>ML661891.1:140330-454204 GCA_007570785.1 Antilocapra americana | reverse complement strand
TTGGTGGAGTGAATGAATTTGTTTATTCTTCTGTTTTTTTTTATGTTACTCTCTGCACCATTCTGATATAAGCTTCATGGGTGGAGGGACTTTGCCTTGTTTACTGTTGTGTACTCAATGTCTAGGCTATTGTCTGGTTCATAATAGTCCCTCAATAAATATTTATTGAACAAACAGGCAGAGCCTAGAATGGGAGAAGAGCAGGCTCTCTAAGCAGCACCCCTGGCCTGCTTGCCCCTCTTCTCCTCACCTGGCTCTCGCCGCCTGCCGCCCTGCTGCTTGCTCCATGCCCAGTACACCTTCTACTATGGCCACCCTGGCGAGCTCCCACTTGAACAAAGGCATCAAGCAGGTGTACATGGCCCTGCCTCAGGGTGAGAAAGTCCAAGCAATGTACATCTGGATCGACAGTATTGGAGAAGGACTGCGCTGCAAGATCTGAACCTTGAATTCTGAGCCCAAGTGTCTAGAAGAGCTGCCTGTGGCATTTTGAGGGCTCTAGTACTTTTCAGTCTGAAGGCTCCAACAGTGACATGCATCTTGTCCCTGCTGCCGTGTTTCAGGACCCTTTCCACAAGGACCCCAACAAGCTGGTATTCTAAGTACAAGGGGAAAGCCTGCAGACATCAACTTAAGGCACATCTATCAGCAGATAATGGACATGGTCAGCAACCAGCACCTATGGTTTGGAATGGAGCAGGAATATACCCTCATGGGCACAGATGGGCACCTCTTTGGTTGGCCTTCCAACGGCTTTCCTGGGCCCCAAGGTCCATACTACTGTGGTGTGGGAACGGACAAGGCCTACCGCAGGGATATCGTGGAGGTTCACTACTGGGCCTGTTTGTAGGCAGGCATCCAGATCGGGGGTATGAACGCTGAGGTTATGCCTGTGCAGTGGGAATTCCAGATAGGACCCTGTGAAGGAATCAACATGGGAGATCATATGCGGGTGGCCTGTTTCATCTTGCATCGTGTGTGCGAAGACTTTGGAGTGATCACCACCTTTGATCCTAAGCCCATTCTTGGGAACTCAGTGGTGCCGGCTGCTACACCAACTTTAGCACCAGAGAGGAGAATGGTCTGAAGTACATTGAGGAGGCCATTGGGAAACTAAGCAAGCGGCACCAGTACCACATCCAAGCCTACGATCCCAAGGGGGCCTGGGACAACGCCGGGTGCCTAACTGGATTCCATGAAACCTCCAACATCAAGGACTTCTCTGCCGGCGTGGCCAACCTTGGTGCTAGCATCCACATCCCTTGGACTGTTGGCCAGGAGAAGAAAGGCTACTTTGAAGACTGTCGTCCGTCTGCCAACTGTGATCCCTTCACAGTTGGAAGCCCTCATCTACGCATGTCTTCTGAACGAAATGGGCAATGAGCTCTTCAGGACAAGAACTAAGTGGACTAGACTTGCAGCCCTCAAAACCCCTCTTAATCCTACATCTTGCTCCCACTCTCTCCCCTCTCATTGTCATAATAGCAATAACTCAAAAGGTGGAACATCAAGGTCTTTTTTTAAAAATTCCTCACATCCAGTTAATATCTCTTGCTTTCTTTAGTCAAGATTGAAGGAGTCAAGTTCTTAATAACTTTACAACCACCTACCTATCCCCACCCATTTCTTTTTTGGAAGCTTTCTTGGGCATTCGTTGGGGGGATGGGAGGGGGGAGGGGAAACATAACTATTGCTTCCATTTAATCAGGTGGTTTGTCCAATAGGCATAGCTTTCTGGACAGACAGCCCAGTCATTGTGAAGGGATGGGGAGGACTTTTCTGAGTGGTTTCTGAGTGGCGGACTGGAGTGCTGGATTCTGTGGTTTGGTTAGGATTTCCCTTTTTGGTGGGAGGTTCCATTACTTATGAGGTTGTAACCAACTTTCTTTTAAAAGTGAGAATTAGGGAGGAAGGAAGGGTGGGAAGTTAGGTAGGAAAACACCCTAGATCTCCTGGTGTGGTGCTTCCCTTGCCTGGGGCTCAGTGCCCTGACAGGCTCAGCATAAATGGATGGATAGCCCTATCTTAAAAGGTTCTCATTGTGTGGTCCTCCATTTATGACACAAAGCAGAGTAGAATTTTCATATTTAAATGTAAAAACAAAAAAAAATTATATATATGGATGTGCAGATAAATGTGTGTTTTCTCTTTAGGGAGAAAAAGACATTCTGGTTACAGGGAACACAAATTTGAGACAAGTAGTCTGGTTAGAAATAAGGATCTCTTTTTGAGATGGGGTGGGGATGGGGGCGGCCATGCTGGACAAGTTGGCTGTTTGGGGCTATTATTCCCTCACTACCACTTCAGAGATTCTCTCTGCCCTGCTTGCCCTTCTTGGGGGGCTGACGCTGGTTGGTTAACAGGTGGAAACAGCAGGAGCCGTCATCTGAGCCCCGGGTTTAAAAAGACACACATGTACTTGTGCACACCGGAGTCTGGGAATACGTGTTGTCTGGTCAACTTGAGCATGTTACTGACAAGTAGGTATCGGGTTTTTCTTCTGGTAGCGTGTCACTAAAGCAGGCCTTCTGATAGATCAAAATAAAAAAAAATTTTTTTTAAAGCCAAACAGAAGTTTATATTTTAATCATATTTGTAGGGTTTCTAAGTCTTTGTTTTACAGAATTGCTTGTTTGCTTCAGCTGTCTCCTCCCCATCTCTGCTCTGGAGGAGATGGGACAAGTCTGGAGTTCAAACAGTTGTAATTTTGTACCTTGGTGTCTGTTCTCTGAGCATGAAATAGTCCCTTCCTTTATTAAGATTCCTGAGGAGTTAGTATTTTTGTTTTCTTTTATAATGAAACAAACCCCACTTTTGTCCTTAAAAAATGAATACAACAGTATGATTAACATACCCAGTATTTGTGAAATAAATGTGGTTTAACGTCACTTTTCTTGGCTGTTTAATGAAGTAGACTATCTCTTAATCCTGAGGAAATGTTTAATTCTTATCAATTTTCTCACAAATGTGATAGGCTCAGAATAGCAAGTTATGTTTATCACCTTCCCTGGACAACAGTCTTATCCAGGGTGAAGAACATGGATGCATGTAAAGTGAATATAACCACAGGATGAACAGTATGTCTATTAGGTCAAAAGCTCCTTGACAGCAGAGTCTCAGGCATTTTATCCAGGGAGCCTAGAAGTGCTTTCACCTCGTTACTCACATTTACTGAGCTGAAATGTTAGAATATTAAGGACAAAGATGGAATCCTAAACCTGTCCAGAAAGAATAAAAAGTCATAAAAGAGAAAGATTCAAAGTGGTATCACCCTGCTTAACAGCAACTCCAGATATAAAGAAATAGTGGAATGATACCTTCAAAATACTGAGAGAGTCACCAGAAGTGCTCTGTGATTTTCTTCTCATTAAAAAGCTCAATGGAAATAGCTTTTCTTCCCCAATACTAGAAATACTGATAGAATTTCAACTTATAGTCTTATATTCAGTCAAAATATTAATCAAGTATGAGGGGAGAATAAAGATATTTTCAGGCATGCAAAGAGAGATGGAAGAAAAGTCCCATGCAGCTTTTATTACAGAGGTTTCAGAGAATGTGTTTTTATCAAAAATAAAGACTGAACCAAAAAATGAAGATACATGAGGTTCAGGATGCAAGATAATCAACATGGTGAGCAGTGCTAAAAAGTCCTAGGACAACATTTGCGCAACAAAGTGAAAGAGTGATTAATTCACACAGGGCTGATGACAGAGGCCAAGGAACAGAGAATCTGTACGAAAAAAATAAAGGAAATGGATACTCTACTTGATATACTTGATGCATTTGGGAGAAATTATTAACAAATATTTCAAAAATCTGTTGAGCTCACACACAAAAAAATAGGAAATTGATATAGGACAAATGAAAAAAATGAGACAATTATTAACTAAAAGTTCCCTGCTAGCTCAATTGGTAAAGAATCCACCTGCAATGCAGGAGACCCTGGGTCAGTTCCGGGGTTGGGAAGATCCCCTGGGGAAGGGAAAGTCTCCCCACTCCAGTATTCTGGCCTGGAGAATTTGCAGAGTCGGACATGACTGAGGGACTTTCACTTTCACTCTCAATTGTACTATAAAGGAAATGTGATCATAGCACTCATTTTGGCTGGACAGTGACAATATGGACATGACCATAATCATATTTGTATGACCGCCGGTTTAACTCCATATTGTGGTAAAACCATGTTAGGAAGGTGACAGTGGTGCTGTGTTACCATAGAAGAAAGTCAGTAGGTAATGTCTAATATTTCAAAAAATGGATTTATTTTTAGTTGGAGGGTAATTACTTTACAATGTTGTGTTGGGTTCTGCCCGTACATCACCATAAATCAGCCATAGGTAGATAGTGTCTGATACTGACAAATCAAGGAGAAAGCATATAACTTAGAAACTGATAAAATGGAGTTGGATTGATGGTGGGACTAGAACATCATATTTCTGGGTTGTTTTGTTTTTGGTGGGGCGGGAGTGGGAGAACAGACCTTTGTAATACCTCTGACTTTTTAGATATGTGCTGGTAGTATTTTGATTTAAAAAACCTTTGATTTTAAAAGAAAAAGTTTAGTTATAAGTTAATGTGTGCAATTATTTTACTGAGCAATAATAATAATAATAATAATAGCGCATGCATGCTAAGTCACTTCAGTGGTGTTTAACTCTTTGCAACCCTATAGACTGCAGCCTGCCAGGCTCTCCGTCCATGGGGATTCTCCAGGCAAGAATACTGGAGTGGGTAGCCATTCCCTCTTCCAGGAGATCTTCCCAACCCAGGGATCAAACCCACATCCCCTGTTTCTCCAGCATGGAGGAGGATACTTTACTGCTGAGCCACTGGGGAAGAGAAGTCCCGGTTAACAATAGTTCTCATGCTTATGTTAAGAAGTCCACTGGGGGTGAGGAATAATGATGCAAGGAATCCTTGGTGAAGTAAAAGTAGAGAACCAACAAGTGAGACCCACTGGGTTTGATAATTTGTTTCATGAACTTTCATAAACGTGATTTTCTGTGAGAGTTTTCCATGTGAAAAACTTAGAATCTGCGTTTTTTCCAAAGCAGTTGTTGAGCTTCCTCAGGGCCACTTTACCCAGTTTTTTATCTTCCCACTCAAACCAAACATAAAGTTATCCTTCTACCAGATTTTCTAAGGCCATTTTATGTTTTTCCTAATATGATTTAAAAAGGCCAATAATTGATGGATTTTATTAGAAAAGAATTTGGAAGCTAAAATTATTATTAGGTTCTTGTTATTTACAGCTACAGTTACTTTGCCAACAAAGGTTCGTCTAGTCAAGGCTATGGTTTTTCCAGTAGTCATGTATGGATGTGAGAGTTGGACAGTGCAAAAGGCTGAGTACTGCAGAATTGATGCTTTTGAACTGTGGTGTTGGAGAAGACTCTTGAGCGTCCCTTGGACTGCAAGGAGATCCAACAAGTCCATCCTAAAGGAGATCAGTCCTGGGTGTTCACTGGGAGGACTGATGTTGAAGCTGAAACTCCAACACTTTGGTCATCTCATGAGAAGAGTTGACTCATTGGAAAAGACCCTGATGCTGGGAAGGATTGGGGGCAGGAGGAGAAGGGGACGACAGAGGATGAGATGGCTGGATAGCATCACTGACTAGATGGACATGGGTTTGGGTGGACTCTGGGAGTTGGTGATGGACAGGGAGGCCTGGCATGCTGCGGTCATGGGGTCGCAAAGAGTCGGACATGACTGAACGACTGAACTGGTACTGATACTGATTTACATCCCATTCATTTCTCCAAAGATCTGAGGTATTAACATATCAGTGAGTATTAGTAAACTTATGATACATCTAAATATTATGCTACTAATAATATCTACCACTTATATAGTACTAACTATGGACTGGCTTACCCAGTGGTTCAGCGGTAAAGAACCTGCCTGCAACGCCGTAGATGCAGGAGATGTGGCTTCGATTCCGGGTCGGGAAGATCCCTGGAGAAGAAATGGCAACCTACTCCAGTATTCTTGTCTGGAGAATCCCATGGACAGAGGAGACTTGTGGGCTACAGTCCGTAGAGTCACAAAGCATCAGATATGACTGAAGTGACTTAGCATGTACATGGACTGGGGACTGTTTCAAGCATGTTGCATGTCATCCCACAAAAGGAGTTAGGTACTGTGGTTAATGGTTTCCTTTTTTTTTTTTTGAATAATTGAGTAAAAATTGAGGCATATAGAAAGTGTAACTTGACCAAGATCATACAGTTAGTAAGAGGTGGAACCAATATTTTTATACCCTGGCAATTTAGCTCTAGAGAATGCATAGTCTACTTCCTATGCAATAGATGATATATTGTTCTAGTTAACAGACTTGGTGATGTTGCTTTAGCGATTAAGCGTGTCTGCAGGGGGAAAATCTTAAATTTAAAAGTTTTGAACTACATCATTTGGAATATATTTTAGTTGTTCAAAGGAGTCTCATTGGTCTGATGAGAGAGACAGATGAATATGGAAAGACGAGGATGAGAAGAGATGATGTCTTTCAGCTTCAGAGTTTGGGCACGGGCTCCAGATGCCTGCGGAGCACTGTGTCTTCACAGCACAGAGATAGATGGCAGAGTCTGTGGGCTGGGAGGCTGTGATGTGCAGGGAGCTGTAACGTTCCCTCCTGTTTATTGTGGCACTTACTCTTCCTTTCCTCTTCATCTCTAGGCTCAGAATAAGCAAGGAGATGATGCCTCCTCCAGGATTCTGTTGCAAGCACTATAAGGTGGTCATTGCTTCTGAGTAATTACAGTTGATTGTGACACTGTAATTCCACTGTAATTTCCTGGGCACTCAGATATCGGGGACTCTGGCCCACTCCGTTTTTACCACTTACCCCTGTTCTCAAAGGTATTGGCAAGCAGAGAATATTATCATTAGTGTAGCATTTCTATAAATTTCTCTCCTTACACATTTCCCGGAGGGCACTCCAGATTAGTCACTTGGAGTCCCTTATCCTCTCAGAATTTTGAAAAAATATCCATTCATTCTTCATATCCATTTAGTCTTCATCTTCCCACATCCAGGAACCTCCCCAACTTACAGAGTAACTGAAGCCACAGAAGAGCCAACGAAACTTGCTGGGTCTTCACCATTTCCCCCACAGGTCTCTGTTACAGAATTTGGAATAAATGTTAGTTGCTCAAAGGAGTCTATTATTGCTGTAAGTTCTCTTCATTTGCTTTAAAATCAAAAGGGATTCCCAGCCCATCAAAGGCAGCACAAATGCCCACGTCTGCACTGTTTGCAGGGCCACCTGTAGAGCACACCAGCTGTGGGCTTTTAAATAAAACGTCCACACTGCCACCTAGTGGCAGCGCACGCAGCCACTCATGATGTAGGTCAAACCCTGATGTCAAACCCCGAGACAAAACTGGAGCCCAAGTTAGGGTCAGCCCTTGGTGCCCTGGGAGTGAGGCTAAGATGAGGACTAGAAGTCCAGTGACGCCTTGGCTTCAGCTGGCTATGCTACACCAAGTAGAGTAGGTGGCAACCCGTGCATTTGGTATTGTATGGTTCTGAAAACCCAAGGACAGCTCTGTTCTGGCTGGTTTCTCCATATGACAGCCTTGTTTCTTCACGTGATATTATTTTGAGCTTGTAGTTGTTTTCTGCTTTTGGGACTCCTTTCCAGCCTATAGCCCCTCCATTGGAAGTGCCCCTTAAGAGATGAACCTAGGGTGAGGTTCATAAAAAGTGACCTTGGTTTCCTGACTATAACATATTGAGTCTGGGTAAATTCTGGGCTTACGAATTTGGAGTAGGGATATAGAAATAGTAGTTAGGCAATATTTGTCACCAGAGCTATAAAACCCTATTGAGTTCTAGTCAGAGTCATCTCTTGGCAAATGAAAGCTAGGTAGGTTCATACCCAGGTTATTGTGGAGCAGAAACCAGCAGGCTTACAGTGGAAGCTGGTCTCCCAAGAGAACTGATTATACTTTGTGAGAGAACTAGGTTTAGGAAAAACAGCAAATTGATAGCTTTCTTCTTCCTGTGAGGTCTAGCTGTATTTTTTTTTGCAAATGGGTTTTATGAGATTCACCTGTATCCTTTCAGACACGCTCCTTTTCCTTGAGCTAGTGTGAGTGGGTTGCACCATCAGTTCATGTTCACAAAAGATACTGTAAGTCTAGGGTCCCTGGTTCTATACACCACCATCGATCTTCATAAAAATATATGCAGAAGTATGGTATATAGTTTTCACCATTAAATTTATTTTGGCTGTTACAGTCCATCTAACATTATAGCTACCTAGCTCAACATCGTGCTGTTTGCACATTTAACAGGCGTACCTTACACGAATTCATGTTAGATGACCATGAACAAGTCAGGATGAGGGATAAAATTGTGTGACACAACAAGACAGGCAGTTTTGTGTGTGGAGTCTTTACACGTGGCCATTCTGTCATGTGGGGAAGCCACGGACAGCAGCATTATACAGAAGGGCAAAGTGAAATGTGAATGTGGTTTGGAGCCAAATAGATTTAAGTTCGAGTGTTAATTAGCCTGAACACTAACTAACTGGATTGGTTTTTGAAAAGTTACCACAATTTCAGCCCCCAGTTTCCTGTAAAATGAGGATAACAATACCAAACTGTGGTTTTGTGGTGAGAATTATAGATAACTTGGGAATTAGCAAAGTATAGTGGTTGAGAATGCAGAATTTGGGGGACTCCACCTGCACTCTAAGCTGGCTCTCCTTTTACTGACTGTTCCCAGACAAGTTAGTTAGTTTCTCTGTGCCTTGGTTTCCTTGGTGCTAATGATTGTACCCATTTCAGGGAGCTGTAGAAAAGATTAACTAAATAATGTGTGTGATGCACTTAGAACAATACTTCATACATATTAAGTGCTTAACAAATGTTAGCTATTATCATTATTGATAGTATAATGGGGCCTGTGATCACTCAGCAAATGATACATGATATTATTTTATTATTTTTCCCAATGAGACACAAACATTTGAGCCAATTTAAGTTTACAGAAAGTGCCTTGAATTTAGCAGACAAAAGAATCTTTTATAAGATTCTTTGTCTAAAAGAATCTTATAAAAATTTAATAATATGAATGAATAAATGAATATTTATAAAACAGAAACAGACTCATAGACTTCAAAAACAAATTTACAGTTACCTAAGGGGAAAGGCAGCAGGGGGATAAATTAGTAATCCTACATATTGCTACACAATCCTACACAAACCCTGTACAACTTTGTACCCATTGAGAAGTCCAGTAAGTCTTTTCTTAAGAGGGCATGATACATCTTTATTTTCTAATCCTCTTACCAACATGTTTGTCCATGCTAAATTCTTCACTTTTCGACTAACTGATCAATGAATGTTTGGAGAATGATTACTTAATAGCTTATGGGGAGTCTTTTGAATACAAGGGCATTTCTTATTATTTTTGTTATTTTATCTCCATGTGCAGATGGAAGAAAAAAATGCAGTCTGTATTTGAGAGAACTTTGAATATTCTGTTTATGTTGCTTTGGAAAAGAAAAGGTAGAATACCATACTGCTTATTTTGATTCAAAATATTATTTTGAATGTATAAAGCAGGGATACCTTCACAAAGATTAGTGATGTCTGGTCATAAATATAATTTCTGTGAACTACAGAATTCTTCCACTCTGTAAAAGATAGCTGGAGAAGGCAATGGCACCCCACTCCAGTACGCTTGCCTAGAAAATCCCATGGACGGAGGAGCCTGGCAGGCTGCAGTCCATGGGGTCTTGAAGAGTCGGATACAACTGAGCGACTTCACTTTCACTTCTCACTTTCATGCATTGGAGAAGGAAATGGCAACCCACTCCAGTGTTCTTGCCCGGAGAATTCCAGGGATGGTAGAGCACGGTGGGCTGCTGTCTATGGGGTCGCACAGAGTCGGACACGACTGAAGCGACTTAGCAGCAGCAGCAGCAGCGGCAGCATAGAAGACAGTGCTATCTATCTATCTGTCACTCCATTCAGTTTTCTTAATTGGGTCCTTAAGGGATAGAATACGACTTATTGATCACAACAGCCTGGGTCAGGGGTGGAGGTTGAGACTGGGTGGTGTGATAAACTGGGGGGTTGGTAAGTCTTGTTAGGTGATCAGGACTAGGTGCAGATTGCTGTAAGAGGGCAGAATCGCTATAGTGCTTTGAGGCCTGATCTGTTTCTTTTAGCCTGTCTTTTCTCATTTCATCCTCATGTTATATTATGTGATTATTTTTATTCCTTTTTTACAGATGAAAAACTAAAGCTCTGAGACACCAATTAATGTGGCCAAATTTGCATAGCAGATAAGCAGTAGGGCCAAGACTGGCATGCAAGTTATTACAACCTAATTCCTAAATATCCTTCAAGGAAGCCTCAGAGCACAGGGGAGAGCTGGCTTAATTGAGAGCAGGTCCACTTCTGAGACCCTTTCCCCTCAACCCATATTCAGTCAAAGAACTGCTGTGCCCTTGGAATTCAAAGCAATTATAGCTGATTTCATTTTCCCTGCCTTCTAACGACATTCTGGCCGACGCGAGAGAGCACAGGGCTCCTTGGTCAGAGGCTCCCAGCTGCGCTGCACCTGTTACCTGGGCCCTCGAGGTTTTTGTACAGCTTCCCCGGTGCCCTTGGCACTGTGTCTCTGAGTAGTACATGGCCAAGTCAGATACCTGGATGGAATATTTCACAATAGGGGAACTTCTGTCTGTAACATTTCTGGCTCCAAAATTTTTGCTGTTTTTCTTGTCTCTTCCTGAAGAAATTGCAGAGTTTGTTCGGATATTGGATCTCTTAATATTGTTCTGGTTTTCTTCAAGCCTTGTTTTCTCTCTTTATTTTCTTCCCCAGCCCAGGCATCATTTTATCTAGTTTCTCAGGGCTGAAAGAATTGCTCTTCAGGTATATAAGCTTGCACAGGGGTTAGATGAGGTTGGACTTAAGAGTTGAGTATTTGCAGTCTTTATTTCTGGTCTCAGAGTGAGTGGCTCAAGGCTAGCAGTGCCCATTTGGGAAAAGGCTGGGTAAAGTCCTTGGAAGAACAGAGAAGGAATTCCATGATTGTGTGTGTGTGTGTAACCTTCATTGCTTTAATAGGTGGAAAATGAATCACACTGATCTATTTTTATGTTTCTCTGCTAAAGAACTTGTATACCTCATTATAAATTGGCTGTCCATTTGTACTTCTTTTTGTAGACTACCCATTTTTCCTCCAGGGAAATTAATGTTTTTATTATTGATTTATAGAAGACATTTTAATTACAAGGGTATTATCAGAAAATCACAGGGTACATATTTTAAAATAACGGATGGCAAAGAGCATTCCTTGCCTGCATTACTGGTCTCGTAGGTTCGATCAATGAGCCATTGGAGGACAATTTGTCCCCTGCTCGGTGTGGGCAGGGTTTTGAAGACATGCAAGAGTACACACAAAACCATGTCTGGTGCTCAGATGGAGGATTTCTGCAACTGAAAGGACACTGACTTCTAACTCGAGGGGCCTGCAAACCTTTATGATCTTTCTCTTCATTTTTCGTGATGCCTCAGAGAGGAGGCACCTTAAGACTTTTTGGGGGGTTTTGGACATACCCAAAGAGGAAGGAAGACCCACATTTCATAGGTATAGTTAGATGTCAGGTGCGTCCCTTAAGATAGGGTCACATGGCACCCTGCCCGGGTCACCGAGTCTCCAGTGGCTCTTCCTGAAAAACCAAGGCTTTTGTCATGATAAATAGAAAGAGTGGGGCATTTAATTCATAAATATGAGTGGTAAGAGAAATTACAAAACCAGCCAGAGTTTTAAGCTGTCACTTTTCTCATCAGGAATAGCAACATCCCAAGTGTCAAGGTGAAAGCAGAGATCCTGGCTGCTCCAGGCCTGGGGGCAGGGGTGAGTTGCACTTTCTCTTGGCTTGGACTGGCAGCCCTGTCCTGGAAGACCCACACAACATACGTGAGGGCTGAGCTGCGGGTTTGTGCCAGTGGTTGCACATCCTTCCTTTTGGCTTGGGGTGTTTGTGCGTTTCAGAGGTGACTTCTCTTTTAGAAGTGAAACTCCCAAGTCACTAAAGCTACTGGATCCTTAGTGGTACATACAAGTACTGTGATTCCGTATGTGATTCTTTCTTATCTTAGGGATGCCAAGACACACAAGTGCTTCTTGACTGGCAGAAGAACCACAACAAAAATAAAACACAATGGCACCCTACCTTGGACTATGGAGTGAACCTCTTGCATTTCTCCTGATTCTTGTTGAACTAGTGACAGAGACAGAAGTGCAGGTTTGTGAAATACATGCTGCCCTTTCTGTGTCTAGTTAAACCAATAGGAATGAATAATAATGATACAAAATAAGGCTTTGCATACATTATTCCACATGACAATAAAAAGTAGGTGTTAATGCTATTCCATTCCCATTTCACAGATGATGGAACTGATAATCAGAAAGCCTAAGTAAACTGTCTAAGGTCATGCACTGTTCAAAGCGGTGAAGCAAGGATTAGCACCAAGTTTGTTTCTCCACTGCCTGAGTCCACAGTTTATTCAATAGATATTCACTAGGCTTGAGACACTACCAAGTCTATCAAATAATGTGAATTCAGTATTTGTGGAATAAATGAGTGAATCAATATATGAGTGAATGAAGTATTTGATTTTGGAGCTGGTGGGCGGGGTGCTTCCCTGGTGGCTCAGAGGTTAAAACCATCTGCTTTCAGTGTGGGAGATCTGGGTTCAATCCCAGGGTCAGGAAGATCCCCTGGAGAAGGAAATGGCAACCCACTCCAGTATTCTTTCCTGGAGAATCCTATGGACGGAGAAGCCTGGTAGACCCCAGTCCATGGGGTTGCAAAGAATCGGACATGACTAACCAACTTCACTTTCACTTTCATATCCTTCTAAATGTTACTTCTTTATATCTCGGCTCCTAGCTTTGGAAGAGGAGACAACCAAAAAGCCCCAGGCTTTGCTAAATGATTTTTGATGATGATACAGCCTCTTCTACGATGGAAAAACTGAAGTGTTACCTAGAGACGTAAGTGGGCATCCTGCTGTTGGTTCACAAACTGGCCCCCATACATGGAGGGCAAGGAGAGGCTAAAGAAAGAGGTGGACCACTCTAGGTTGGTAGGTGGCAGTTTTAATAAGCAAAGGAATTTCCTTATGAGGCTTGTTCTGGGCAGCCAGAGGATGAGAAGATCTTTGAACACACCCACTAGAACTTTATAATTTCATCTAGAGGCCTTACCTGGCTTATGGTCTCAACACCATATAGCTCTCTCAAGGTTGCATCCTTGAAAGTGGCTGCTTGTGCAGGAAGAGTGGGTGGAACATATATTTTAAGGTCAGGGAGAGGATAAGGAACCTCTGTCCAGGTACAAGTCCAGTTCTCTGTTCACAACCTCTTAATGACCTCCTCCAACATTTGCATAGACCGCACCTATGGGAAACACAATGAGTGCTTCTCCTTCTGAGTTTGTAAAACAGCTCTTGGTAAAACTCAGGCTCTTATTTGGCTTGATTAATAACTTATTTATATATTTATTTTCTTCTGCAGATAGATCTTTCCTAGTACCTGGGACTCTGCCACGGCTGGCATAGGTAAAGGACCTATGTTCAGTCTTCAGATGCCAAGAAAAAGTATATCTCACCAGCTCAGAGGTAGGTGGAGAGGTGATGTACCACACCATCTGGCACAGTTAATTTGCCCTCACTCTCTACTCTACAAGGTTGAACTATTATCAGATTAATGCAAGGCCTCTCCCATGCTCCCATCTGAACATCTGTATCTGGACAATTTGAATAATGGCAGTTCAGACTAAAGATCAGGGCCAGTTTCAAGGGTGTGAATTCTGTGCCGTCTCATAAGATCCCACGCTCAGAAGGCCCCGTGCTTATTTTAATGCTCCGCTGTTGTCATCTTGAAATTTTTAGGAAGTTTTGCACATGAGGTACTACATTTTTATTTTGTACTTGGCTTTGCAAGTTATGTAGATTGTCATGCTAAAGGCCTCTATCTCCTAGAGATAGAGGAGGTCACTCAACATGATGAGACAGCAGAGATCCTTATCATACAGCCATTCACTGAGGTCAAAGGAAAGGAGTCCATCAAGGCCACATATTGTCACCCTGCTTATTTAACTTATATGCAGAGTGCATCATGCGAATAGCCAGGCTGGATGAAGCACAAGCTGGAATCAAGATTGCTGGGAGAAATATCAATAACCTCAGATATCCAGATGACACACCCTTATGGCAGAAGGCAAAGAAATAAAGAGCCTCTTGATGAAAGTGAAAGAGGAGAGTAAAAAAGTTGGCTTAAACCTCAACATTCAGAAAACGAAGATCATGGCATTTGGTCCCATCACTTCATGGCAAATAGATGGGGAAATAATGGAAACAGTGACAGACTTTATATTTTTGGGCACCAAAATCACAGATGGTGACTGTAGCCATGAAATTAAAAGAGAAGAAATACCTCTTAGAAGGAAAGTTATGACCAACCTAGACAGCATATTAAAAAGCAGAGATATTAATTTGCCAATAAAGGTCCATCTAGTCAAAGCTATAGTTTTTCCAGTAGTCAGGTATTGATGTAAGAGTTGGACTATAAAGAAAGCTGAGCACCGAAGAATTGATGCTTTTGAACTGTGGTGTTGGAGAAGACTCTTGAGAGTCCCTTGGACTGCAAGGAGATTCAACCAGTCCATCCTAAAGGAAATCAGTCCTGAATATTTATTGGAAGGACTGAAGCTAAAGCTGAAACACCAATACTCTGGCAACCTGATGTGAAGAACTGACTCACTAGAAAAGACCCTGATGTGGGGAAAGATTGAAGGCTGAAAGAGAAGGAGATGACAGAGAATGAAATGGTTGGATGGCATTGCTGACTCAATGGACATGAGTCTGAGTAAGCTCCAGGAGCTGGTGAGGGACAGGGAAGCCTGGCGTATTGCAGTCTATGGGGTTGCAAAGAGTCGGACATGACTGAGTGACTGAACTGAACTGAATTGATTCACTGAGGTATGTTAGATTTTCATTTTCTCTCTGCTCTGTGTTTCGCATTACCTTCATCACCATGGGATCATTTTCTCAAGTCCTTGATGTGCACAACTTTGAACAAAACATCTTAAACAGAGAAGAAATCTCCAGTATTTGTTCCAGGGAGATGCCATCTTTATGTATCTGAGATCAGGACTCCTTTTTATCATTTCCCCTCAAGCTCATAGATCATTAGAATCGGAGGATTCCCAGCAGTCATCCAATGTGTCTCCATCTCTTCACTGGCAAAGAATAGAGATGGCAGCTGCTCCTGAATGGGCTTCTCTTTATGGAAGAAGGCTCTGAGCCCAGAAGAATGTCAGACACCATTGGTTCTGACTTTAGAAAAATTTATTTTAATTTTTTATTTATAATCACCAGGCTGTACATTACATCTCCAGAACCTGTGAATCTTCCAGCTAGAAGCTTGTACCTTTTTTACAACTTTTTGCTTTTGATGTTAACACAACCATGTTCCCTGCCTTTATCATTTGTTTTTAAATCGATGAGTCACTAATGATACATTCATTTTTTATCATTTAACATTTACTTATTTATTTGGCTGTGTTGAGTCTTGGTATGTGGGCTCTCTAGTCATGGCACTTGGGCCCTGTCGTGGTGGGGGCTTAGTTGTCCAGCGACAAGTGGGATCTTAGATCCCCAGCCAGGGATTGAACCCACTTTCTTTGCATTAGAAGACAAATTCTTACCCACTGGACCACCAGACAAGTTCCCTGATTTCATCTTGACTACCTGTAGTCTATTCTCAACACAACAGCCAGAGTGAGACTTTTCAATGCCAGTTAGTCATTCTTTTTCTAAAACCCTCCTGTGGTTCTCCATTTCATCCAGTCCTTGAACACACTGGGCATTTCCTAACTTGTAACTGAATTCTTTCCTCTGCCTGAAAAGCTCTTGCCCCAGGTAGCTTCAAGGTTCACTCCTTCATTTTCTTCAAGTGTTTGCCCAGATGTTATCCTTCCAGCAAGCCTTCTCTGACCACCTAATCTAAAATTGCAAGGGGAATTACTTTCCTGTGCCCCACCCTCAGTACTACCTAATCCCTTTACCTGCTTGATTCACCTCTCCATAGATTCATCTTCTAATATACTATACAATTAGAAGTATAGTATATACTATATATATTTTTATATATATGAAAATGAAATCTCCATGAATTATGAAAATGGAATCTCCATGAATTTGATATCTTTGAGCATTTTGTTAATAGGAACATCTCAGGTGCCTACAAGATAGCCTGGTACAGAGTGGACACTCAATAAACACTTGTTGAGTACATTATTTAATCTGAGAACAAACATACTTTCTGCACTGTGATGGAACTGGACATGTTGCCCCCATGGCCATCCAATTCATTCTGCCAGCCTGTGTGCTAGGGACTCTGCCTGTGGATTTCACTGACTGAGAGGTAGGAACAACAGATTCCCTGCAAGCCAACCTTCCAGAGAGGGAATTGTCCTCATATAGAGCTCCAGCCTGGTGACTATGTACGTTAATACTGGAAGGATGCAGAGGTGACAGATCAGGACTGGAGGGCACAGGTTTTACTTCCTGTTGTTATAGTCCTGGAGCCCAGCCTTTATGCTGGGTAAGGCCTTGTGCTTCTCATTAATGTAGCTTAAAATCTCCATGTCTTGAGACTGGGATCCTTGCGTAGGGTCTGATGCTGACTCTGCTAGATTAGCAGGTGGTGCCCCAGATTGTGGGGTGTGTGCTGCCACTGGGGAAATCACATACCTGCTCCATCTCTTGTGTTTGTGGGTTTTCTCCAAAAAACACTATTTTAGAAGTCCTAGTATTTTTGCTGTTTACCTGACATACATTCCATCTTATTTTAAATGTCATAAAACTGGCAAGCTGTTATTATTTCCCCCTTTTTTGATGAGAAAAATGAGGCTTGGGTATATTATATAACTGTTTAGGGGCACTGAGCTCATAGTAGAAGAGTTTGAACACCAAGGAATTTTTTTTGACACCAAGACTGGCATTCATACTGTTGTATTATTAGAATCTCCAATTCTATATGCAGTGGAACAATAGTTTCAAATATCATCTTACATATTTTCTTTCTTTAAAATTAATTTTTCCCCTTATAACCCTCTTGTTATAAATTCTGGAGTTTAATCTGATTGAGCCAGGAAAGGGAGATTGCAAAATTCCAGTGAGACTTGAGACCAAAGATTCAAAATCTTGACTCTGTGTATTGTAATAGACCTAAAAATTGTTGAGAGGAGAAAATATATTAAAAATGAAAACGTTTCTTCATTTCAAGAGCCAAGCACTTGATAATTTTTCCTTTTGAAAGTTTGCATGCCAAGAGCAAATTTCAGGGCAGTTTTATCATGAATTCTGCTCTAAAGCCCTGAGCTAGTAAGTGAAATTTGCTCAGTCATATCCAACTCTTTGCAACCCCATGAACTATACAGTCAGTGGAATTCTCCAGGCCAGAATACTGGAGTGAGTAGCCTTTCCTTTCTCCAGGGGATCTTCTCAACCCAGGGATTGAACCCAGGTCTTCCGCATTACAAGAGGATTCTTTACCAACTGAGCTATGAAGGAAACCACTTGGGCTAGGAATGCTGATGATAAAAATCATAAGATTGATTGGCTATCCAATCAATGTAAAGGGACATTTTGTGTGGTTTCTGTCTGGAACTCTGAAAATTTCCAGCTTTGCAAAATTATATTTTCCAACATATTTCAGCCACAGTCAAGTGTAAATAGCAATATGATCTATTTAAATACTGTTTTGAAAAAATATCTGAAAATATTTTCCTGTGTGAAGAGGTTCATGGAAAATAGCTGGAAATTGAGAGAACTGTTGGGCCAGTCAAGGGGATCTCATTAAGGAAGGTATATGGTGAATGGACCAAGTGAAGGATATGGTTAAATCTCAAAAGACCAACAATTCCTACAGGAAAGGAACTGTGATTCAAGACAGCTGGTAGAGCTGGAGCTTGCATGCTGAGTCTTAGAGAAGTTCCTAGAAGCTACCACATGACATTTATAGTTACATTTCTTTGACCAGAACTTTATTCATGGCCATATCTAGCTTCAAGAAAGTTTGGACAACACAGACTATTTTGAGGCAAAGTAAAGGAGGGGAAGAGAGCAGAATGGATATTGAGGAGAAAAGTGCATCACAGAGGAAGAAGAAGAAACAAATGGTTTTTAGGACATTATGCTTAAAAGACAGACTTTATGGAGAGATAAATCATACCCACCAAAAACGCTGAAGCTAAGTAAATGAAACAAGCCATTGCAAGAAGAATTTTGATAAGTGGGAGATTTCAACTGTCCTCTTATAGAATGTGACAGAATTCATAGAAAACGAAACAAAGATAACAGAATTTAATAGTACAATAAAAAAGTTGAGTACTTAGATGCACACACAAATATGAATTCATAGCTTTCAAATAAAGTTAGTTGTGATTATGTGTGGTCCCAAAGTAAACCTTTTTTGAAAAGTAGAGCTTTTATAGGGATATTCTCTGGTCATATCCAATTAACATAAAAAATATAAAAATTAAAAATATAAACTCTTTTGAGATGAAAAAATGAATTTTCAGATAAACCATGAAGTAGAGACAAAATTTAAAGAAAAAGTAAGCAAGGATGCCAAAAGCAAAGAAAAGGAATAGTTCACACCAAAACCTATGGGACAGAGTTAAAAGTATATTCAGAGGAGAATTATTAGCCTTAAATACCTTTTGTGGACATAAATAGCACAATTGAGAAAAGTTTCCCCTTTCCTAATCCTTACAACAAGTGGGACTGGTAACTGACACGTCTGATCAGTGTGAATCTCTGAGCATTTTCTGGAAATTGTTAGAAGAAGCTCTGGTTATGGGGGGTAACTGCTGGACACTGGGGATTAACATCACCAGATATCATCATGCAGGTCCCACCAGAGGGAACATACTTGTTTTATGTGGTGGATATGGTTACATCCAATATTTTCTTATTATACCATCACATTCTTAAAATCAACTGGTTCAGTTTTGAACACCTGGGTTATTGCTTTTAGGATAATGTATAATGAAACATTCTCAGTCAAAGTGATTTATTTCATAGGAAAATAAATGAAAATCTATGTGTTTATAAGTTGGGAAGGGGTCAGTAAGGGAAGCAAGAATAATTTGGTTTTTATGTTTTAAATTTCAAATTAATGGATTTCTTTGAAGTCTAAGTCTTATTTACCTATTTTGGAGTTTGCTTATGCTCTTGACTTTAAGAATATACAAAAGTTCATCTTCAGAATCAGAGTCCTTTATTCTAAGGAAGAGATCTGGAGACTCAAGTGGATATTTGTTCTTTCAGTAAATTCTGTTGAAAAATGACTTTTTTCCTGTCATGAATGATTTCCTTGTGAAACTGTTTTCAACGTTGAAATCAATATGTGGCAACATGGTGTTAAATTCTACAGAAAGGTCGTAGGAAATCTGATATCTGTCTGATGCAGAAATCAAGTTCATAAATGAAAAATGAGTATTTCCTGACAGTCATTAACAATGAACTTGCTTTGGTAATAGTTTGAGGAAGTAAAAATTCAGGATACATCTTGAGTATTTATAAATACATGGCCAAAGTTCTTCCAGCTTAATCTGTAAGAGTAGAGCCTCTGCTTGACTTAAAGGAAGATGGAACTAAGTCCGGTTTTCATGTCAAATTTTATTTTGCCTATTATATAGTTATTATAGCCAGTGCTGTAGGTTCTGAGTGGTATTAGGAACTTTGGTCTGTATAATGCTGATGCTGACCTTTTTAACCTGTCAGCAAATCCCTGTGGAAGCTGATAATCCTGTGAAGATTGGGACAATATGGATAAATAGATTTAAAAAAAAATGCTGTTACCTAGGAGGGTGTGAATGTTGAAACATTAAGGTCAGCTTTTACACATATTATAATTTCTGGAATAGATTCACTTGAAGGGCCCCCTTGAATCAAGATGATTATTTGTCTAGAGATTTGGGAAGAAAACCTAATGAATCTTGTATCTGAGGGTACTGATTAGGGCTTGTCCATCTCACTGATAAAACAGGAAAACTGTTCAATTATTTTCATATAGAGTTCAGTTTGGATATTTCTTTTTTTTTAATTTATTGAAGCATAGTTAATTTACAATGTTGTGTTAATTTCTATTGCACAGCAAAGTGATTCAATTATATATATGTGTATATATATACACATATATATGTTATACATATATATTATATATACACATAATATATATGTATATATTATATATGTATTACATATACATACATATGTAATGTATATTAAATATTATGTGTATACATTACAAATGTATGTATATGTATATATATGCATATGTATATATATGTATATTATATATAATAATATATAATATATATTATATATACATATATATAATACACTCTTTTTCATATTCTTTTCCATTATGGTTAGCCATAGGATATTGAACACAGTTCTCTACTTTGCAGTAGGCCTTTGTTGTTTATGCATGGATATTTCTTATAAGATGATTTTCCTGATAGTGAGATTTGTTTTGATCTAGCCTGAAAAGGACAAATTTGAATTCACTGTTTAGCAAAATACAAACAAACAAAAATGGAGGAAGCAGAAGGAAGAGTTGGTGAAGAATATAGAAAAAATATTATATTTTTCTGACTGGAAACAAGTCTTGTGGTAAATCCGGGGGCTCTACAAAGATTAAAATTTTCTGAGATTCTTCTTTAGGAACTGTGCTTATGTAGTAGGGAACTTGAGACTGTGTGAAAGGGTGTCAAAAGGAAGCTGGGTTACAATTGCTAATGATTGAGTAGAAAAGAGACAGCCAAATTTGAATAGATTTTTTTAGTACAACTTTGTTGACTGGTAGCTTCAGTGAGCATCTTATTTTTCCAAATCATTCCTGGAGAAAGCTGCTCAATTACTGACTCCATGCTGTAAAATGGGAACAGTGGAGAAGAGAACAGTCAATTCCATATCCAAAGAGTTATTGCTGGTGCTTATGTAAACCTGTCTCCTCCCCAGTTCAGCTAGTCTGAGGTGAGATACCCCATTCTTAGAGCTCTTTGATGCCTTCTAGTTTCCTTCCTCCTAAAAAATTTAAATGTGTAAAAGTTATTAAAGATCTGATTTGCTATAATAAGAGAAGCTTCATTATGGTGCTCTTATTCAATTCCTTTAAAAATTACCAAATTAGCTGTTAGGGTTCTCTCCTGACTTTATTTTATGAAAGTTTGCTTAAAATGCTGCTTGAGTAATTTTGGCAGATAACAGTGCTCGTTCCATTTCCTGTTGTGTGTTAATTCTTGATCTGATAGCCTCTATAACATGTGTGAGATAATTACTTAGGCATCAATTTTTGACTTTCTGTTTTCATGACTCTTGAGCTATATCTGCAACTCTTAACATAGTTGAAGTCAATGTATCATTGATGAGGCTCCCACGCTTATGAATTTGGGATGACAGGGAATTTTTAGTCAAAAGTTCCTTCTCTTGTAGCATATTTTCTACTATTCACCCAGTCAAAAGCTGGTTCTACCACTCTGTCTGTTAACTAAGTGGGGCCTCTCATTCACACACACAAAATCATATTATTTTGCTGTGAAGTTCAAATGAGAAAATATAAGGAAAGAACGGAAAGGTGGTAATACTGAAGCCTTTGGAATAAGTAGCCCTGCTGTGTTGGAACTCCATCTTAAAATATGTATCCAAGGACTGTAATTTCAAATTAAATGTACAGTATAAACAAATCAACATTTGTATTATTTGTAGCCATATATTGGTCCTTAGACATTCCTGACTGATGAAGAAAATGGATTGCAGGCTATAGGTATCAACACTCTTGCATATACAATGACCAAGAAATAAAAATCCCTGACTTTTCATGGCCTGTGAAGATGTTCATGAACGTGTCTTGGGGTGCATCACGGAGAGATCTGATCTGAATTTGGATTTCAACTAGTAACTCAGTCCACTAATCAGCACTCCACTAATCATGGAGAAGAGAGGAACAGAACAAACCACCACACTCTGGACACATACTCCCCTGGCAGAGGAAGGAGCAGGGTTCTGGAACAGAGCCACTATTCCTGGTCGTAAGAAACATGGGCATGGATTTTTTGCAGAGTAGTTAGAGGGAAGTAAAGCCTCTAAAATAATAAAGAACTGATATTATGAATATCAACTTTCAGAAAGTGTTTAAACAAACACCAGAAACATATGAAGTTGCATAAAGGTCTTTGAACCAGGGAGTGACTCCCACTGCAAACTGTTCAGGGACAAGACTATTACAGGACACACAGAGGTGCAGCAGGTTGTATCAGAGTAGATATATTTTCTTTGCCATTAAACGAAGTCTTTTCACTAATGACTTAGCCAGGAGCTTAGTACTTAATATGTAACTTTGTTTTGTTTTATTAAATAGACTCAAAAAAGCATGCAGCAGGGTGCTTATGAATGATAATGTTTGGATTAGTTCTATTATTCAGCAAGAAAATCCCAGAAAACTATTCATATTCAATGAGGCAAGCACCCTTTAGAAAAGGAAGTTTGACAATGTAGAATCATGGGTGGCCTCTCTTAAAAAACTGGCTTAGGTCATCTTGGAGAGAATCATTTGTAGGATAGATCACCCTTTGGGTGGATATAATCAAAGGCAACTTTGATTATAGAGAGATTGCAGGATGTTTAGGGGTTATTTAGAGAGTCTTTCCTTAAGAGGATCCATGCATAACCCTACTGTCGCTCTAGAGAAAGTGAGCATAATCAGGTCCTTGGGTCTGAGACATACAAAACAAAAGATATTATCTGTTAGGTATGGGTCCCAGAAAATGGAAAAAAGTGATGTTGTGTGGACTCACAATATAAATGCCAGACGCACTCTGAACCCAGCATCCTTTGATTTTCTGGGGCTCCAGTGATGGTTCCGCATCTACAAAAAAGATGAAACAGAGTCTAAAACCATGGGAACCCAGGTTTGAGGCACCTTTGACCGGCTGACGTTGGAGTGGGGTCACTCTTCAGGGCCTGGATCATCAGTCCAGCAATCCTACACAGACCGTGGCGGAGGCTGGACATCAACAAAAAATAAGACAAGAGTCAACTGGGAGGACCTCTGACAGTGGGTGGGAGCTGCACTAACCTCTTCCCAACTGCCCAAGTCTCTCGGGTTCTTAGACAGGTCAGGAGCTGGCGTGGGGAAGGCCTCAAAAGAGAGCATGAACTTTCTGCTTATTTGGCAGGTAGTCACTTTAACAATTAGCTAGAAAAATAAAAGAGACATAAAAGAATTTGTATGTATCCTGGTTTTGTAGATCAGATGCATGTATGTTGTTTTCATGAAATATTGTAGGTTCAGGCTTTTTAAATTAGCCTTTTAATTTTCTTTTAAGGTCCTACAAGAAAAATCTCTCCACATGTTGTGAAGACTCGATCTATAGATCACTTAGGTATTGCCTGACTACTGCAGTCAATGTTTCCGCAGGAAAAACTAGGTAAGGAACCTCTCATAGAATATTATGTTATAAAGTTTTTTTCTCTTTCCCCCTCCATGGCTATATGTTATGTTTGCATATAAAAACAAATAATGGTTCAATATTTCACAGGAATTATTTGTGACAGTTGCACTGCATGTAAAATTACTCTGTAATGGAAGACTCATGGATTTTGACTCTGAGGCAATAAAAGATGGGACTTCATATTCTTAGAAAAGACATGTTTAGGTTGTTCCTCATTCTGCCTACCTCAGAATCCTCCTTCCTTCTCAAAAAACTTCCATGATAAAGAAAATCAAAGTTAAAACACCATTTTTTTCCTCATCCACCTCAGAATTTTTCTTTCAGGCAGAGAGCCAGAGACAGTGAAGGAAGCCTCAGAACTGCTGTCCCTGCAGCAGGGGTGTGGGCTGGAGCCACAGCTGCAGGTCTGTGTACAGACTGAAAGCATCAGGGGGACACTGTGCGTCCATGGGACAGAAGCGTGTGGCAGAGAGGCCAGGCTGGGAGGCTGTGGTGTGCAGCGGGCTGGACCGGCTTTGGTATCAAGGGAGGCTGTTAATCCTCCCTTCTTCCTCACTGCTCCATTTGGCATCAATAAAAACAGAGATTCCAGGCCCTTCCCCTGATCCTGTCTGTACCAGAGCAATGTGTCCGAGGTAGTGACTGAATGATTGCAGTTGATACCAGCTTGTCCCTCCCGGATGATCAGGGATGGAGGGCTTTGCTCTGCTTTCAGCTCTGCATGTAACCCTGATCAGAGACAACATTTTAGAAGGAGTTCACTAGCTATTCCTATAATCCAGTACCTACCCAGGGAACCACAAACGGGTCACACTGAATCTTATCTCCACTTCTGAACATCTTATGACAATTCCTTGACCCCCATGGTTCTCTTTCCAATAAACCCTCAACTCACAGCCTAGCTGAAGCCACAGAATTGCTGCCAGTAGCTTCTTCATGCTTCCTTTTCTTTTTTTCTTGTCCACTTCACTGAAGATTCAGATTAAGGTGCCTTGAAAATTGATTAGGGGTCCTCAAACATGGTAACTTTTTCTTTTTCTACAGAAATACCATTTCAATAGATTTTCCAACCAATTAGAATCACCTCATGCAATTCACTAAGTTCCTCCTTTTTTTTTTTTTTTCCCAAATGCTTTGGCAAAAGAGTGGGTTTCGTTTTTTTCCTTTTTGAATGTAAAGAGTGCCGCCTTCAGGATATTTGGAGAAATTACCGAGAGAGTAAGCCGTGGAATTGAGTAAGCCTTAGAATTTGCTTTTTGTAAGCCAATAAGGTGTTTCCAAAATTTTTTAAGCAAATTAATCCTTAAAAACCTCTTTTAATTAGCCAGGACATTTGTCATATGACAGAAATGTAATTGAAGTAAGCTTAGTGAAGAAGAGAAATGCATTAGCTCCTATAACCTAGGCGGCACAGAAGGCATGTATGTATGCATGCATTGGCTCTGATCACCCAGGCAGTACAGAACGTATATATGTATGTATACGGGCCTCAAGTATCCAGGGTGCCAGGAAACTGAATCTTTCAATCTTTCCACCTCTCTCTGTACATAAGATTTATTCACTTAGACCACAAATCAGGAGACCTGGATGCAAACAGTTTCTAGCCAAAGTTCATTTCAAGGCATGGCCACCAAAGAAGATGGAGAATTCCTCTTTCCCATCCCAAATGTAAACATTATGGCATTTTCTCACCTTAGTCTGAATTAGGTTTTCCTCTAGGGGTCAGTTTATAAGCACCGTGGGATACAGATGGTATGATTGGTTCAACTGGGTCAGGCATCCCCCTCTGAGTCATTCTGGAGTATCAGAGTTGGTGTTAGAATGGTTGTCAGTGTGCACGTATGTTTAGGCTTTCTGGTGGCTCAGATGGTAAAGAATCTGTCTGCAGTGTGGAGACCCGGGGTCATTCCCTGGGTAGGGAAGGTCCACTGGAAAAGGAACTGGCAATCCACTGGCAACACACTCCAGTTTTCTTGCCTGGAGAATCTCCTGGACAGAGGAACCCGGTGGGTTGGAGTCCTTGGGGTTGCAAAGAGTTGGACGTGAATGAGCAACTAACACACACATGTACATTGTCGGGAAACATTTGGCAGGAGGCTTCCTGTGTGCTGTTTTCTGATGTCCCTTATCAATCCCTGAATATTCAGAGATGAGTGGAGAGGCACACCTTTCCTGGGGACAAAAGGAATGCATACATTCTTAAAGTAAAAGTAACTATTTACAGCCTTCTTCCCTTTCTGTTATGGAAAGTGAGTTTTACAACCCCCCTCTCATTGAGAAGGATTCTAGCCTTATGTTTCCTGGATAAGTTGTAAGATTTTTGATCTTTATCTTTGCTGAAAAGGCTATCTTGTAAGACAGTATATATATGCCCACATTATGCTGAATAAACGCCTTTACTCTATCAGTCTTGGTCCCCATGTCTCTATTCATTTCTCTCTTTCTCTCCTTTCTCTCTTCCTTTATTTTCTTATCGTTGACTCTGTACCCTCAAGCCCCGGTCCATTAAAGGGCCGTAACAGTACATATATGTTTATCCTGCTAGAGTGTGAGCCTTCTGAAAAAAGGGACTTCTTTTCTTAATCCATCTTGATTTTCCAGCGTCTAGCACAGTGATTGGCACATGGTCTGTATTTGCTTGTTAAAAGTAAAAATAGGGTGTCTGCAGCACAGACTGGGTGGTTGACACAGCAGGAATGTTCATCTCACAGCTTTGGAGGCCAGAAGTCTAAGACCAAGGTGTCAGCAGGTTGAGCTTGACTCAAGCCTCTTTCCTTGGCTTGTGGATGCCTGCCTTCTTGTTGTTCTCATATGGTCTTCCTCTGTGTTTGAGCATCCCAGTGTCTGTGTCCAATCACCTCTTTTTTTTTTCTCATCACCTCTTTTTATAAGGACACCAGTCACGTAGGATTAAGCCTCACCCTAATGACCTCATTTTAACTTAATCACTGTTTTAAAGGCCCTATCTTCAAATGTAGTCACATTCTAAGGTACTAGGGGTTTAGGGTTCCACATATGAATTTTGGGGTGACACAATTCATCCCACACTAGTAGGAATAAAAGTAGTTTCTTTTAAAAGATGGAAATACAGGAGAGTTGAGACTTGGTTCTTGGTATTTATGTGCTGGATATATGGGGGAAATAGAAGAGGCAGAATTCAGGATTTTTTCCCCTTAGGATTTGATGCAGACTATGGAATTACAAAATAATATAAAATTTTTCAAACTTTAGAAGTTCAAGTGAAAAGATTGTGTATTTCTAAAAATCATCCATTTCATCAGGATCTACTTACACAAGTATTAGCTGATGCTTAAGAAATTCCTTCCTTAGAAGCTGTTATTAATATCACCATTCTCATTTTTGATATGTATTTGTGTTTTATTTTTCTTATTACTTCTCTCATTCTTGATGTTGTGTGTTTGTGTTTTCTTTCTTTTCTCTTAACATACTTTCTAGAACTCTTATAAATTTTAATTTTTGTTTTGCTTTTAAATTAATTCCTACTTTTATTATTAGACTTTCCACTTCTTTATTTTAGTTTATTTTGCTCATTATTATTATTTTTTATTTCTTGAAAGGAAAATTTAGCTTCTTTATTTAACCCTTTATTAATAAATGTTTTTAAGACTATGCATTTCTTATGAGTAGTTCTTTGAGCAAATCCATAGATTTTTATATGTAGTATTGTCATTAGAGTAAATTTTTAATGACCTGCAATTTTAACTTTTAGTTATTTGGCCTGGAAATTATTTAGAATATCTTAAGTGGTTAATTTCCTTCAACTTATTTACTAATTATTTTTTAATTATTAATTTCCAGCTTTACTGTATAATATTCAGAGAATATGGCTTTTATACATCTTTCCTATAGCTTCTTTGAGTCATGATACATGCTCACATTCTGGTAAATGTTTATATATATGTATATACGTATATATAGGCTTATGGGCTGCAAAGTTAGTTTTCATCTCTGGCTCTTTCTCTGAGAAGTAGTTATTAAAGTATCTTATAATTAATATATTTTAAAATTATTCATATATTTCCCACAAATTTTGCTTTGTATTTTTCTGATGCAATATGGTTTTGGAATAAGAACAAGCTCATTCACTCATCCTCTTATGAATTCAACAAATAACTATTGAGAATCCATTGTGTTCCAGATTCCACATTGATCTCATAGACTATAGCAATGAGCAAGACAAAAATTCAGTCCCTTATATTGTGGAAGACACAGCCTGTTTGAGAAAGGGACATTAACACTCATTCAACAATTGTCACTAAGTGTAGAGGATGTTGTGATGGGAGAGTACTGGGCACTGTAAGAGTTTAACAGGCAGTTATACTGAATCAAGGAGGCTAGGGAAATCCTCCCTGAACGTTAAAGTAAAAAATAAGCACATTTTAGAATCTGAAAGCCGTATCAATCAGGATTCTAGCAGAAAACTCAAGAAAAATTTGCCTAATTTGAGGAGACTTTAATGAGGCACTAGTTACAGAAGTATAAGCAGGGAGTAGGGAACACCTAAGGGATAGTGCTATTTTGGGACTAGCATCACTCTGGGTCTTAAATGGAAGGGAGAGAGTGATTATTGGAACCTGGAGTTAGAGAGATTCTTTGGAGAGGCTGTCTTAAAGAGCTGACCTTGTGATAGAGGTTCAGTGTCAGCCTATGTCAGTCTCACAGGGAGAAAACTGGGGAACTCTATCAGTTCAGTTCAGTTGCTCAGTTGTGTCTGACTCTTTGTGACCCCATAGACTACAGCACGCCGGGCTTCCCTGTCCATCACCAACTCCCAGAGTTTATTCAAACTCATGTCTATTGAGTCGGTGATGCCATCCAACCATCTCATCCTCTATCGTCCCTTTCTCCTCCCGCCTTCAATCTTTCCCAGCATTAGGGTCTTTTCCAATGAGTTGGCTGTTTGCATCAGGTGGCCAAAGTATTGGAATTTCAGCTTCAACATCAGGCTTTCCAATGAATATTCAAGACTGATTCTGTTAAGATGGACTGGTTGGATCTCCCTGCAGTCCAAGGGACTCTCAAGAGTCTTCTCTAACATCACAGTTCAAAAGCATCAATTCTTCAGCACTCAGCTTTCTTTATAGTCTAACTTTCACATCCATACATGACCACTGGAAAAACCATAGCCTTGACTAGCTGGTCCTTTGTTGGCAAAGTAATGTCTCTGCTTTTTAATATGCTGTCTCAGTTGGTCATAGCTTTTCATCCAAGGAGTAAGCATCTTTTAATTTCATGGCTTCAGTCACCATCTGCAGTGATTTTGGAGCCCCCCCAAAATAAAGTATCTCTCTCTGTTTCCATTGTTTCCCCATCTATTTGCCATGAGGTGGTGGGATCAGATGCCATGATCTTAGTTTCCTGAATGTTGAGTTTTAAGCCAACTTTTTCACTCTCCTCTTTCACTTTCATCAAGAATCTCTTTAGTTCTTCTTCACTTTCTGCCATAAGGGTGGTCTCATCTGTATATCTGAAGTTACTGATATTTCTCCTGGCAATCTTGATTCCAGCTTGTGCTTCATCCAGCCCAGCGTTTCTCATGATGTACTCTGCATATAAGTTAAATAAGCAGGGTGACAATATATTGCATACTCCTTGACTTACCCCTTTCCCAACTTGGAACCAATCTGTTGTCCCATATCCAGTTCTAACTGTTGCTTTTTGACTTGCCTATAGATTTCTCAGGTGGTAGATCAGGTGATCTGTTATTCCATCTCTTTAAGAATTTTCCACAGTTTGTTGTGATCCACATAGTCAAAGGCTTTGGCATAGTCAATAAAGCAGAAGTAGATGTTTTAGGGGCACTATATACCCTGAACTTATGTTCCCCCTTTCCTCCGGTCTCTGCGGGTGCCCCTCTTGAGCCTAAACCAACCAAAATTCAGGAGGCAAGAGAGCCCATTGATATAGTTCCTACAGATTAGCCACCTGGGCATAGAACAAGGTGTGGAAGGATGAAGAAAGGATCTGGAAGGGCAGACAGGTGATAGTAAGCCCATAGTCCAATCAATATGGGTGAAGATGAGAGTTGGGAGATGAGGCTAGAGAAATAAGTCAGAGCAAGGAAGACTTTCTGAGTCTTGATGATTTTGAATTTTATCCCATGGGAAATGGGAAGTCACTGATTAATTTAAGCAAGAGCCTGAAATGATTGCATCTGCATTTTTAAATAATACCTGATTATAATGAAGAAAATACCTTGGATGGGATGATGGTTTCCTTCACTGGTGTCACAGCAAATTTACCTAGCAATCCATAAATATTTATGAGGAAAGGCTTATATGTTTTACATTCCTGTGTGTTGGAGGTTAACCCATGGAAATAGAAGAGGTATTATAAGTTTATGGTCTAGAAAAAAAATTAACCCCAAATTCTAGTACCAACTGTTGTACAGTTACCTTCTTCAAGAGTGTCAGATAAGTGTCTACTAGAAAATGCTCTTACATGATAGAGCAAAAAGGATCTAGCAATGGTCATGTTTTTCCCCAAGATTGAAACAACTTTTTCTTTTACAGTGTTGCTAATGAATGATCCTGGCATTTAAAATTGCCTTTTCCAAGATAAAGATACAGGTATGAGTGACTTGTATGCAAATGACTTTGTATCATGCAAGAGTTTAGTCCCTATTATTTTCTAATTCATCAGTAGCCATTCCTCTAAGCCAGAATTGTCAAAGAGGTTTTAGGAAATTTACTGAAACTGAAGACTCTATCCTTCAAATTCCCTGCTTACTTTCCTCAAACCTCATTATGGAATGAAGACTGGCTGAGAATGAATCAGTAATATGTAGAGAAATCTAACAAAAGGCTTCTAAAGTGGCGCTAGTGCTAAGGAACCCACCTGCCAGTGCAGGAGACATGAGACGTGGGTTTGATCCCTGGGTCAAGAAGACTCCCTGGAGGAGGGCTTGGCAACCCACTCCAGTATTCTTTCCTGGAGAATCCCATGGACAAGGGCACCTCGTGGGTTCATAGGGTGGCAAAGAATCTGACACGACTGAGATGATTTAACCGATACACACATGCAGTGATCTTCAAAGTAGGGAAGAGATATGTATTTAAGGGAATCAGTTTCTAGATTCTTGACTTCTGTATATACCCTTTCCCCAAAATGATCTGCTTGAGAACTTCACTTTGGTTCTCATTTCCTAACTTTTATTCACAACTGTCTTTCTTACTTTATATGGAATGTTTGCAGTGCTGCTCTGAGGTTGAAAAACCATTAGGGCATTAAGGAAAGGGTTATTCTTTTTATTGGTGTCAGGAAAGCATTTAATCAAAGCAATTAAATCTGATTTCAGTCATTTCATTAAGAAATGTGCTTTCAAAAATCTTTTTGCCTGTTACATTAAAAAAAACCTTTAAAAGTTATAACTTTTTAAGGTGGTTTTCATTAAGTATGCATTACTAGTAATTGTATTTACAACTCAATCCAGAAAAAAAATAACTTTTCACAATTAGAGCAATATGATGAGGGAAAATTAAAAAAATAATTTTAATTTCATGCATGTGTTGCAGACATTTTTGGTAATCAGTAAAAGACTTTTAAAGACAAAATGTATTAAATTCTGCAGGAGAAATTGAATGGAAATATGATTTTAAGAAAAGAAAGGAGTAATATGACATCTTGTTCATGAATTTTAATTGGATGTTGATGGATATCAAATCACTTTGGTATTAAGATTTCATTGCATATATTTATAAGCTATTACATGAATTTTATTTGAAAATGTCAATATTTATACTACAGTGGAATTTATAACCTTTAGAGCTACTTAAACATTTAAAGTAATTATAAAATATTTTAGAAGTCATCTTAAAAATATGTGAAGGTTTTATAGTTTTCTAAAGTCTATCACTCATCTAAAGTGCTGATTGGCCTACAAACACATGCTTTGATGACAATGCAGAATTACTGGCAATGTTCGTTTTGGTTAATCCTCTAACCATTCTTTAAATTTATGTCTTCTATAGATTGGTGGAAAATATCACTTATTGAAATTCATGAGACTTCTCCAATATTTCCCCTTAAATCTGAATCTAAATGAAGTAAGACAGAACCAAAGATTTTTACATCTGACATCATTCACCTTTCTGAAATTGCAAATGTTCTGTGCAAGAAATTATCAGTGTAATTCTGAGCTTCTAGAAAAGGTTATCTGCATCAGCCTCCCCATTAAGCAGGAATTTCCTTCTGCCAAAGGGTTGACTTCCGTTGCTGCAGTCAGTGGAACGTGCCCATTCCTGACATTGCAGAGACAATGAAGCTTCCAAAGAGGAGTGAGACAAAGAGCTGTCTTAAGAGGGAAAGAACATGGAAGCTCCATACTCTCGATTTTGCTAGTAACAAAGCAGACAAACAATGTTAGCAAAGCATATTAATATCCTAATGTGGTCTCAACACCTAATAGTTCTTCTGACCATGTTCTTAAGCAAACATTAACATAAGCACATGTGCTATTTTGGTTTATAATAAGAAATGTATATCTGATCTTCATTCCATTTCTGGTACCTAAAATTTTTGGAATTTCTTGTGACAAGAGCCTTAAAGTTATCTTATATAATGTTAACGAGGTGATTTTCAGATAGCACCTAAGGGCAGTGGCTGGTTGACAGAGGAGCCGACTGTGATTAGAAGGTTGCAACTTTTAGGCCCATCCCCCTGATCTCCAGAGAGGGGGTGCGGCTGTTGAATCTATTGCCAATGGACAATGATTTAATCAGTCATATCTAGACAATGAAGCCCCTATAAAAACTCTTAAGGCTGGGGTTCAGAGAGTCTCTGGGTTGGTGAACAGGTGGAGATTCAGGAAGAGTGGTGTGTGCTGAGGATGAGCTTGAAAGCTCTCTTGTTTCATATCTTGCTCTACCCATGTCTTCTACCTGGCTGTTCCTGAATTGTATGCTTTTATAATAAACTGGTGTCTAGTGAGGAAACAAGCTTCCTCAGTTCTGTGGGCCACTCCAACAAATTAATTCTCCCCACTGCCTCTTAAGAAATCTGTATGCAGGTAAGGAGGCAACAGTTAGAACTGGATATGGAACAACAGACTGGTTCCAAATTGGAAAAGGGGTACGTCAAGGCTGTATATTGTCACTCTGCTTATTTAACTTAAATGCAGAGTACATCAGGAGAAAGGCTGGGCTGGATGAAGCACAAGCTGGAATCAAGATTGCCGGGAGAAATATCAATAACTTTGGATATGCAGATGACACCACCCTTATGGCAGAAAGCGAAGAACTAAAGAGCCTCTTGATGAAAGTGAAAGAGGAGAGTGAAAAAGTTGGCTTAAATCTCAACATTCAGAAAACTAAGATCATGGCATATGGTCCCATCACTTCATGGCAAATAGATGGGGGAACAACGGAAAGAATGAGAGACTTTATTTTTGGGGGCTCCAAAATTACTGCAGATGGTGGCTACAGCCATGAAATCAAAAGACGCTTACTCCTTGGATGAAAAGCTATGACCAACCTAGACAGCATGTGAGAGTTAGACTATAAAGAAAGCTGAGTGCAGAAGAATCAATGCTTTTGAACTGTGATGTTGGAGAAGACTCTTGAGAGTCCCTTGAACTGCAATGAGATCCAACCAGTCCATCCTAAAGGAAATCAGTCCTGAATATTTATTGGAAGGACTGAAGCTAAAGCTGAAACACCAATACTCTGGCAACCTGATGTGAAGAACTGACTCACTAGAAAAGACCCTGATGCTGGGAAAGATTGGAGGCGGAGGACAAGGGGATGTTCAAGGTTAAGATGGTTGGATGGCATCACTAACTCAGTGGACATGAGTCTGAATAAACTCTGGGAGTCGGTGATGGACAGGGGAGCCTGGCGTGCTGTAGTCTATGGGGTCGCAAAGAGTCAGACATGACTGAGCAACTGAACTGAACTGTTGGGAAGATCCCTTACCCACCACCACCATATTAGAAACTGGGATTCAGAACTTCTGTTCAGCACAGAAGCAGGACAGGTAGAAAAGTGAACTGAGGCAAAAATAAGGATCAGATTAGCTGATATCTACATATCTATCAGACCTTTATTTTATGAATATGTCTGCATGACAAAAAATTTTACATTGTTTTCTAATTTTTCATTAGCCCTCATCAGCTCACTCTTGCCTAGAAGACTATTTGTTACAGTATGCTATGGTATATGTTGTATTTCCTTCTAGGCCGGGGTGATATTAAAAACGTATAACCCAGTATTTAGTAACCTGTTTGGTATTTGATATGGTTATTAGAACAGACACAGGTTGTGGGGAGAAAGTTAGGGTGTTGAACAGAATCCTGGTGAGGATTCCAAGCTATTCCACTGTTTAATTGCTGGCTGTGCCAAGCATTTTCTCTTTAGTTGCTGGGTCATGAATAAGTTTGGGAGAGGAACCAAGGCACCCAAAACAGTCGGGGTTGGAAGTGAGCATGTAAGGGGCCGTTAGGAAATGGCTAGTTGCCAATGAGCTTGGTATTTCCATTTTTAACAACCAATAAGCTTTTATAGTGTATAATCAGGGAAAGTTATTCCTGTATCTAGTAGTTAGCTTTGCCTAAAATTCATCTGAAGTGTCATCAGGAGGGGTGGTGCCCCAGTAGATTCATTGTTCCCCAATGTTATTAACTGAGGGCATATAACATGCTTTCCCATTCATTATTCCAAACAGAATTGTTTGCTTAAACAGATTTTTAATTATGTAAACATCTTAATCAACTCTCCTTTGAAAAGATGAACTTCAGTGAAATGGGGTTAATCAAACTTTTTACCATCTTGACATAATTTGGGGTTGTGAAACACTTCCATGGACATGAATCCATGGACATGAGTTTGAATAAACTCTGGGGGTTGGGGATGGACAGGGAGGCCTGGTGTGCTGCAGCCCATGGGGTAGCAAAGAGTCAGACATGACTGAGAGACTGAACTGAACTGAACTGAACTGAACACTCCCATAGTAACAGTGTAACTGTGGTTGTCCTCAAGGTTTGAGGCTGAAGACAGTAGTCTTTAACTCCCAGGTGATTGCTACATGCCACTTCTACCCTAGAGTCATTGATCTAGAACAGTAGAAAGAAAAAGAAAGCACACTTTGTAACATTTAGCACTAATTTCTGTACTGTCAGTGTTGATTCCCTTTTCCATCAGGACTTCAAAAGAAAGCGAAAAAAAAAATCTTTGGCTGATTTGTCTTCCCTGATTTTTTATGGAAACCCCTCTCTGGAGCATTCTGGAGGTCTGGGACCCTCTCGTTAGACTCAACTATTTCAGTCATGGAATATCTTCTCCAACTTTATCATTCACTCAAAATGGGCAGATAGAATTAAATGCTCCAGGAGGGGGGTCTTCATAGCTATGTACTGGGGAGGGCAGATTATGGACATACAAAGAAATATTGGCACCATTTTTTCTATTCTATTATTTTTTCCCCTTCACATAAGTAAGATGGAAGCATTTCCAGGTCCAGACATCCCCAGTTTCTCGGGTGATGTTAGGTGGTGACTCTGGTCATGGCAGCTGCTTGGCCTCACCTTTAGACCTGGTTCTTCTAAATGGCTCACCTTCTCCCGGAAGCAATGGCAGCATAACCAGAAATTAACATTTTTGTTTTTAAAAAATTATTAATTTGCATTTTCTGACAAGTACTAGCAGCACATGAAATCCTGTTGGACATGTTTGTTCTCTTTCCTTACCTTCTAGATCAGGCCAATTGTGCTTTAAGGAAATTTGAGAAAAAGAGGGTGGAATTAGGTTGAAGTCAGAAACAGTTGACTGATATATCAACTGGAAAACAATGAGATAAATGTGATGTAGTTTGTCACACTGTTTTGTAATTATAAAGAAATTAAATGTGTGTACACACACACACCACAAAATTAGACAGCCCAGGCTGGGAGGTAGAGGGTGAAGAAGTTCTCCAAGCCCAGAAATAGAAGATTTCTATTGTGTGTTTTAATCCTGATCAAAGCTGAGGAAAATAACAAATAAGATTTGTGGGGAGTATGAAACATTCAGTTTCAGATATGCTGACTTTGATACGATCATGGAACATGCATATGGAGAATACAGCTTTAGTTAGAGCTATAAAAATTCCTGGATGGTAGTGACACAGAATATCTGACCTCTCTTATATAACAACGGGGTTTTGAAAGTTAAATACATGTGAATGCAAATAATTTACAAACTATAAAGCATTATGTACATCTATTATTTTTATTACTATTTTGAGAACTTCAGCTTATAGATACCCTTTCTGTGTTTCCTATAGGCAGATAGAATAATATTCTTTCCCTCTAAAGAAGTCCATGAGTTTCTGTTCCTTTTACCCCAGCTACTTCCCCTGACCTCTGCACAGATGCTGAGGGCTGAGGTTTTTGTAAGCCTCTCTCCGTTGCTCATCTCACTGTGCACCACTGTAAGCACAGAAATACATCGCAGCATCCTCCAGCTGGGAGCCTGAGATCCTGAGACTGAAGGCTTTGGCTTCTTTCTGGAAGTTCCCAGAGTAGCGATCGTTGGTTACATTCTGTTGTTTATAAGCATGTTGGTGAATAATGAACACCATCTCCCCACTGGGAGGCTGCTTGTACCAGAACAAATAATAATCACTCTCACTGGTGCTATATGTACAGTCCAGGGTCACTGTGCCTGCCTCCTGTACAAACTCTTCTGGTTGAGGCTGAGTGACTGTCTGGGCCACACTGGGTCCTGTGGAAAGGAGGAGAGAAAGGTCTGCACTGGGCATCACAGGAGAGAGAAAGCAGGCAGATACCCAAGCTGGTCCCCACTGCCACCCACTTCTTCTTGATCTAAACTTCAAGTAAAATTCATCAGCTTTCTTGCTCCCAGTAGCTTGGACCCATGAGGAAGTAACAAGATACCTGTGTTAATAATTTTTCTTCCTACTTCCCAGTCCAAGTGGCTGTTAGTAAAAGCAAATAAATATGCTTTCCTTACCAAGATAGATGGAGACCACAGCTGCCCACAGCAAACAGGGACCTGCCATGCTGGCAGTTCTCTCCTTCAGGGAGATAAAAACCTCTTGTTCTCACCAGAACCTTGGTGACATCCTGGCTTCAGAACAGGAACTGGTTTCTCAGGTGGGCTGTTGATTCTCTGTTGTCAAACGTGCAAGCAGTGCCCTCTTCAGGTCATGGAAATCATTACTGAGGCAATTCCTATGATGATTCACTCCTCTACACAGAAGGAACTTTGTTTAGTCAAGAAATCTGTTCTATAAGGAATCTGTGACCTTTGGAGAGAAGGGATTCAAAGATTCACATCAGAGAAGAGCACTTGGAGGAGATGAAGTTTTGAGGTGTGCTTATGGGACCAATATGGTCTGACCAGCCTGATACATACACCAAAGGGAAATTTGGGTGAGCGGAAAAGCCAGAAAAGAAATTCAAGAGACTGAGATGGTTATGGGTTGGTAAGGAGGATAGATGGACTGGAATAGAGGTATATTTTGAGAAGAAGTAGGAATGAGGTTTAAATAATGAGGATGAGCAGATTCAGGGAGAGGGATAATGATATTAATTAAAATTGAGACTTAGTAAGTAAGGATGTGATCATACATCTACAGAGACTGGATTTTCATAAATACAATCTATTTCACTATCTTTTGAAAAATTAAGGTGACAGCGTCTATTTTTCCAGTTATGTAATCACTCAGGTATCCACCTGTTCTTGTTAGAAATCAGCCCAGTAAAGTTCACCTTGAACTTTCTTCTGTTCTTTTGCTATCAAATTTTTAAAGCATCTCTGTTTTAATTTTGTCCCCTTGCAATCCCAAAAGAGGAGCCTAAAGCAAAACTTCAGGTGAAGGCAGTTTATTTAGGAAGTGATCTTAAGAAGCAGAAATGAGAAAGTAGATAGCGCAGTATTGGGGCTTGATTCTGCCAGGATCTCCAAGAAACATACAAGATGCATCTCAGGATTATTGTTGGGAGGCAAGAATTTGTGTATGCATCCATCCCTTTTCCTTCTGGTTGGTGCTTGCTGGGAGGGGTGGTAATTCCCTTTTAGTTTCAGGCTGTGCTTGCCCATGGACTGAATGAGCTTCCAAGGAATCGGAGAAGGCCCTGGGGTACGAAGTAAAACTAATGCACAGTGGATGCTCAGTGTTGCATGTTATCAGCTTGAGATGAGTCCCAGTGTCTGCAGAATTGTCTGCCACAGCTACTGATAACATCAGACCTAGGAATTTGATGTGACAATAAGGCACATGAGATATTTGTTACAGGGCCCGCTTTGACAATACACAGATGTGTGCTTGCCTCACGTTATTTACACTGTGTCTCTGAGCATTCAGGTTTGTGGCAGGCTGCAGCCCATCTCAAACACTTGATACAGGAGGTGGTATGACCTGAGCTTCAGGCCCCACTCCTTTAAGTGGTACTCACCTTCTCCCTCCTCTGCGATGCTCTCCAGACTTCTGTATATCAGACAACTTTAGCAAACTCAAATTCTCACCAGGTGTGGTGGCCCAGACCCTCATTGCTGAGAGGTCTCTGTTCTTAGTTTGTTCTTTTTAGACCTTGTTGCCACAGTGACCATTTGCTGTTTTTACTGGGGCTGGAAATAGCCCATGTGAAACACTTGCATTCCGGACATATTCATTGTTGTTTTCACTGTGCTGCAACAACCTGGTACTCCACAGTACTCGGGGTCAGTAACCTCTCCATCTAGTAACTTCTGTCTGGCTGCCAGACCGTCAGCTCAAGGGGTTCAAAGCGACATAGGTGGCAGTCAGAGCTGCAGGTTCAGTGACACCCTTGTGAGTCCACTGATGGACGCATTCTTCCTCGGGGAACCAGGACCTCTAATCTAGCAGCGCCTGGAACTATGGGAAAGGGGAGAACACAGTCTGAAGGTGGGTTACAGGGAGTGAGAGGAAGAGTCTATTCTGCTTCTGTTTCTTGGTTTCTAAACTTGTGTATTTCACCTAGGGTGCAACAGATCCGACATTGGTTTAATGAGTGTTATCTCTTCCTGGAATAGCTTTCCAACCACGAACAGTCTTGCCCCTGAGCTGTCTACCTTAGCTGAGCCTTTAAAAGGCCATTCCTTCTTCTAGGTCACTTGATCTAGGTACATCAACCTAGGTTATCTCTTACGTCTGTAGTAAGACCAGTGGGTTCCCTCCCTGGTAATGCCCACACTGTCACAACTGTTGTGTACTAAAATAGGTATCTTTTTCTGAGGAGTTTCAGTTTTGGTCATGGAGGACAGTTAAAAGGACAAACACCTATGAACAACTTGGAAAAGATTAAGACTCTTGGAGATAAGAGTTCCCAGGAAAATGATAAAAATTTACTAGGCAGAAAAAATGTTTCAGAAATCTAACTGATCATGTATACCATATGAAGCTATGAGGGTTACAGATGATATCACGAATGAAAACACCTTGTAAAACTGAAAAGTACTATACATGTTATTATATTTACTTAAGGACTACAAGTCACAGACATTCATCTCTCTGTGTTTCTTATATTTAGATAGGAACAGCTATTATTTCAAAGAGAAGTAGATGATTTTCCGTTCCTCTTACCCTAATTACTTCCCCCGACCTCTGCACAGATGCTGAGGGCTGAGGTTTTTGTAAGCCTCTCTCCGTTGCTCATCTCACTGTGCACCACTGTAAGCACAGAAATACATCGCAGCATCCTCCAGCTGGGAGCCTGAGATCCTGAGACTGAAGGCTTTGGCTTCTTTCTGGAAGTTCCCAGAGTAGCGATCGTTGGTTACATTCTGTTGTTTATAAGCATGTTGGTGAATAATGAACACCATCTCCCCACTGGGAGGCTGCTTGTACCAGAACAAATAATAATCACTCTCACTGGTGCTATATGTACAGTCCAGGGTCACTGTGCCTGCCTCCTGTACAGACTCTTCTGGTTGAGGCTGAGTGACTGTCTGGGCCACACTGGGTCCTGTGGGAAGGAGGAGAGAAAGGTCTGCGCTGGGCATCACAGGAGAGAGAAAGCAGGCAGATACCCAAGCTGGGTTCCATCCCTACCCGCTTTTCTTCTTGATCCAAACCTCAGCAGAACATATTAGCTTTCAGCTGGACTCTGTGGGGCAATGCAGTTCTGGTGCTATCAATCTTCTCCCGTTTCTCAGCCCCATTAGATAACATTATAAATAAAGACCTAAGCCTTCCTTACCCAGATACATGGAGAGCAGGACTGCCCACAGCAAGCTAACAAGCATCATGCTCACAGCTCTGCCCCACAGCCTGAAAAGCCTCTTGCTCTGATCTGGGTTCCCCTCTGTGCTCAGTGACACGTGAGCTTCAGAGCAGGAAATGGTATGACAGCTGACAGGTGACTATGTCTCACTGATGAAAGTTTTCGCAATACTTTTGGTCCCCCTTCAGGAACTAGACTATAGGTTATAATATCAAATGAAAGCAAAAGCTATTTTCTGAGTTTTTAAAAATTCTAGGATGAAAATTAAGAGAAGAGGGAGCTGGTGAATGTATTTTGCCAAGTCCTAATCCTAGGGAGAAGAATGGGGCCCTGGAATAGTAGGTAGAGGTGGCAGGGTTTTATATGCAACAAGGGCAATTTTTCTTTGTGTTAAAAAAAACAAGCCAAGTATGATAACTATAAACAATTAATTATGGAAGATAAGAATATACCTGTTATATTAATGTATTCAATGTTTTATAGTTTTAGAGCTGCTCAAAATAATGAAAACAAAGATATATGTGACTGAAAAAAGCACAGACTAAACTCAGAGTAAATGGAAGCAGAATGTGTATTGTCTAATTGTGCTCATATTTTCCATGGACACTTAAAAAATAAGACCTCATTTGTGCTATACTTAGAAGTTCTGAAATAACTATTGCGGGAATTCTCATCAGCACCTAATTGCTTCAAATGACTCATATTAATATGTATCATTTTATATAAGTTATACTGTTATGTCATGTGTACTTGTAACATCAGACCTTACATTCAATACGCAATGCCATAGACTCTTTCCAAACCTATATTTTTCAGTGAACAATTAAGAAGATTGTTTGTCATTAAAAAAAAAAAGAGTTGCTCCCATCACTCTCATTCCATTTTGAAAAAAATACTGGAACAAGGGAAAAAACATACCTCGAGTCTCTAGAAGTTTCTGTTTCCAGAGGGAGTGACAGGAATACTCATGTAATTCTAGAGTTGGAGTCCTCAAGCCAAGAGAAAGAATGGGGTTCTGCTATATACTGGGTACTGTCTGTGAGCATGGGTTCTCTTACAACAGAAGTGGGTGGCTAAGTCTTCTCACTGAGAGAGATGAACTGGAAATTGTAAGAGTTGGGACCAGCTCTGAATGAGGCTGCTAAAATCTCCTGTGCCCCTAAAGCCAGTTTGATAGCAATGGAAGAAAGGACAACCACAATTTCCTCTAAATCATTACTGTCCTTGCTACATGATTTGAATTCCTGTATCTTAGTTTTGGATTCTCCAAAAGTCAGCTCTGACACATGGATTTGTGGGTAAGTAGTTTATTTGCAGGTGATTCTAGGAAACATTGAGGGAGTGAATAGGGGAAGGGAAGGAGGCCAGTACAGAGGGCTGTCATCAAGTCAGTTACTACTCTGGGCAATTGGAGCTTAATCCAGCTGGGTAACTCTGGGAGATGGTATAGCATTTCCCTTTGGAGTTACCCCAAATAAAGCACAGAGGAGCTGGAGTAGTTCATAAACTCATTATCCATTGCAGATTGAGGGCTGCTTTGGGGACATGAATTCTCTGGCACATCTGATCGGTCCTATGCACTGGCCACCTGTGTTCACATGGTCAGAAAGTAGTCCTCAGAGTTGCTGGGGTTTTCAGTGTGCAGAAGTGACTGCCAAGGGATGTGAGTGGAGCATCAAGAGCACTGAGCAGCCCATCCTTACAGTGCTGAGATCCTCTTGTGCTCTATGTTTAATCCACTCAGAACACTAGTTCTTTAAAAAAAAAATCAACAGGAGTATTAGTGGGATAAGTTACAATTGCTATAGATGATGAAAAGTGAATGTGAAGTCACTCAGTCGTGTCTGATTCTTTGTGACCTATGGATTGTGGTCAGCCAGGCTCCTCTGTCCATGGGATTTTCCAGGCAAGAATACTGGGGTGGGTTGCCATTTCCTTCTCCAGGGGATCTTCCTGACCAAGGGATCGAACCTGGGTCGCCCACATTATAGGCAGACTCTTTACAGTCTGAGCCACCAGGGAATCCCGCTATAGATGATACAACAACCATAATCGTATTTTTTATCTTCCGTCTCCCTCCTATACCGCTCATTCCTGATCCTCCCCCCCTTTGACAAATACTTCTGTATCTAAATTTCTGTTCCAGGGAGGAGGTAATCTAGACCTTCATCCCTGAGGGAACTGAACCCCTGTTTATTCTACCTTTATCAGGCCATAATTGCTAAAGTTGCCTGTTTACAAGTAATTATGGTCATGAAAATGCTAAAAGTCATTCTGGTGGATCCCCTGAATTTTCATCCTATCTTTCCAGCTTCCAGTAGGTAACTACAGCCCTAAATCCTCATGATAATCAAGATTGATTGCCCCTACCAGTGTAGTAACTCCTTTCCTGTCCTTCTGGCCTTTGGATATGAGTATCTTAGATGACCAGGTGGTATATGTAACACTGATGTTGTTGTTTAGTTACTAAGTTTTGTCCACCTCTTTGGGACCCCATGGACTGTAGCCCACCAGGCTCCTCTGTCCATTGGACTTCCCAGGCAAGAATACTGGAGTGGGTTGCCATTTCCTCCTCCAGGGGATCTTCATGACCTAGGGATTGAACCTACATCTCCTGCATTGGCAGGCGAGATCTTTATCACTGAGCCACCAGGGAACCCATGTGTAACATTAGACTTGGTGAAAGCCTCTCTGTTTCCTCCAAAACAGTATCCTCTCCTTTCCATTCAAAGGAAAATAGGACCTCTAGTCCAGATGAAACTAGAGTTATGAGAACAGGAAACATGCAATGAACAAGTGAGTTTTGGTATTCTCCCAATACCAGAATTGGGGGTTGATGGGGAGATAACCCAACTTTCACTGCTTGGTTCCCAGGTCAATGTATTTTATCTAATAGGAATACAACACCATCTTGAAGAATAGTCCTCCAGCTTCTCAGAGCACTATCTCTAAGATGTTGCTTTAGTTAAGTGGTCATTCCAATGTTCTATGAGGCTAGTGGTTTGCAGATAATGCTATATGCAATAAATCAGTATGTCCAGTGGTCACATGTCCATTGTCCCAACATTTTGCTGTAAATTGGATCTGTTGATGCAAAGGGATGTGAAATCCCTTGATAATCATGATAACCTCTGAACACTTGGTTCATGCTGCTATGCTCAGCACTGTCAAAGGGAAGCCAAACTAGTACCCAGAACATGTAGTTATCCCAGTAGGAAAAGATTTCTGCCACCTCCAGGGTGGAAGTGGTTTCATGTAATCGACTTGCCAACTACAGGCTGGTTCATCTTCTGGAGGGGTGATTCCACATTGAAGGCCCTTTGTTGTGTCAATGGCTGACAGGTTAAACATTTGGCAGAACTTAGGTCTGACTTGGTGAGAGAAAACTCATGCTTCTGGGCTCATGTTGTTGTTGTTTAGTCACTAAGTTGTGTCCGACTCTTTGTGACCCCATGAACTGCAGCACTGCAGGCTTCTCTGTCCTTCACCACCTCCTGGAGTTTGCTCAAATTCATGACCACTGAGTCACGGATGCCGTCCAACCATCTCATCCTCTGTCCCCATCTTATCCTTCTGGGCTCATGGAGAACGTCTCTTCTGTCAGCTTGGCTCATCTGTCCACAGGTCTATTGTTCAAGCAATGAAGTGCACAAGGATGAGGCTGGTGACATCCTCTGGTTGGACCACCTTGTCACATAGTTGCTCTGCGCTTCCTTGTGGTAGATGTTGTCTGGGGGGCATGAGTGTGAGATGCAGTGATCCCAACCCCGTGTGCCTACACTCACTGCTCCTTCAGCTCATGCTCTCCTTGAAATGTGACTCTTCCTCCTCCACCTGACTCTAGAAAAGAATAAGAAACTAGGTGCTTTTAGAGGTCACCTCTAAAAAAGTCACCCCTTCGACTCTTCTCCAGTCAGCTGGTTGAGATTTTATCCTCTGTAAGGGAGGAACCAGATTTGCTATCACACTGTGTTCTCCTTTCACTCTGCCCTTTAAAAACTTTAAACCATTTCCCCTCAGGTTTTGGTACTCAGTCTTCTTAGCTAGTCTTTTTGGATGGCAGAGTATGTTTTCTTTCACCACAGGATTTGATAGTCACTGCTTTCAAGATTTTGTCTTCTTGATATTTTTGTGAAAGCCTACAAAGGAGCTCAAAGGCAAGATGGTTCCTCTGTTTCCTCTGTTCTTTAGAGTGCTCTTCTTTTTGATGTTATGCCTCCGGTTTTTGAACAGAGTAAAGACTTCACACAGAGAAACAAAAATATTAATAGATTAGTTGGTGTTTGAAAATACTACCCATCTGTACACGGTCTTCAAATGAAATCTTTGACACTGTTATACAAAGCTCTTCATGTTTTGCTTTGCTCAGGGCACAGAGTCAGTGCCTGGGAGCCCTTCAAGCAGGAGGTGCAGGCTTAGCAGGGTTTAGGTGCGGGGCGCAGGTATCTGAGCTGCATGGTGTACCTGTTGCACGGAAGGTGGTTACATCGTGGAGGTGGGAATCCTCCACATGCAGAGAAAATTGATGGTCATTTTTGTTAAGTTTGGCTGTGAATCTTCTGATTTTCTCTTCCTCGTTTAAAAACAACTGCACCAGGAAGTGGATGCCTTCCCTGGGATCCTGCCTAAACCACTGGAAGAAATCAGCAGCTTTGTCTTTGTAACTGTAGTTCAGTGTGAAGTTCTTGCCTTCCTTGATTTGCTGTCCCACTAGTGGTTGCGCATTTGACCCTGTACTGGAGGGGTGAGAAAATGTTCATACATAAAACATTTTTGTTGTAAATGAAGAACTTTCCCTATTTCTCTTGTATTTCTTAAAATAAACTCCAGATTGTCCCTGGGATGCCCCTAGATTTCTTTACCAGAGTTGCCCATTTCCCTGGCTTGACCATTCCTCCCCTCCTCCCCACTCACAGGTTAGTTGCATGCACACGAGTATCAGTGAAGCTTGCAGGTGAGGCTGCATTTCCGCTTCTGCCTGGAGTCTCTCAGGATTCAGTTTAGAGGACTGAAACTGACCATCTTCAATTGTGCTTATTATTATTAGTCCATTATTCTAGATTCTTCTCCTTCCTTTGGTTTGGAAGCCCCGGTGATCTTTATTCTGTTTTCCCAACCAATCAAAATCTCACTTATCACAAGCGCATCACTGAATTTACCTGCTCCTGCTGCTCCCATTCACATAATTCTAGTTTCCACCCAGTTACTTTTGTTAATAGTAGCACTGTTCTCATGGGGGCGTCTGAACTTTTCAATTAAATTTTGTTTCCATTTCTTTTAATACAGGGCAATTCCTTAAGTTAAACTAAAGGATGATAGAACATACAGTGAGGTGAAGAGTGAAGAAAAAAGAAAGAAAACAAAGCACTGTGTCAAAATGTTCTCTAGTGGTGACTCCCTTCACGTCCTTACTACCTGGGACTCCCTTCTTCACTCTTGTCACTTGTAAGGGATCAATGCATGTTCTTTGCCTATATGACTATGTTCTGAGGGTCATAAATAAAACATTGAGATCTTATGATTTCCCTTAATTGGTTATGGTCTCCTATGACTTTATTACATTTCTCACTCTGAACAATTTAAAAATAGTTAAAAGAGTTAGGACGTCTCTAAGTTCTCTATAAAAGTATAAAGGAAAGAAATATAGTATCTTTCTTTTAACATACGCCCAGATGTGAAGAGCAACCTGATATCTGGCTACCTCTGAAAATGGTAGTATCTTTACAAAAATGTGTTTCTTTTTTAATTTTAATTTTCAATTGGAGCATAATTGCTTTATAATATTGTGTTGGTTTCTGCCATATATCAGCATGAATCAACCATAGGTAGACATGGTTGTATACCTATTGTTGTATACTCAGGATTGTACACCCTCCCTCTTGAACCTCCCTCCACCTTCCACCCCATTCCACCCCTCTAGGTTATAGTTCAATCTGGGCATCTGTATAATCTCTGGTAATTTCCTATATTTTACATATTCAGTATATGAAACCCTATTTCATGATCTTTTTATATTACAGCAAGAGTTAGGACTTGACTAAAGAAATAAATCAGTTCTTCAGCACTTGAAGAGCTGATGCTTTTGAACTGTGATTTTGGAGAAGACTCTTGAGAGTCCCTTGGACCGCAAGGAGATCCAGCCAGTCCATCCTAAAGGACATCAGTCCTGGGTGTTCATTGGAAGGACTGATGTTGAAGCTGAAAGTCCAATACTTTGGCAACCTGATGCGAAGAACTGACTCACTAGAAAAGACCCTGATGCTGGGAAAGATTGAAGGCGGGAGGAGAAGGGGACGGCAGAGGATGAGATAGTTTGATGCATCACTGACTCAATGGATGTGAGTTTGAGTAAACTCCAGGAGTTGATGATGGACAGGGAAGCCTAGGGTGCTGCAGTCCATGGGGTTACAAAGAGTCAGACACGACTGAGCGACTGAACTAAATTGAACTGGAAGATGTGAAAGTGAAGTCGCTCAGTCATGTCCAACTCTTTGAGACTCCATGGACTGTAGCCCACCAGGCTTCTCCGTCCATGTGGTTTTCTGGGCAAGAATACTGGAGTGGGTTGCCCTTCTCCAGGGGATCTTCACCACCCACAGATCGAACCCAGGTCTCACACATTGTAGGCAGATGCTTTACCCTCTGAGCCACCAGGTAAGCCCTGATGACTAAAGAAGAGGAGAGGTTAAAAAAGAAAGTTCTCTTCTAGTCTTTGCATTCAGTCCTTACTCTGATGATTCTAGGTGCTACTATTTAACCACATTTTCTCAGCTGCACTACCTGGCTAAAGGCCTGGTCCTGGCAACCTAACCCCACCCTTCTTTTTCTTTGGTTCTTACTGTGGGCCTGAGGTAAGTGGCTAAGAGTCTGCAATGAGTAAAGGACTATGATCTTCTTTGATGTTAATGGTGGATATTAGTCTTTCTCATGTATGAAATTATGTAAAATAGACTGCTTTTTCTAGCAGTGTCATTGTGCCTCAGATTGGAGTTAACTCCCTCTTAGAGATATAGGGTCTGAGGTGAATTGTGCTTTGTCTTCGCCAGCCCACCCATTTCTCCTTGAGAAGAAAAGAACAGACTTGGGGTGGTCAATGAAGAGTCTGCCTGTTTGTCAGACTCCTGTTTGTCATTGCTCTTTTCCTGAATAAGAGCACTGCCAAATCATATTAAATCTGGAAGCAGAAAAATGTTAGCAAAATTTCAAGAAGGGAATTTTATTCTGGGAAAAATAGGAGATGTTGTTACAATTGTTTGGAAGAAGTAAAATCTACAAGAGAAGTTTACATTTGCATGGAGTTTTCTCTCTCCTGTCATCAGTTCAGTTCAGTTGCTCAGTCGTGTCCAACTCTTTGCGAATCCCATGGACAACAGCACGCCAGGCTTCCCTGTCCATCACCAACTCCTGAAGCTTACTCAAACTCATGTTGATTGAGTCAGTGATTCCATCCAACCATCGTTTTCTCTGTCATCCCCTTCCTCTCCTGCCTTCAATCTTTCCCAGCATCAGGGTCTTTTCCATTGAGTTACTTCTTCACATCAGGTGGCCAAAGTATTGGAGCTTCAGCTTCAGCATCAGTCCTTCCAATGAATATTCAGGACTGATTTCCTTTAGGATTGACTTGTTAGATCTCCTTGCAGTCCAAAGGACTCTCAAGAGTCTTTTCCAACACCACAGTTTAAACTCTTTGGTGCTCAGCTTTCTTTATGGTCCAACTCTCTTATCCATACATGACTACTGGAAAAACGATAGCTTTCACTAGGTGGACCTTTGTCTGCAAAGTAATGTCTCTGCTTTTTAATATGCTGTCTAGGTTGGTCACAGCTTTCCTTCCAAGCAAGCATCTTTTAATTTTATGCTATGCTTAGTCTCTCAGTTGTGTCCGACTCTTTGTGACCCCATGGACTGAAGCTCACCCAGCCCCTCTGTCCATGAGGATTCTCCAGGCAAGAATACTGGAGTGGGTTGCTATGTCCTTCTCCAGGGGATCTTCCCAACCCAGGGATCGATTGGGTCTCCCGCTTTGCAGGTGGATTCTTTACTGTCTGAGCCACCAGGGAAGCCCATGAATACTGGAGTAGGTAGCCTATCCCTTCTTCAGGGGATCTTCCCAACCCAGGAATCACATTGGGGCCTCCTGCATTGCAGACAGATTTTTTACCAGCTGAGCTACCAGGGAAGCCCTTCTCTCCTATCAGGATTGGTGATTTCAACATTCCAGGTCAGAAGCAGCAGGCCTGTACCTGGTTAAAGATGATAGTGATTTTCTCAAGTAATGATAAACATGGGTTGTGGCAGTCAACAAAGGCTGAGTGTCTGCTACTTCAAATTCATTCAAGTTAACCCTGTGGGGATGTTTAACAAAATGTACAAAATAGAATCTGCACCATACTGTTGAAGTCTTAAAAAACACCCAAAAAGTTAGCTACCTCTAGGGGGCAGTGCATAATAGGCGTCAGCACTCTGCAAAAGATGCAAAGTATAGGAGCAAATGTTTGCAAGTAAGAGGAGCTTAATAACTGGTTTGAGAGCTAAGTAGAAAAATCAGGTCATCATTTCCATTGATGCAGAAAAAGCATGTGACAAAATACAATACACATTTATGGTAAAAACACCTTAAAACCTTAACAGAAAAAATTGCATATGCCACAACCTCAACCTAGCACTTACCTTTGGGGAAATACTAGAAGCTTTCTTTTTATTTTAAAATTAATTAACTAATTTTAACTGAAGGATTATTGCTTTACAGTATTGTGTTGGTTTCTACCAAATATCAACATGAATCAGCCATAGGTTTACCTATGACCCCCTCTCACCTCCCTCCCCATTCCACTCCTCTAGGTTGTTACTGAGCCCTGGTTTGAGTTCCCTGAGTCACACAGCAAATTCCCATTGGCTATCTATTTTACATATGGTAATATATGTTTCCATGTTACTCTCTCCATACAAATGACCCTCTCCTTCCTCCCCCGACCCCAGCTGTGTCCATAAGTCTGTTCGTTATGTCTGTGTCTCCATTGCTGCTCTGCAAATGAGTTTATCAGTACCATCTTTCCAGATTCCATATATATGTGTTAATATACAATATTCATTTTTTCCTTTCTGACTTACTTCACTCTGTATAATAGGCTCTAGGTTCATCCACCTCATTAGGACTGATCCAAATGTGTTCCTTTTTATGGCTGAGAAATATTCCATTGTACATATGTATCACAGCTTCTTTATACACTCATCTGTGGATGGACATCTAGGTTGTAGAAACTTTCTTTTAAGTTAGGAGAAGGACAAAGATATCCACTACATTCACCACTATTTAGCATTGTGTTGGAGCCACCACCTAGTGCAGTTGGCCAGAAGAAAAAGCAATGAGACACATAATAATTGGAAGGAAACAGGTAAAATATCCCCTGCATATCTGCAGATGAGATAATGATGTGTCAGAAAACCTAAAAGAGAAGAAAAGCCACTACCAAAAGACAGGTAAACAACAATTTAAAAAAAGCTTTTATAGTGTTCGTGTGAAAAACAAAAAACAGGTAAAAGAAATGTGGAAGAAAAGAGCACATTATCTACTGCATGAAAGTAAAAAGTCTTGCATTCTCAACTGCAAGACTAGGCAGAGAGGTCAATAAAACGGAATAGCAAATCAATTGTTGTTTAGTCAATAAGTTGTGCCCGACTCTTCTGTGACCCCATGGACGGTAGCCCACCTGGCTCCTCTCTCCATGGAATTTCCCAGGCAACAATACTGGAGTGGGTTGCCATTTCCTTCTCCAGGGGTAGAACCCGCATCTCCTACAGCTCCTGTACCGCAGGCGGGTTGCCACGGCGAATTCCCTCTCCACCATTCAAGATCCCAAATGAACATATAGCATTACCCAATATTCAGCACCAAGAAACTTTCCTTGACAGAAAGAATTGTGAGTGGAATTATTATGAATCTATTGGTTCCTTTTCTGAGATGGATCATAGATATTTGATACAAGTAAAAAGTATAAACTGTGACTGGAAGTTTACATCTCTCACTTCATCCATCACTGAGTGTAACAGAAAGTCTTTTATTCAATAAAATAGATTTCTCTTCTTCACTCTTCTCAGTTTTTTCTTTTGAAGAAAACTTTTCTCTTTCTGAATCATGTGAATATAAACCAAATCACCAAATGGTGGGATAAGCATTTTAGTTTTACTACAGTGTTGATGTCTATTTTTTATGTGCTTGCTTGATTCTCAAACCCTGCACCATTTAGTAGAAAAATGGAGCTATAAGACCCCCTAAAAATTTAGTATATTGCTGACTGAAGAAACATCCTTTTTTTAGGCACACCAAATCCTGCTTTTCTGAGTAGAAAAATGGAGCTATAAGACCCCCTAAAAATTTAGTATATTGCTGACTGAATAAACATCCTTTTTTAGGCACACCAAATCCTGCTTTTCCGAGAGTGAAACGTATTAGATAACAAACATGTTTGTGATGATAAAGACACAGTGGGGGTAAATTAGAAATTAGCCCTAATGTCGAAGGATTTTCTGCCTGGCTTACCCTTATGGCAACTAAGTACCCTACAGAGCAGGGGTGGGGACATATCCACACTACACCAGTATAAGTTCTGAGGAGGGTAAAATCTCACATGAATTCAGGAGTTATTTTCAGTGAAAATCATGCAAGGGCTTTTGTACCCAGGGGAGGAAGATAACAAAGGACAAAGCAATACAGAATCTAGCTATGTTTTATTTGTTTGGTCTGTATTATTTGATTTAAAAGTTTGTCCTTTACTTGAGGTTAATGAAAGCAGAGAAGCTATTAGTCTCCCCCTACATCCAAACAAAACTCATGCTGAAAAGTGGCCATAAAATCACTGCACATTGGGAAAGTGTATAGATTTTTCCTTTCCTGCAGTATTATGGCTATTAGTTGGTGGTAGAATTGCTCAGGGAAAGGGAAATTGATTTGTTCCTTGAATCAATCACTATGGAAACCAAATTTCTCTATATATTTAGAAATGTGCTTGTAAAAGTAAATCTTTGACAGTTTTTAACAGCTTAAATTGAGATTAATAGTTCATTCTAAGAAACAATTTCAATATATTCCTTTAGGTTACATCCCAGGTGGTGCTAGTGGTAAAGAAGCTGCTTGCCAATACATGAGAAGTGCAGGATTGATCCCTGGTGGGGAAGATTCCCTGGAGTAGGAAATGGCAACCCACTCTAGTATTCTTACCTGGAAAATTCCATGGACTGTCCACAGGGTCAAGAAGAGTTAGACATGACTGAGCACACATACACACAGTGTTGCCTAGGGTAAAGACAGGTAATCGCATGACATTTTTAAAATATAGTGTTGTTTTCGTTTTATTTTATTTAGTTTTTGACCATGCCATGCAATATGTAGGATCTTAGTTCCCTAACAGGGATTGAACTTGCACCCCTAGCAGTGGGAGCATGGAGTCAACCACTGGACCGCCAGGGAAGTCCCTCACGACCTGGTTTATCTTTTCTCTGAAAAGAAATCCAGTTCTGGGCTACTATAGCCCTCTTGACCTATTGCCTCAAGCTAACATTTCATATTATCTCACAGTACCATCCAATAAAATTTGTCTTATTCAGTAATATTAAAAACTTGTTTTTTCCTAAACTCTTTCTGCTAACTGTTTCTTGATCTTTGCCCTTAATAAGTTTACCCTGCCTGGAATGTGTTCTACCATTGACCTCACTTAAATTTCTACACGTATATCAGGTAAAAATTCAGAATCCAATTTCCATGAATCTAGAAGTGATTTTTTTAAATCTATGGTGTATTTTATAACCACTTTGATTATTCAGTTCTTTTATGGTGTTTTCTTTCATTTAAAATTTAAAATTTTAAGTTTGGTACAAAATCATACCATTTTGTAATTGTCTCTGTAAATCACTAGAAAATAGACATTCCCCTTTTATTTGATGATTTCCTGCAATGAGGATTGTTTTACACCTCAAAGCAGTCTGTTTTGTTTTGAAAAAACCTCTAATTGTTTATTTTTCCTTATAGTGAGCTGAAATTTATCTCCATATAAATTCTAACCATTGGTTATAAATTTGTCTTTATTCATGGGGTACAAGTAAATATTACCAGTCATTCATTCATTCAATCATCGTTCAGTGAGTGCTTATTGGTAAGAAAAAATTGATATCTTCACAAAGCTTAAATATAAAGAGAGAACTTCCCATGACTGTTAGATAGAAAGCTCTTTGTGTATAAGCATCATGACTAAAATATTTTTAAATTGCCTAACAAAGCATGTAGAAAGGAGGAAACTGAAAAGCCTGAGATGTGAATTCTGAGAAATACCATTTTGTGTGTAAATGAGCACTCCCTCTAGCGGGATTGTGAATGGACTGAAGGGGGGGAGTGTGTGTGTGTGTGTGTGTGTGTGTGTGTGTGTGTGTTAGTTGCTCAGCTGTGTCCGACTCTTTGCATCCCCATGCATTACGGGTCCCATGAATACAGGGCAGAAGTGGGTGGCTGAGTCTATGACCTTCACAGTATTCATGTTAATGGTTGGGGCTCTCACTCTTGTTTTCTGTTTAATCTCTGAAACAGTGAAAACTATAAGAATAAGGTCTTTCCTAGTATTGTGTCTGAAACATAAAAACCTATAGTCTTGTGTGCCTGTGTTAAAGCTAGAAACCTCTCCCTCCTGGCACCTGTGGCCTGGGGACTCTGTTCCACTTTTTGTTGGCTTTCTTCCCTGCTCAGACAGAAGAACAGATATGGAAGAGAAGACATCAATTGTCCACTTATTCAATGATTCATTTCATTTTTTCCAACTTTTCTGGAAACAAGCAAGGAAAACTTACTTTTAGAGGCCTAAAACAAGACCTGAATAAGTGAACAGGCATACAATATTCTTGGGTAGGAAAACATAATATCCTAAAACATCAGTTTCCAATGTGATTCCAGAGAGAATCTCATTTGTTTGAACCAAACTGAGTAAAGTGAGAACAAATATCTTGAAATTGTCAACTCTATTTTGAATAAGCATATTGAGATTGGATTTTCTTCTTTATGATATAAAATCTTACTCAAAAGAAAACAGCACAATATAGGCAGAGGATTAAGCCAGTAAGTGGAATATAGTCAAATCCAGAAGGAAACCAAATATTGCTGGTTTGATGAGAGCATTGCAAGTCATGGGGTATAAACATGAAACAATTTTAATTTTCTTCAAAATTTGCTAATACTTTTCTTTATCAGACCTCTCTTTTCCATTAGAAGATAGGCCTTTTCTTTTTCTTTTAGTTATTAAATTAGTTTTGTTTGAATAATTCATGTGTAGGTTTTGAATCTTATTTACCATTTTAGAGTCAAAACTCTGCCCTCCACCTCCAGCCAGCAGGACAGTTCCAGGGCTTCCAGTGACAGGTGGACTGTGTCCTTTTATCCATCACCCCTCTCACCCCTTAGAGCTTGGGTGGGAGAGGTTGGGTTGGCTCTCCTTTCCCCTCTTCCTGGTCCGAGTGGCTTTGCCTCCTTGGTTGTTCAGACTGTCCTTCCTTTTTGTGAATGGCCCCATATTGTGGAGGAGGGGGCCCCGCCCCTTCCTGTTGGCCCTTATCTCTGCGTGGTCACCGGCTCTGTCTCAGTGGTAGGTATCCAAGTACTGCTGTCTCATGATGGTGTGTTAGCGGTTCCTTTAGGGGCTGCAGAGCCCTCTACCCACAGCTTCTTGGAAGAAGTGATCGTCCTCAGGCACAAACTCTTCCTCCTCACCAAGCCCACATTTGGAAGAAAAACACAGCCTCCAGCTGCTAGGACCCTTATCACATGGCAGGTCTCTGAGGCAGTGTAGGTTCAGAACCTAGACAAATTCATTAAACTCACAGGTATATTGTTCCAGTAAAAGATGGGAATGAAGGCTAGTACATTATCTTCTAGCTCTGCCTTCTTTCTCCTGCATTTTATCTTCTTTTCTCAAGAATCTGACGTTTTCTGCCAATTCACAAGCTCAGAGCTTATCTTTGAGACATAAGACTTTAGCCAGATTTCAGCTTAGTGGCGTGGGGCAGGCTGGACTAGATGCCTCCATGTGTATAGGAAGGAGAGGGATGGAATAAGCTAAACATCTTTCCTCCCTCTGTTGCAAGGCTTGCATTTCTCCAAAAGGTCCCCTCTTGATGCTTCCAGTTTCCCCTCCAGTATCTCTTTTGTATAGGCCAGTCAAGAAGGTTTGGCCTCTCTCACCTCATTGGAATTGCCAAGAATGTCTCCTTTCAACTTGGAGCTGGAGCATTTAGTGACCTCTTGCCAGCACCCTATTCTGCAGTGACTCTTACACTGCTCTATAATGTTTGCAGTGTGGTGGGTACGTGATCAGTCATGACTGACTCTTTGCTACCCCATGGACTATAGCCCACCAAGCTCCAGTGTCCATGGGATTTCCCTGGCAAGAATACTGGAGTGGGTTGCCATTTCCAAACCTGCATCTCTTGTGTCTCCTGCATTGTCAGACAGATTCTTTACCTACTGAGCCACCTGGGGAACCCAGTTCTGTAATATTTGGAAGAAGGTAAAATTTTTCATAAAGATTTATACTGTTTGGTCACACATACATATACAGGAACATAAAATATCACAAAGATGTTGTGATAGTGGAAATTAGATGTATATATAAATATAAGTTCTAGGTGATTGAAATATTTTATTGTTAAAAACAAAATGATACAACTACTGGCTAAAAATCTAAGAATATTTGTATATATTTGGATTATGGGAGATATCCTTAGGTAAGGTAGAAATCCAGGAGCTGTAAATAGAACAAACTGTCCTATTTTCATACAAAGAAAAAATATACCATGCCACGTCTGTAAAGAAATCAGAAAACAAACAACAGACTTAGGAAATAACAAAATTTTGACACCCCAGTATACATTTTCTTAATGAGAGGCAAATAACCTAAAAGGAAAATGGACAAAGATTTTAAAAAGGCAATTCACAGAGGAGGCAATCCAACTGGCCATAAACTTTTGATCTCACTGACAGTCAGGAAAATGCAAATTAGAGCACCAGTGAGTTAATTTTTGGCCTTTCATATTTGTAAAATTGAAACAATTTATATTCTCCCAAACTCATGAGAACAAAGGAAGATGAAAATTCACACAAATTGTTGATGAAACTGTAAAATGCTACAACTTTATTTGAAAGTAATCCAAAAATGTCTCCTAAAAATAAACATAGAGCTACCTTTTGATCCAATAATATAATTTTTATAAATGCATCCTAAAGATATAAGCAGTGTAAATGAGGACCTAGCTATTCATCACATCTGCAGTCCTAAACTGACAAAACTGAATATTTATCAATGAAAGAAATGCTTGAATAGATTATGGTATATCTATACTGTGGACAATGATACATTAGCTAAAATAAATAAGTTAAAAATATACAAAGTTAAAACATTAATTTTCTTTCTTTTTTAATTAATTTTTTTAATTAGGATAATTGCTTTACAGAATTTTGTTGTTTTCTATCAAACCTCAACATGAATCAGCCATAGGTATACATGTATCCCCTCCCTTTGAACCTCCCTCCCATCTCCAGATCCCATCCCTCTAGGTTGTTACAGGGCCTCTGAGTTTCCTGAGCCATACAGCAAATTCCCATTGGCTATCTATTTTACATACATTAATGTAAGTTTCCGTGTTACTTTTTCCATACATCTCGCCCTCTCCTCCTCTCTCCCCATGTCCATAAGTCTATTCCTGGGTCTATTTCTCCACTGCTGCCCTGTAAATAAATTCTTCAGTACCATTTTGCTAGATTCCGTATATGTGCATTAGAATATGATATTTATCTGTCTCCTTCCCATTTGCATGGAGTATATTTTTCCATCCTCTCACTTTCAGTCTATATGTATCTTTTGTTCTGATGTGGGTTTCTTGTAGACAGCATATATATGGGTCTTGTGTTTGTATCCATTCAGCTAGTCTGTATCTTTTGGTTGGAGCATCTAGTTCTTTCACATTTAGAGTAATTATTGATATATATGTTTCTATTGTCATTTTCTTAATTGTTTGGGGTTGATTTTGTAGATCTTTTTTCTTCTCTTGTATTTCTTGACTATATAAGTCCATTTAACATTTGTGGTAAAGCTGGTTTGGTGGTACTTAATTCTCTTAACTTTTGCTTGTCTGAAAAGCTTTTTATTTCTCCACCAATTTTGAATGAGATCCTTGCTAGGTACAGTAATCTTGGTTGTAGGTTTTTCCCTTTCAGTACTTTAAATATATCCTTCCTTTTCAGTACTTTAAATATATCCTGCCTTTAAATATATCCTGGTGTTTCCCTTGTATGTTACTTGTTTCTTTTCCCTTGCTGTTTTTAATATTCTTTCTTTGGGTTTGATCTTTGTTAGTTTGATTAGTAAGTGTCCTAGCATGCTTCTCCTTGGATTTATCCTGTATGGGACTCTTTGTGCCTCTTGGACTTAATTGACTATTTCCTTTTCCATGTTGGGGAAATTTTCAACTATAATCTCTTCAAAAATTTTCTCATACTCTTTCTTTTTCTCTTCTTCTGGGACCCCTATAATTCGATTGTTGGTGCATTTGATATGGTCCCAGAGGTCTCTGAGACTATCCTCAGTTCTTTTCATTCTTTTTATTCTATTCTGCTCTTCAGAAGTTATTCCTACTATTTTATCTTCCAGCTCACTAATTTGTCCTTCTGCTTCAGATATTCTGCTATTGATTCCTTCTAGAGTCTTTTTAATTTCAGTAATTGTGTTGTTTATCTCTGTATGTTTATTCTTTAATTCTTCTAGGTCTTTGTTAATTGACTCTTGCATTTTTTCCATTTTGTTTCCAAGGTTTTTGATCATCTTAACTATCATTATTCTGAATAATTTTTAAGAGAGTTTGCCTATTTTCTCTTCATTTATTTGGACTTCTGTGTTTCTAGTTTACTCCTTCATTTATGTAGTATTTCTCTGCCTTTTCATCATTATTATTATTTTTAACTTATTGTGTTTGAGGTCTCCTTTTCCCAGCCTTCAGTGTTGAATTCTTTCTTCCTTTTGGTTTCTGCCCTCCTAAGAGGGCAAACCTTGATCCAGTGGTTTCTGTAAGCTTATAGGGTGAGATCTGTGCTAGTTTTGTTTGTTTGTTTGTTTGTTTGTTTTCCTCTGATGGGCAAGGCTGAGTGAGGTGGTACTCCTGTCTGCTGATGACTGGGTTTGTCTTTTTGTGTTGTTTGTTGTTTAGATGAGATGTCCCGCACAGGGTGCTCCTGGTGGTTGGGTGATGCCAGGTCTTGTACTCAAGTGGCTTCCCTTGTGTGAGTCCTCACTATCCGATACTCCCTAGGGTTAGTTCTTTGATAGTTTAGGGTCTTGGAGTCAGTATTCCCACTCCGAAGTCTGAGGGCTTGATTTCTGGTCAGGAACGAAGATTACACAAATGGTTTGTTATGGCATTAGGTGGGATTAAAAGAAATGTCCAAAAATGAGAAACCAAAGATGAATCCCAGACAAATGGCAGTTACAAAATCAGGCAAATAATAATTAAAATAATGGACTATAAATATATACCCATCAGCAAAATCAAAACAGTCCAACAAAAATAAAGTACAATAGATTAATCCAGTGAACAAAGGGAACCAAAAATTATGTCTACCAGAGCAAAACTAACTAAAGTACAAACTGGAAAACAAAACTAAAGCAAGGTGCCAATTGGGGAATAAAGCAATGAAAATAAAACTAACAAATCTGTTGAGACTAAAGGAAAGAAAGAAAGGAAAGAATAGATGTGTAAAGTTAAATAGAGGTAGATAAAGAAGACTCATATATATTAAAGATTAACTGCAAGGGGGAAAGAACAATAGGAAAAGCAAACAGAAAAATATGTAGAAAAATAATAATAGGTTTAAAAATTAAAATTAAAAAAAGAAAAAAAAAAAACCTCCCCAGAATTGCAAAAGCCCAACATAGAGGCAGAGTTTTATAACATCAATAAAAAATGTGACTGTGAAAAAAAAGAGAAAAAACTCAAAAGCTTAATTAGATTTCATAGTGCCAGTAAAATCAACAACTACAACAGAGGGGGGAATAAAGGGGAAAAAATGCAAAAGAATCTACAAAACAAGTCAAAACATAAGAATAATAAATGTTTTTCTTGAGTCGTTGCTCTTAGAATCCTTTCCTTGCTGGGTATTAAGAGTCTACGTCACCACTCTAGGATGCCCTACAACACTGTGCTGATCTCTGGATCAGCTCAGAGAGCTGTAGGGGCAGCTCAGATTCTAATCCGGTCCTACTCCTCTGTGTTCTTGCTTCCAATGTCCACAGCTATCAGAACTAGTGTGTTTTCTTTTGTGGGAGCTTTCAATGACCCTTTATATATTCCATAGACACAGAGGCTGCCTAGTTGATCCTGTGGATTTAATTTGCAGCTTGTACAGCTAGTGGGAGATTTTTGGGTCCTCTTCCTTGGTCACACTGCCCTTGGGTTTCAATTGTGGCTTTGTTTCCATCTCTGCTTGTGGGTCATCCACTGGGGTTTGCTCCTGAGGCTGCCCTGAAGGACTTGGGTTTGGTCCTGTGAAGGCCAGATGTGGAGGTGGTGCAGCTGCTTGGGTCGCAGGAGTTCTGGGAGCACCAGTTACTCAGGGGAATTGGCGGCTAGGGCAGCAGGAAATATAGTGCTCTAGAAAGATATGGCAGCCAGTATTGGCCAATACACTCCAGTTTTCTTGTCCAGAGAACCCCCCTCCCTGACAGAGCAATCTGGCAGGCCACAGTCTACAGGGTCGCAAAGAGTTGGACACTACCGAAGCTACCCTGTGTGCATAGCCGCAAGACTTTTTTGCCTGTGGCAGCTCTGCCCCAGTGAGAGTTGAGCATGAAGGTGGCACAGCTGCTTGGCTTGCAGGGACCCTGGCAGCGCCAAGTGTTCAGGGACATGGACTGCCTCCACTGCAGGAGTTATGACCCTATCAGAGTCTTTTTTTGTGCTTCTTGTAGCTGGTGATCAGAAGGCCTCTTTGGCCAGTTTTTCTTCAAGGCTCTACCTGTTCAGGCACTTAGAGGGCTTCCTTGCCTGGGGTCCTTCTCTGTTGATCAGGTTCATCAAGCACATAGAGGGGCCCCCCAGCTGGGGGTCCTACTCTGTATATTGGTGGGTCAGGCACTTTAAGGGGCAGCCTGGGTGGGGTCCTACTCTGTAGTTCAGTGGTCGGGTGTCTGATGGGCCAACCTCCCTATTGTTCAGCTGCCGATGCTGGCATGTAGGGGGAGAGAGGCTATGGTGATGGTCCCCACACTACACCTGACTCAGCAGTATCACCTTCCTTCCATGGCTGCCTGGCTTTTCTCCACAGGCATTTCACACCACAAACTCCTCCCTCACAACCCCTCGATCTGTCTCTCTGCAGTCAACAGCAGCCCTCACCAGCGCGGGGATTGCTCCCCAATCCCTAAACTCCAGCTCCGAGCCGAGCCGTTGTGCCCTCTGGAGTCTGTGTGGCTGCGGCAAGGACCGTCTGATTCTCATTCCGTTTAGGTTGCCACAGATCAACTGTTTCACTCTCAGCCTTAAATGTTTCTCCTCTGACTCAGACAATTGTCTGACTCAGACAATTGGGGATTGGACCCCTGATTCAGTTCCCCCATCCGCTGAGAGCAGGTCCAGTCCTACTAACACTCGTATTTTTCTCTCCCATTCCTTCTCCTATGGAGTTTTGTGTGGGTCTATATATTCTTTTCTGCTGGTCAGATACTCCTGTCCACTCTCAGCTGGTGTTCTGCATGTACTTCTGTGTCTGAAGGTGTATTCCTGATGTTATCCATGTACTCCATGTCCACCTACTCCTCCGCCATCTTGTTCTCCCTCCTGATTTTATTTCTTTTTTAATGTCTTTACCTGAGAGGCCATATTTTCTGTAATGGAAATGCATTATTTTTTAGTGTCAAGATATTTCACTAAAGGTTATTATCATTAAGAAAAAGAAATAAATAAGTTAGAATAATATATACTGACCTGTAGGAATGTGCATGATTGTACTATGTGAAATACCAAACATTTATTATATATATATGCTCAGTCATGTCCAACTCTTTGCAGCCCTATGGACTGCAGTACACCGGGTTTCTCTGTCCGTGGGATTTTCCAGGCAAGAATACTGGAGTGGGTTGTGATTTACTACATATATATAAAAAGTCAATATAAACAAACCAAAAAAGCAATAAGTATATAAACCAAACAACCGCTGTATATGTATGACTGTATGTTGTATATATTTACATATGTGGGGAGAACGGTAGGAAAGACACTCACCAGGTATTAAAGTTGCTTGCCTCCCAGGGATGAGAAACGGGTGAATGAGGATTAACTATGTATTTTTTATTGCTTCATTTATTATAATAAGCAGCAGTGCTTTAAACTTCGCTAAAAGTTTAAAGAAAATCGAAAAATATTAGATTAAAAGAGAATGCTAGATTTTTTTTCCTTTAATTTTTCAAGATTTAAAGGTTAGAGTCAACTTCAGGACTGTGAGTTGAAAACCTTCAGTGAATGCAGTTTGAGATGGTTTTTCCTATAATACAATTATCTGTTTCCTTTCCATTCTTCAGTTATGCTTTTCTGTTTAGGGTCTGTGGGTCCTCCCCAGCTCCTGCAGCAGGTGAGTCTGGGGTACAAGCTCTGAGGTTCTGGTCTTACCGTTTTTATTGTTCCTCTTACTGTGAGCATCCTGAGTGCACAGGCATACTCCTTCCAGTCTCCTGGCCTCACAGCTGAGATGGTGAAAATGAGGGTGTTGACTGCTTTCTGCAAGTTCTCAAAAAATTGTCTGTTTCTAGAAGCTGCTGAACTTTGAAAAATCACTTGAAAAATATCAGTATCTCCCTGCTGGGATGCCACCTAAACCAAGAAAGGAAATAACTGGATTACTTGTAAAGTATTTGCAGTTCAGAGCCACAGACTCTCCTTCTGTAAAGATGCCAGGTTAGGATAGAATGATTCTTTGAGTGCTGCTGACACCAGCAGAAAAAGTAACAACAGAGAACAGAGCAGGCTGGATCTGTGACTCTCAGTGCAATGGTTCTGAACAACCTGTTTAGAACCTCTACAAGCCCCAGTGTCTGAAGAACACTGCAGAAGAAATCACAGCCTGATGTCTATTACTCTTTTGCTCTCCTTCACTGGAAGCATCTTTCAGAAAATCTCCCACCTCCAGGTGACTCAGTCCCTGCTGAGGAAGATGGAGTTACAACTGCCCATGGCAGTCTGGGGCAGCACACGTGGGCAGTCTTCTGATCTCCCCGAGTAAAATCTGGTGTGTTCCGACAAGCCCAAGTCTCCACTCTGCTCTCTGTGCGAGGCCAGCCTCATGCAGAGCAGCGGAGGTGTGCAATGCTGCAGCCACAGGTGGAAACATGACAACCAGTACAACATGTCGACGCTCCATCATGTCACTACTCCCCAGTTATCTCAGTTTAATCCTTTTCATGTCTCCTATAGGACATCAACATCAGGCTTGATTCCATTATTGAGTATTTTGAAGAGAGATAGTTTCCTTTGATTGGAGAGAAAGGAGTGAGGGAAAAAATGGCAGCATCAACCAGAGTTGCATTATAGGAAAGTTTACAAATGTGGAAGAGAGGAGTTTTGCTATCCTGTCCAAGAACCATAAGAATCATGCCAAAGGAGCAGCAATTGATATAAGTTGTACATTCAGATTCAGTTCAGTTCAGTTCAGTCACTCAGTCGTGTCCGACTCTTTGCGACCCCATGAACTGCAGCACGCCAGGCCTCCCTGTCCATCACCAACTCCCAGAGTTTACTCAAACTCATGTCCATTGAGTCGGTGATGCCATCCAACTGTTTCATCTTCTGTTGTTCCCTTCTCCTCCCTCCCTCAGTCTTTCCCAGTATCAGAGTCTTTTCAAATGAGTCAGTTCTTTGCATCAGGTGGCCAAAGTATTGGAGTTTCAGCTTCAGCATCAGTCTTTCCAATGAATATTTAAGACTGATTTCCTTTAGGATGAACTGGTTGGATCTCCTTGCAGTCCAAGGGACTCTCAAGAATCTTTTCCAACACCACAGTTCTAAAGTATCAATTCTTTGGCGCTCAGCTTTCTTTATAGTCCAACTCTCACACCCATACAAGACTACTGGAAAAACCATAGCTTTGACTAGATGGACCTTTGTTGGCTCTGGAGAAAGGGGTTTCTGTGAAGAAAGTATTCTTCTTGGTCACTGAGTGTGGTGACAATGAGAAACAAGAAAAACCTAGACTAGATTCAGAAGTACCTTATGAATAAAGTCAGAAGATTTGATTTGTGTTCCATTCTGCCACTTACTAGTCATGTGATGTTGGTCAGTTAATCTTCTAAGCCTTGGCTCACTATCTCATAGAGAAATAATATTATTACTATTACTGGTATTATTAAATAAGATGTAGACAATTGATACAATGAATTACTTTGCATGAATTAAAAGAGAATGAAATGATCTCTACCTATCAACATGGCTAGTTTTCAAATCCATTTTGTGAGTAAAATAAAGGGAAGTTGCTGAGTAAAACATGTCTGTTAACATTCATGTAAAAATGCCACAAAATAACAGTACATATTTTCCATGAGTACATGTATACATATATATCCATATTAATTATGATAAAGGGCCTTAACATATATTATCATATAAACCCAAAGCAGTGTTTACCTCTAGGAAAAGAGACCAGATGAAGATGTGAGCAGAAAGGACTTATGTCTTATCTGCAATGTTCCAATAATATTCCAACTTTTTAAAAATGAAAAGGTATTCATCTCTTAAAGTCAATTCAATATATAACTTTTTATTGGGATATAGTTGATTTATAATGTTTTAATTTCTGGTATGTAGCAAAGTGATGTGATTCAGTTATACATGAATATATACACACATGAATATATACACATTCATTTTTGTATGGTTTACCACAGGATATTGAACATAGTTCCCTGTGCTATACAGTAGGACCTTTTTGTTATCCATCTACAATCCTAATCCATCTCTCTCCTACCCGCCTTGGCAACCACAAGTCTGTTTTCTAGGTCTCTTTCCGTTCCATAGATAAGTTCATTTGTGTCATATTTTAGATTCCACAATATTTAACTATTTTAAAACAATCATAGGAGAAAATTAATTATGGAGATTATAGCTTTAACTTATCTTCTTTCTTTGAAACCGAAGTGGTTTCCCATGAGAGGTCAGTGGAGATTTCTGAATGCTCGGTACAATCAGTTCAGTCTCCCACTGATTGGTCTACTATAGAGCGAAGAGCTGAAGCTTGCTTTTTCTTATTTATCCATGTAAAAGATGAGTTGGAGACATACACAGGGCATTCCGGGGCGGGGGTAGCTCTGTCAGTGGGTCTGGGACAACTAAGGAAGAGGATTTAGGGGGCAGTGAACCATAAAGCTGGTGCCCCCAGTTCAAGAGAGGAGGAAGAGCCAGGGATGCTGAGCCGGGATTGAGAAGCATCCTCAGTTGTTTGACACTAGCTACAAAGTTTGCAGCTAAGAGTTTTTAAAAATTTTTATTTATGTAGAAATAAGTTCTCTTATAATGACTGGTGCAGTTTTCAGCCACAGTGAGGCTGGTGCAGGCTTCACTGTGAACTGCAGGAACCCAGGTTTCTAGCCTGGAAGCCGCTTGTGCTGACACAAGGCTAACAAGGCCGCTTGTGCTAACACAGTTTATGCTGGATAAGGCTCTAAGCCTTCCTTTGTCTTTCCCACCTTGTCCAACATTTGTACCAAGATGCTAGGCTTTGGATGGTAGTAGGCAGTTAGGAGTGTGGTTTGAGCCATCGTAGTAGGGGTCCTCTGACTCAAGCAGCCTGTGTGAGGGTGTCCCTTACTCACTTGGCCTCCTGTCTCCAACTGGAAAGGTAAGAACTGACAAAGAAGCATGGTATTATTATCTCTAATTTCAGGAAACAGGAATTCCAAAAGCTTAAGCTATCTGCTTACAACTGAATAGCTGTAATGTAGTCAGAGCAGAATTTTTCTGATCCCATATCTCCAAACTACCATGATGTGTCTTGCCAAAAAAAAAAAATCAGTGTCTTTTTAAAAATTTATTTATTTTAATTGGAGGCTAATTACTTTACAATATTGTAGTGGTTTTTGCCATACACTGACATGAGTCAGCCATGGGTGTATATGTGTTCCCCATCCTGAACCCCCCTCCCACATCCCTCCCCATCCCATCCCTCAGGGTCATCCCAGTGCACCAGCCCTGAGCACCCTGTCTCATGCATCAAACCTGGACTGGCGATCTATTTCACATATGGTAATATACACGTTTCAATGCTATTCTCTCAAATTATCCCACCCTTGCCTTCTCCCAGAGTCCAAAAGTCTATTCTTTACATCTGTATCTCTTTTTCTATCTTGCATATAGGGTCATCGTTACCATCTTTCTAAAATCTATATATATGTGTTAGTATACTGTATTGGTAGTTTTCTTTCTGACTTACTTCACTCTGTATAATAGGCTCCAGTTTCATCCACTTCATTAAAACTGATTCAAATGCATTCTTTTTAATAGCTGAGTAATACTCCATCATGTGTATATACTGCAGCTTTCTTATCTATTCATCTACCGGTGGACATCTAGGTTGCTTCCATGTCCTGGCTATTATAAACAGTGCTGCGATGAACATTGGGGTACATGTGTCTCTTTCAATTCTGGTTTCCTCAGTGTGGTTTTGTGTGCTACATTCTGCTTCCTCCTGTGCATTGATGTTCTTGTATGGCCACCCTATGCAGTATTCTGTTTGTGCCTCTCCAGGGCACAGAGATACAGAGCCGTGTCTGCAGGCACCGCCTTTTTGATGTACAAATTTGTTGTGTTGGCTGTATTATCTGAGTAAAACCGTTCTGTGGCAAAACTGGCATATCCTTCCCAGAGTACCCCCAGTGTCTGTAGAGAATATATTCCGGTGCCTGATTTGGATACTGTCAATACCAGAAGAGACTAATGAAGCGCATAGATGAAGTGTAATAATTACAAGAGAGGCTCACAGTCTTCCCCTCTGCTCCAGACACTTCTGTCTCCTGGGCTCTGATCCAGTCTGCTCTTCTTGGCCCTGAAACACAAAGCAAACCTCAACCAAGGCTCATTCAGGCTGCCTCCTCCAGGAGGGCAACTCCGGTGCAGGACAGGACTCAGTTACCTGGAGGGGCTAGTGCTAGAAGTGCAGTGAAGATAAACTTCATATTCATCATTTCTCCTGGATCTTCTCGTTAATGAGTTAGCATTATTTGATGATTGCTTCCAAGAGGACAGAGTCTCAGAATCAAGTCACTGGGTTTTAGGTCAGAAATGGGAGGAGCTTAACTGAACTACATAAGGAGATTTTTTTTTTTTTATTCTGAAGAAACAGAACTATCTTTTCTTGCAGAGACTTTGAAAAACACTGGTTCTTTGAAATAATGTGAGCTTCCTACATCTCTCTAGACTTATGTTTTCATGTTTGTGAACAAGATGAAATGGAAAGTATAAATGCTTAACTGTCCACAGTGGTAATTCCTATAGGTTGAGGTTATAGGTGTTTCTTTAACTTGGTTTTCTTTCTTTTTTTTTCTTGACAAATAAATACTGGTCTTGTAATTAGAATATTTCTTTTGGTGACAGGTTACTCTTTTGATATGTAACAGAAGGAAACAGGAATGAATGAAAAAGAAACTGTTCCCATTTCAGCTGCGTTTTTCGTTTTTCGCTCCAGGACTAAACTAAATTGCAAGCTCTTCATATCCCTGAGCCAATGACCAGCTGTGAGAAGAGTTACCATGTTCTTTGTGTCTTAGGATTCTTCTTGAAAAAAACAGACAAGCAGCCAAACAGTCTTATAATGTTTTCTTTTGGAAGTCTAGGTAGATTCACCAAAGGGAAAACAAGAAAAAAGGAGGGGGTGGTGGGTCATAGCCTGGAGTGGTAGGGTAGCTTCTTAGAGTCCAGAAAGGGCAGAAGAACACGTTTGGTTTGACTGGTGGTGAGATGACCTGCTGCTCATGGAAGTCTGTGTTTTAAGTGGCATCAATGCCCGGAATGCCATTTGTGTAAATGCCCTCTTTGTGTAGCTCTGAACTAGTGCAAAGACATGTGCTCAAATATTCCAAAGGAGGTTTTGGTCATGAGAGATGCCTTTCCATCAAGGCATCAGATGTATGTATTTTGAGATACAGACTCAGGGCTGTGGGAGCCTATAAAAGCTTTGAGTGTATCTCCTGAGGACTTTCTGGTTATATTGTGAAGAGGTGGGATACCCTGGATTCAAGCATGTCAGACAAGGGGGAAAAAGAAGCAGGAGGTGAGGAGAGCCTTAAAAATCCTGCTGAATAAGAAACATACTTCTTAAGGCAGAAGCTTAAATAAAACAACATAGTTGATTTAGTGGGAATTAAACTAAGAATACTTGAGCAACAAGGTGATGGCATTGTGTTATGTTTCTTTAACTTAATGTTATCCTATAAACACTGTTGATATCACTTCATAATCTCTGAATGTTGAATTTTAAGCCAGCTTTTTCACTCTCCTCTTTCACTTTCATCAAGAGGCTCTTTAGTTACTCTTCACTTTCTGCCATAAGGGTGGTATCATCTGTGTATCTGAGGTTATTGATATTTCTCCTGGAAATCTTGATTCCAGCTTGTGCTTCATCCAGCCTTGCATTTCTCATGATGTACTCTGCATATAAGTTAAATAGGCAGGGTGACAATATACAGTCTTGATGAACTCCTTTGCCGATTTGGAACCAGTCTATTGTTTCATCTCCAGTTCTAACTGTTGCTTCCTGATCTGCATACAGTTTTCTCAGGAGGCAGGTAACATGGTCTGGTATTCCCATCTCTTGAATGCTTCACAGTTTGTTGTAATCTACACAGTCAAAGGCTTTGGTGTAAACAATAAAGCAGAAGTAGATGTTTTTCTGGAAGTCTCTTGCTTTTTTGATGATCCAACGGATGTTTGCAATTTGATTTCTGCTTCCTTTGCCTTTTCTAAATTCAGCTTGAACATCTGGAAGTTCATGGTTCATGTACTGCTGAAGCCTGACTTGGAGAATTTTGAGTGTTACTTTGCTAGCATGTGAGATGAGTGCAGTTTCTGAAAAAGCTGGCTTAAAACTCAACATTCAGAAAACTAAGATCATGGCATCTGCTCCGGTCACTTCATGGCAAATAGATAGGGAAACAGTGGAAACAGTGACAGACTTTGTTTTCTTGGGCTCCAAAGTCACTGCAGATGGTGACTGCAACCATGAAATTAAAAAACACTTGCACTTTGGAAGAAAAACTATGACCAAACCTAAACAGCATATTAAAAAGCAGAGACATTACTTTGCTGACAAAGATCCATCTAGTCAAAGATATGGTTTTTCCAGTAGTCATGTATGGATGTGAGATTTGGGCCGTAAAGAAAGCTGAGTGCCAAAGAATTGATGCTTTCGAACTGTGGTGCTGGAGAAGACTCTTGAGAGTCCCTTGGACTGCAAGGACATCCATCCAGTCCATCCTTAAGGAAATCAGTCCTGAATATTCATTGAAAGGACTGATGCTGAAGCTGAAACTCCAATACTTTGGCCCCTGATGTAAAGAAATGACTCATCTGGAAAGACTCTGATGCTGGGAAAAATTGAAGGCAGGAGGAGAAGGGGGTGACAGGATGAGATGGTTAAATGGCATCACTGACTCAATCAACATGAGTTTAAGCAAGCTCCGGGAGCTGGTGATGGACAGGGAAGCCTGGTGTGCTGCAGTCTATGAGGCTGCAAAGAGGTGGACATGACTGAGAGACTGAACTGTACTGAATCTCTATATTAGAGTATTTTTTAAAATATACTCTAACAAGTATGCTTCATCCTATGGGTGAATATTTAAGTTGTTTTTGAATATAGCACCTCAAGTTTCATGTTTCTTATTTTTTTTCTTCTAGTAAATTTCTTCTTTAGGAAAAATTCAGTAGAATCCATGGGATTCATGGCTATTTATATAGCTGTCTGCTGAGAATGAAAATGATCTACTTTATCCTGATTGCCAAGAATGACAAGGGAGCTGGCCAGGTAAAAACCATGTCCCAGGTTGTCACAGAAGGGCCCTGCATTCAGCCTATATGTTGGAAATCTCATAAGCTCCCCTCCTTGCCATGCATGAAAAGAGTATCTAAAATTATGAAACGTTTTAAACAGATTGAAAAGCAGATCAAATAATGGAATAGACTTCCTCTACCCACCACATGAATTTTATAAATATTAAAAATTTATCATAACTTATAAACATTTATATATGACTGTATATTTAATGCATTGGAGGCTAAGTGTCTGAAAGGTCTTATATATGGGAAAACTTGAGGGCATGAGGACTGCAAATTGCTGAGGGTAAGATGATTTAACTCTGTGATTTTTATTTTTCAGTTTTTGGCCTTGTACATTTCTTGAGGATTAAGTATCAGGGGAGGGTGATAAAATAAAACCCAGTTTACATACAGCTTTCGAGGAACACATTAAGGAAGGCCATCTGCAGAGTGATTAGTCATCAGCCTCCCAGACCTTTTCTTCCTAAGACTTCAAATGAAAAAACACATACTTTGTCTTGTTCTTCCTGTTGTCTTCACTTTATATTTGCCATAGGGTTTCCTACTTCAATTTTGTAGCCTTAAATAAATTAAAGCTGAATTCTTATACCATCCCTGGCTTCTGGTTCTTTGTGTAGAAAGAAAAGGAGGGAAGGAAAATGGGCAGAGAAGTGTGTGCAGGCTGAAGAAAGGCAGCAACATCCTGGTACATTTTAATCTGTTTCTTCCTTTGAATGATTATTTGCTGTTTTCCTACTCTGTCTCCTCCTTTCCCGGGCAGTGTAATCAGAGCTGTGCTCAACTTGCAATGCATTTTCTTAACACTCATGTGCCCAAGTTGTCTTTATTGTCTGCATTCTTCTACAGACAGGTTATTAGAACATTCCACTTACAGGTTAGTCTTTAAAATCAATTATCAGGAGAAATAGGTCATTTTGTAAACATCTTCCCTGTTTAAGGGATAGCATTAATCTGCAGTGCTTTGAAGAGCTAGCAATAAAAAAATCTTGTTTTAATGCCGTGTCATTTGGTCATGTATTGTTCTTGTTATAATCCAGCAACACTGTATATGTCAGATAATAACCCTATAATGCAGTTTCAGTTTCCTGGGATTTTACAAAGAAGCATATTGTATTTTTTTCTCCTTGCAGGCAGTTTAAACAATAAAGAATATTATAAAGCAGAAAAATAATAAATAGTACTAAGCCTTTGGGCTTCCCAGGTGTGTAGTAGTAAAGAATCTGCCTGCCAATGTAACAGATGTAAAGAGATGTAGGTTCAATCTCTGGGTCGGGAAGATTCCCTGGAGGAGCAAATGGCAACTCTCTCTAGCACTCTTGCCTGAAGAATCCCATGGACAGAGCAGCTGGCAGGCTATAGTCCATGGGGTCACAAAGAATAGGACATGACTGAAGTGACTTAGCACACACACAGTACTCAAAGGCAATTATCAATAATATTGCTGCAAACATTTGGTGTTGTTTAATTCACATGTTATTGTGAACATGTTATTTTATTCATGTGCCAAATGTGCTATTCTAATGTTTTGTGTATTTCTCTGGTATAAAATTGTGGTTATGCTGTGCATAAATTTTTCTCCCCTATGATATATAACATGGGACATATATTGGAGGAAGCATAGCCTTTGGAGTTGGATAGATTTAATTTCAAATTCTATCAGTTATTTTTATGGGGGATTACCTTAGTCTTCCTGAAATTGCATTTCCTGATCTGTTACCAGGGAATAGGAACACTGATCAACCAGAGTTACTTTGAAAATTCAATGAAGTAATACTTGTAAAGTACAGGAAAGAAAGAAAGTGAAGTAGCTCAGTCATGTGTGACTCTTTGTGGCCCCATGGACTCACCAGGCTTCTCTGTCCATGGAATTTTCCAGGCAGAGTACTGGAGTGGGTTGCCATCTCCTTCTCCAACAAAGCACATAGTATTTACTCTCATCTCAATAAACAGTTGTTTTCATTACAAACTCTTTATAAATACAATAAATATGATGAAAGAATATTTCATGGAAAAATATACCATAACTCAACAAGGCTAAGCTTATGTTAGTTTTGCATAACGTGGGTTGGCTAACACTTGTTTTTTGCAGGGGAAACTGCTTAAGATGCTAAGTGTTCAAATTAATGTGTAATATCTTAAGAAAACTCTACTATATCATTTTCATGAAGCACCTAGTGTAAGCAACAACTCTCAAATCAAGGGAGTGAGTAAGAATACTGAAAGTAGGGAAGAAAAACTTTCGTTTGAATCAGGCAACGGTACCTTGGTTTTCACTTTTTGTTCTTTGCGATTAGGTCCACCAAAAAAGTTGCAGGGAGAACTCTATCTGTAAATAAGTCTATTCTATGTGGGACTAGAAAACCAATAATAAACTGAACTTTTTATCCATCAAAGCTGTCAGGCAAAGTCAATGATGGGTGGTACACATACTAGTTGTCAGTGAAATCCTGGTAAAAAGGCTTTCTTTCTACCACAGGCCATAATGGTGTGGTAATGGAGTTGGTATTCACTGAAAATATTAGCTATGCTGACTTCGGTAGCAAAGCACTAATAGAGTGATATGAGTTGGTCTGAACTGAGACTCATTAAGCTTCATGAGTAATTGTCAACATGGGCAAAAAGCACCAATAGTTGCTTTTCCTTACAGCTTGATTTTGAAGGCATGAATGATTTAGCAAGAAAATCATCTAACAGTTGCAGGAGCCTCAGTTATAGCATTTGGGTCCAGGCTGCAGGTGACTAGAGAGCACTGTGCCTCCACTGCACAGAGGTAGGTGGCTGAGTCTCCAGGCTCGGAGACTGTGATGTGTAGGGTGCTGAGAAGTTCTTTTCTGTCTAATGTGCCTCTTAATCTTCCTGACTTCTCAATCCCAGTTGAAATGAGCACAAAAAGCAATGTGGGAACTTTCTCTTCCAGCTTATACCAATGCAGGCTTTGAACATTAGTCACTTTGTAACTGCAATTGAGAGTTGCATGGCTTCCCTCGTGGACAATCAGAGATGGGGGACTCTGCATCACGTGGTCATCACTCTTTACCACTGTTTAGAAAAGATCAATAAATAAATTGGTCAGAGAAAGAATGATGTCAGGTCAAATCTTGTCAGAGATCATAAATATTCCCCAGTAGAAACATTAGATGCTCCCAGGTAAGTCAGAATGAATTTCACTTTTCCCCCTTGTGTTTTCTGAGGATTAATCCTCAGATTTTCCTGACTGTCCCTCATCTTTTATATTAATGGTTGTGCTACTCACAGCTCAGCTGAAGCCAGAAGATCACTAGCAAAGCTCCGGGCCACGTCTCCATCCTTCACTTCTTGGGTTTGTTTTCACTGCCCCAAGCTTTCCTTTTTTAAACCAACATCCTCTCTCCCCAGTACATGTGTGTGCACATACACAGACACACAGACACAGACACCCCACCCCCCAAAACGGAAATAGCAATTTGACTATTCAGCCAGCCAGGAAAACAAGTATCATTTAGCTCCAATTCAAATTCAAATCCCGCCCATCAGTCACTCAGGGGAGTTATTTTAAACAGAGCACTGCCATCTTGTGAGCTGGTGAAGAATCGCTGTAAACTTGAATCCACATGTTTTATCAATAATGACGGGTTCTTCCCAAATTGCGTCACCATTGAAGGACAGACTTCTCAAAGCTGCTGCTGCTGCTAAGCCGCTTCAGTCGTGTCCGACTCGGTGCGACCCCATGGGCGGCAGCCCGCCACGCTCCCCTTACTGCTAATAGTGGTTGTGGCTCAGTGAAGGCAGAGGGAAACAGTACACCAGAAAGTTAAGAAAATGCTGTTAGTTCCAGGAGGAACCCACGCTGTGGGGTGAAGGGCTGAAGCATTCTGTGGAGAGCTGGAAGAGAGCAACAGGTGGGGAGAGGGGCAAAACTTTCCCAAAACTCCTTTGAAGACTCACCATTGATCTCATTACCCTGGAAGAACATGAGAGCCACTAGAAAATAAGCAACACATTGATACTCCCAGGGCCTTCAAATTTGGAATTATTAAATATAAAATATCTATGTATGCAACATTAAGAACATAATACAGGAAATCAATGATGAGAAAAGAATCAAGATGATAAAAACTGGCGAGGTGGATTGGATAAAGAACCAAATATAACTTTCATAAATGAAATTATATAATTGTTGGATGTAATAATTCAGCAGATGGGCCAAACAGTAGATTAATAGAATCAAAAGGATAACTCATGAATTGAAAGATAGATGTGAATTTTTGTGAATTCAGTATAGCATAGAATCTCCAAGGGAGAGACCCGAGAGTCTACATTTTTTAAACCAGCAACTCAGGTTATTTATATGAACAGCCACGTTTTAGAAATATTGCCAAGTCAAAGAGAGGATTTTAAAAGAAGTCAGAAAGAAAAAAAAGTTCTTGACAAAGGAATGGCAAAGACATTGAGCAGATGTATCAAAATGAGCAATGGAAGCCATAATATACTGGAGAATGTCTTCAAAATGCTGATAGAAAATAGCTATTAACCTAGAATTATGAGTAAGAACCTAGAATTACAAGTAAACCATCTTTGAGAATGAGGTTAAAAAAAAAAAAGAATGTGGTTGAAACTAAGACTGAAGACTTTGTCCCCAGGAAACCTTCCGTTCTAGAGGGTGTACCATAGGAAGAAAGGAGCAAAAGCAACCTCTCAGAATGAGACTTCCCTGGTGGTCCAACAGTTAGGACTTTGAGGTCTCAATGCAAGGGGTGTGGGTTCCATTCCCAGTCAGGAAATGAAGATCCCTCATGTAGCTAGGTGCGATCAAACGCGCGCACACACACACACACACACACACACACACAGCAAATCTCAGAAGGAAGATCTGAGATGCAGGAAGGGGTTGTGATCAAAGGAATTGCTTTAAAGTAATTCAGCTGGGTGAGGGTGAGAGGGGATGAAGGAGTATGAATGAAGAAAAATTAGTCATGCTGAGATTATTTGTAATTGTTGGATTATGGTGAGGCATACCTGTTTATATTATTGTATATTCCTTTGTACATATTTGAAAATGTCCATAATAAAACATCAATTTAAAAATATTATCTATTGAGATACTCTTGGAATTTTTTCTTTTAATCTACTAAATCGAAATTACATGAAAGTGTATGCACATTTTCAGTCATGTCCAACTCTTTGTGACCCAATGGATTTTCCTAATGTTTTCCACATGTTTCTAAAATGAACTCTAATTACTCATATTATTTTATGTCATGTATTCATTACAGTTTTGTTGCTAGTTATCTTTTAAAAACATCTTTTCATAAAACTAGACCTGGGATTGGTATGTTTCTGTGTGTGTATCTGTGTGTGTGTTTGTGTGTAAACATTCAGCTACTAATTCAATTTTTTTTGTTTTTGATAGATATATTCAGATTTTTTCTCAGTTTTAAACATTTAATTGGTATATAGTTGATTTAAAATGTTGTGTTAGTTTCTGCTGTATAGCAAAGTGAATCAGTTATACACATATAAATATATATCCACTCTTTAAAAACTTCTTTTCCCACAAATATCATTACAGAGTATTGAGAAGAGTTCCCAGTGTTGTGGAGAAGGTCGTTATTAGTTTTCTATTTTATATATAGTAATGCAGATATTTTTCTTGTCAGTGTTGGTGAGGGTTTTTTTTTGCCCTATGAAATCAACTATTTTATCTGTTTTCAATTTATTGGCATGAATTATTTCTATCATTATAAATATATTGTATCTTTAATGATATTCTCCTTTCTTTTCCATTCCTAATGTTATTTGTATCATTCACTTCCTCTTTCACCAGTTTTGCCAGAGGTTTATCAACATTATTAGTCATTTCAAATGATATTTTGTTTTTGCTCTATTTTATTAATTAAATTTTGTATTTATTATTCTGTTTGGGATTTATTTGTTGCTCCTTTTCTATGTTAAGTTGATTTCTCAGTTCAATGGACATTCAACCTCTTCTTTTCTAATACATAATTTAGGACTAGAAATATCCTTTCAGGTATTGTTTTAGTTGCATCCCACAAGCTTGACAGGTGGTGTTTTCGTTCTCATTGAATTAAAATAGTTTGAGTTCTATCATAAAATTTTATGTAGTGTGTTTTAAAGTATCCAAATATATGGAGTGTTTTAATTATGTTTTTGTGGATTCTTTCTATTTCTGTTAGATTCTGTCAAGAGATCAGTTTTTTATGAGTTTGGCTCTTTAGTTTTATTTTCTTTTTCAGCCAAATTAGATTAATTTCTAATTGTTGGATATAGAATTTGACATAATCCTAATATGAATATAATGCAATATAATGTGGTAATATGGATAAGCCACATTTCATATATCTCATTTTTAGTGGATGGTCGCTTGGGTTGTTTCAATCTTTTTGGCTATTAGGAATCATGCTGCTATGAACATTTGTATATATGCTTTTGGAAATATGTTTTCAATCCTGCGTAGACACCTAGGAGTGTAATTACTGGGTCAAATGATAACTCTATTTTTAACCAATTAAAGAATTGCCAAGCTGTTTTCCAAAGTGGCTACATTATGTAGCATTTCTATTTCTCCACATTCTCACCAACACTTATCATTTTCGATTTAAAAAAAGATATGTCTATTCTAATCAGTGTGATGTGATATCGCATGATTTTGATCTGCATTTCCGTAATGAATAATGATGTTGAGCACCTTTTCTTGGTTTCACTGGCTATTTATAGACCTTATTGGGAACAATGACTATTCAATCCTTGACCCACTTTTAAATTGGTATTTGTCTTTTCATTATTGAGTTGTAGGTTACTTTTTAATATAGTTTCAATTGTATATCTTCATCAGATACATAATTTGTGAATATAGTCTTCCAATTTTGGGGTTGCCTTTTCACTTTCATTTGTGGAAAACTTTGTGACCTTTGATGCACAAGAATTTTAAATTTTGATAAAGTGCAACCTACCTATTTTTTCTCTGGTTACTTTGCTTTTGATGTCACATCTAAGAAACTATTTCATACTCCAAGGTCACCAAATTTTACCTATGTTTTCTCCTAAGGGTTCCTTGTTATAGCTTTTATGTTCAAGCCTTGGAACCATTTGAGTTAATTTTTACATATGCATGTACTCTTGCATGCAGCTATCCAGTTGTCCTTGTGCCACTTCCTCTTTGAATGGCCTTGGCACTTTGTTGAAAATTAATTGGCCACAGATGTGTGGATTTATTCCTGGTCTCTCAACTCTATTTCATTGGTGGCTATCCTTTTGTTATATTTTAGATTTTATTTATTTGTGTTTAATTGAATAAATTTGATGTGTAACAGCATGTGAGTTTAAGGTGTACAGTGTGTTAATTTGATACACTTATGTAGGATTATAATATGATTGCCAAGGAAGCAAAATTTATACAATTACAGTACACTACTATTGTCTAAATTCATTATACTGTACATTAGATCTTTGTGGCTTATTTACTACTCATTACATAATACCTACCCATTTTTAAGAGAAATATGTTAAATATTCAACTGTGATTGTATACTGATCCTTTCTCTTTATATCCTGACAAAATAAGTAAGCAAACCTACTCTATACGTTAGAAAGGAGTTGTGTTCATTGAGCAGAGCACAATCTTTGGAAGGTAAAGCCTTGACTACATGAGTTTGCAATAGCAGAAGGGCAGGGGCCAGGGGTCATGCGCACAGTTGCATCTCATGTCAAGAGAGCAGGAACTGGGAAAGCACAGTGACTGGTGTGCCCATTGCCAGTTTGAGTGCAGGCTGCAGGTGCTCAGGGAGCACTGTGCTGCCAGCACAGAGGTAGGTGCCTGCATCTTTAGGTTCAGAGGCTGAAATGTTCAGTAAGCTGTCCTTTCTTGTTCCTCCAAACTGAGCAGTCAGTTTCCCATTTCTGGCCATCTCACCACCCTTAAGTAATTTTATTAGTAGGATCAGGCCTTCTCCAGCATCCTGCTTGTACCACAGCAAGAGGTTTAACGTGCTTGAGGAATTGCAGTTCATGGAGACGTCCTCTCCCTCCTGAATGTACAGAGACTGAGGACTCTGATTCAGCTGTTGGGCACTCATACCTATTTAGAAAATCAAAGGAAGATATGCAAAATCATTTTAGATCACCTTTCTGAGAGCTGTGATGGACACTCTTTTCCCTAACTCACGAGCCCTGGCTCTGTGCTTGTCCCTTTTCTCCTTCCTTCCCCCCTCCCACCTTTGCCTTCTTCCTATTTCTCCTTCTATTTCTCTTTTCATAGACCCAGGAATACCTCACCTCCTTCTCTCATAGATTTTCTACCCCTTTAGAATTCCCTGTGCAAGGTTCAGAAACCCTCAATACTCACATGTCAGCTGCATCCATAGGATTATTAATAAATCTTCAAGGAACATCCCTATCACTTATTTCAACAAAGAAATTACTTCCTAAAAGGGCTTTTTTTGCTTCAAGAAGCTCCTCTGGGCTTAGAGGAACACTATGAATGCTGTCGCCTTGTTAAAATATATGCTGTTCTGTATATCAGCCTGTCTGATCTCTAACTGGAGGTTTCTCTGAATTTTGAGCTAATCTTGAAAGTTAATGTGAACACAGGCACTGCCCCCTTTTGGCTACTCACTAGATTGCTGTCTGAGAGGTTTTTAAACTGAATTCTCTTATTTCTCCCATTCACTTGGTGGGTGCTTACTGAGTACTCACTATCTGCTAGGGAAACAGACATTAGCAAGACAGGAACTCTGCCCCTGACACATTATAATATCTCTTAAGAAAATCAGTGAAAGCTACTCTTATGACTAAGCATAATGAACTAAAGACATTTTTTTCTATTTCTTTCTGAGAATCTTCTGAAATGACAGTAAAAAAATTTTTTTTAAGTTACAAAGGTCAAAAGATTTATACAACAAGCAAGAAATGACAGCAGGTGAGATATTTGGGAATTTAGAGTGGATGGAGAAGTGATAACTGGATTAGCTGAAGGAAGTTGAATCCTAAGGGCCAATGAAGGAAATGCTAACAAAAAAAAACCAAAATCCAGGTGCCTTAAAAGTAGAAACCCCATTTTTCTGAAGATTTTGAATAAAAGATCTTAAGAATCTGGGATGCCAGTCTCAGTTGAGAATGAAGCGAGGCCATCTTCTTCTGCTAAAATCTCAGATGTATAACCTATTAAGTATAAATGAACTGGGCTTTCCAAATGGCTCAGTGACAAACCTGCAATACAGGAGACACAGGTTCAATCCCTGGGTTGGGAAGATCCCCTGGAGAAGGAAATGGCAACCCGCTCCAGTATTCTTGCCTGGAGAATCCCATGGCGCCTGGTGAGCTACAATCCATGGGGTTGTAAAAGAGATGGGACATAACAACTAAACAACAACAACAAAGTACGAATGTGCATCTGATATCACCAGACGTTTGAAAAAAATCACATTTAACATGAAAGGCAAAAGCAAAAAACAAATGAACAAAACAAAACAAACCTAAAAGAGAAAAGAACCTTTGGAGAGACAATGCAGGAAGAAGGTTGCCATTGCTCATTAATGCAGTGGTGTGAACTTTCCAACTTTTTTTAAAGATTAAAATAAAACTCTGAATAAACAAAACATCATTTTTACAAAATGAAGTTTTAAAGGGGAAATTTTGCTTTAAAAAAAAACTTGATTCTTGTCTTGGAGTTTCAGCCTCCTATGTTCTAAGCTGAGAAGCTGAGGAAGACCTCATGAACTTCCACCATGTCCTGACCAGAGTATCTGTCTTTATAGCACACTATTGCCGGGAGCCGTCAGGATGCCCCCTGGCTCGGATGACAAGGTCACGAGACTAAGAAAGTATTTGCAAAGCTGACTTTCTTTATCGGGGCATCCTGGGCAAGCCCCACCCTGGTATTTTTCTTGGAAGTTCTGTCCATGCTCGGAACATTGGCTCATCTCAGTAGGTCAGTCACAGTTGGAAAGAATTCGTCCTGAGATAATCCCCCCAAGACCTTATCGACCAGAGGATCTGGTCCGGGAAGGTGGATCACCTTCCCCGGGGGTTAAGGAGGAATGAAAGGGACATTTAAATAGGTTACTACTCCTCCTACTAATTACTGGGGAGTTTACCAAGAGTTCTCTGGGGGTCATGGCAAGGCCACCACCAGAAAGGCTCGTACTTGGGTCACCTTTCCACCTCCCACTCCCCTGACCACTCCACAGAGGAGGCTCGCTTCCTTGAAGAAATCAGGCTTGACAGAGACTTAGGAATGCTCATAATTGTGGCCAGCATAGTTGGAGATATTGATTGCTTTAGGATAATGTAGACATAGGAATTCATTTTAATAGTTATAAGGTTAATAGGGTTTTATTGCTAAAGCAGTGCTGCTTGACTGTCTCTTAGTCCTCTTTCCTCTCTCTAAACTGTCTCTTTGTCCTCTTTCCTCTTTTCTCGTAAGAACTGGAGTAGGTTACTAAAATAAACAGTCTCAAGCTTAAGCCCTTCCCTCTAGCTTCTACATAGTTGTACCTGATAAGAGAAATGTAACCTTTCTACTTAGGTTGATGTACTTATCATGATTGACTGAAGTATACTGAAGACATTCAAATGGTAATCATACTATTGTTAAATCTAATTACATAGAAATCTGACTTCTGCAAAGGGAATGTTTCATGATAGTTTGGGGAATGAACTCAATGATAAGGTTGCTATGGGAGGTAGAAAACAAAAAATTGTATAGAATGATAGGTGATGTAATGATGTACTGGGGATGTCTTTTGGCTATAAAAACTGTAAACCAACAACAATAAACTGAGAGACTGCTCCATCACCACACACCGACTCAGCTCAGTACTTCTTCCGCCAACGCCACTCATCCCTCAAGACCCCTGGACCCCGCCGAGGCTGGACCCCGGCACACTATGCTCCTCAGACTTAGAAGAGCAGTGATTTCCATTTCAGATTCTCTGAGTGTCCTTTTCTGCTTTGAGTATCAATTCCAATTTCAAGTCTTGGTTTGCCTGAGAGTCACTTCTGGTTGTGTATTTACCTTGTCTCTATTTTCACTGTGTAGTAGGTTTCTTAATATGAATTACTGTCTCTGACCAAGTAAAAATACTGATAACCTTACCTTTCTCTCTTAAATGACTCTGCATTATTTTATTGGAGAAATGCATTAAGAAAAAAACAAAGCATCTTCGAAAAACCAGAAACATTTTCATTAGATAAAAACAAATTTGCATTAATCTGCTCCTATCTTAATGGAATGTGGAAGGCTCAACGATGATAGGATGAGAGGTTTATCGCTAGGTCTCTTGACCCTCTTGTGATCACCACGGCTGCGGCTGTAATAACAAGGAGGAGCTACTGTCCTGGTTTTACATGCGACCAGCTGCCTCAGCCTTGAATTCATCCCTATTTCCTTGAGAATTCTATCAATATATTTCTATCCTCTAAGGGAAAATAGGCCAGCTAGCAGGGTATGAAGGTGACTTTAAGCACTGGGATAAACATGGTGTGCAATTCTGGATGATCGATTTAAAGCATTTTTTTTCATGTATTGAAACAAATAAGGTTATATTACAGAGTAGAATGTAACACGTGAATTTCATGAACATGAGATTTCAGAGAAATTTCATACATATAGGGACCATATCTCCCAGGCTTCCAAGAATATATCCTCACTCTCCCAGATTGTTAGTGGTAATTTGTAGGGAAAATTTTTAAAAAACACTCATGTTACTAAGATATATGTTCTATATGTCTAAAGTGTGCAATGATACTTCATGTGTGCAATAACAAAATATTTCTATAACAACCTAAACAACCTAAGAAATACCATTGCTGTGTATTCTAATTCATTTATTTGGGTTCTGTTCTAATTGGAATTGCTAAGCCAGAAAATTAAGGCATAGAAAATGCCTGTAGTGAGCTTATTCAGCTTATTCAGGAAGAAAATCCTTCAATAATAGAATGGACTGTTTCTATTTCAAGTTGTAAAAGAAGAAAGATACCAATCAGGAACCCCACTAAAACAAAATGAAGTGACAATGAGCGAACCACTTTTGAGTGCAGGGAACTGACAGCTCCAGGACTGCACACATCGTCCAGAGGGAGCGATTTTGGAATCAAAGCAGGTCTAGCTCATGTACCTGGCAAGATCAGAAGCAAAATGACCCAGTTTCCATCATTTTCTGATAGGCAGTTTGGGGAAGTGGGTGCAAAGCGTCATTTGCCTTCATTTTCCAAGTCAGTGGTCAATGACTATGAGAAAAAATTTGGAAATGGCACCTAATGAAAGGAAGACAGTGGAGGTGAGGACCAACCACAAGATGGGCGAGTGGCCGCTATATCTCTGGAGTGGCTGTGGATCTCCTGTGTTTCCCCAGAATTCAAGTTCTCAGAAACATTCCTTGATGGGAATTTTTCTGCCTCTCAGTTTTCTCATCAGCAAAATGAAGATAATAATATCTCCATTCGATGTTTTCTCCTATATTAGATCTAATGAATATGGTTCTTTAAATGTGTATTATACACCATTATTTCCATGATTATTATGAAAATGAAATCCATCTTACATAACAGATGCTGTCAATTATTATGTGTAGTGTCAAGCAATAGAATCTTTATCCTTTCTCCTTTCTGTAGTATATTATGCTTCTGAACAAATTTGAATGAAAATGTATTTCTAAAAAATACCAACACTGTGGTGCTGGCACCCTTGCTCAGGGGATCTGCCCTACACACAGGTACATGACCTACACTATGGTTTGAAAGTGTGGGAAACTGTTTTACCATGACACATCCTTCTTACCAAACTGTCACAGCAACTGAAAGGGTAACATTTGAGGTAACTTCTTTTCAATCTCCTCTAACATTTCCCTTTTTGAATACAATCTGCGAGAGCTAACCCAGCAAGTTGTATTGAAATGGAAGTTAGAGTACAAACCATTCCATTTTACTGATTGATTTGGGAATGGAATCCATAAAGTGAAAGAAGATTTTGGAAAGCAATTCAGTGACTAGAAACATTTTTGAATGGACAAAAGTGGTAGCAGAGAGTCACTGGGGTACATGAGGGGTTGGTAAGAGGCAGGAGCAGAGATGGAAGGGAGGCGGATAAATAGCACAGAGATGGTGAAGAATTAAAGACAAAGTATTTACAAGTCTTAGTTCTGTTCCATCTGGCCCTAAATTCTGATCTTTTTTCCAACAGCAGTAAGACAAGTGGGAAAAGCCTGCAAATTGAGCTCTGCCACAGGACTGAATCTGATCTGTTTCTTGTTTCTTTGTGAAGCTACGTCAAAGGTGAGGGGAGTGCAGCCCATGGGAGGTGAGAACAGGTGAGGCCATGTTGTTGGAGAAGTAGAAGACCAGATTAGGCATAGATTTACGTCTCTTTTCTTCTCTCTCTCTCTCTCATCTATCCACCCATCTATTTGTCTATCTCTATATTTACAATATAAACTTAGAAGAAAATATTGCCCTTGACCCTGCCCAGTATGACAGTCTTGCTGTTCTAGTACTTATGGTAGAGTTTTCATATGCCACAAGGAACGAAATAAATGACTGAGAATTTCTTTCTATTAACATGGTGTGTGAATAACAGATGGGAAAGAGTCTCCTTGGGACAATTAAAGCACAAGATTTGTGAACAGTTATTGCAGCAATCACTGACATTCACGCTATTCTCACCCCATGAAGTTCTGCCCACTAAAATGTAACAATTACCAGAACAAAAAGTCAAATTAAATTTCAGAATGCAAGTATAGCTTCTTTTGCTCTCCCTCCTTTATCCCCCCTTTTCAGGAATGAGACAATAGCATCTTCCTTAGGCTCCACATCCTGGCAAGTGTCCCAGCCACCCCTCAGGAGCCCTGTGTCAGGGAGCCTCTGTGGTCCAGCTGTATGTTTGGGGACAGCCTGTAAAGATCTGAAATCACTATGCATCTCCCCTACAGAGTAGATGCCTGAGTGACTGGACTATGATTTGCAGGGAATTTTGCTGCCTTTTTCTCATCCAAATTGGCAGTTATTTTTCACCGACTCTTTTCTTCCCTAAATTTCCATAGCACCACCAAGAATATCAGACCTTCACTATGCTTTTGTCTGTACCAATATAAGGCATGTGAGGTCACTGATGAATTGCAGTTTATAGTGAAATCTTTCTCCTCTTGGATGATCAGGGATCATGATCTATGCTCCAGTTCTTGGATACTCGGCCTGCTCAAAAAGATAAAGTTAAAATAATATATATAGATATATATGAGATTCACATAAAATGTTCAAGCTCATATTAGAAATGTTTCTTCTTTACCTTGTCTTGTTCCCTCCAGGTGGCAACATTACCACATCAGTATCAAAGACTGTCTATTTCTACCTGTATTTGGGTCTCAACAGCCTTCCCAAGACAGAAAATGACTCAGTTCCTGCCCTCAGGAAGTTGTCGTGATTTCCTAACCCTCCTACATTTAACTACATACTCACAGGCTGCCTGCAACCCCAGTGTCCCTGTGAGTACTTGCAGAAGAGTCTCCATTCCTTGATTTCTTAGAAATCACAGCTTAGTCAGGTTTTCTTGAATGGACTTTCCTAGAAGAGGTCACTTTAGCTCAGGGATGAAGACTCTTCTGAGACACCTCATTTGTGCAGGAGACTGCATCAGAGATCAGATCTAGTTTCTTGTTTGTCCAGCGCTGTACAAACCTAAACTCAAATACTTTTTAGACATGACCATATTTTGGCTAGACTGAGAAATGTTGAATAATTACTAACTTTTCAGAAATTAATTTATATATGAGTTACATGTATTTATTGCAACAGATAGCTCAGACAGTGAAGAATCCGCCTGCTATGTGGGAGACCTGGGTTTGATCCCTGGGTTGGGAAGATCCCCTGAAGAAGGGCATGGCAACCCACTCCAGTATTCTTGCCTGGAGAATCCCATGGACAGAAGGACCCGATGGGCTACAGTTCATAAGGTCACAAAGAGTTCGACAGGACTGAGCATGTAAGCACAGCACAACACATCACAGCAGAGTATGTTATTTTATGAGATCTAGAAAAATGTGCTGTTACCCTTGCCTGCTTGAAACAGTTTCTCCCTTGTAAATTTAAAAAAGGGAAAAATTCTGCTCTCTGTAGAATTGTTTCTTAACATTGGGTCTGTCTGTTTTTTATTTCATTCTTTTAAAATCTGCTTTATTGAAGCACACTTGACATCAAATAAGTTGCATATACTTAAAATGTACAATTTGATCATTTCTTACAAGGTGTACAAGTGTGAAATCATTATTATAATAAAGTAAAAGCACATGCAGGACCCCAAAGTTCCCTGGTGGCCTTATTCTTTGTGCTCCCTTTTTAATCCCTCCTGTATATCTTCCTACCACATCCCCCCTCCAACCCCTGTTCAGTCCGAAGCAATCACTAGTCTGCTCTTTCTTTCTGTAGATCAGTGTGCATTTTCTCGAGTTTTATGTAAATAGAATCCTATATAATATACTTTCTCCTGTCTGGTTTCTTTGGGCATATTTATTTTGAGATTCATCCATGTTGTTGCATTTATCATAGTTCATTCCTTTGAATTGCTGAGTCGTATTCCATTGTGTAGTTAGACCTCCAAAAGTTTTCTCTTGCTCTTTTTGTATTTAAATTTTTATTTACTTGTTGTGATTTTGTTGTTGTTGTTGTTCAGTCTCTAAGTTGCATCCAACTCTTTGCTACCCCATGGACTTAGTATGCCAGGCTCCTCGGTCCCCCACTATCTCTCAGAGTTTGCTCAAATTCATGTCCATTGAGTCAGTGATTCTGTCTAACCAGCTCAGTCCTCTGCCCCTCCCTTTTCCTTTGGTCTTCAATTTTTCCCAGCATCCGTCTTTTTCAATGAACTGACTCTTCACATCAAGTCGGCCAAGTACTGGAGCTTCAAGCTTCAGCAACAGTCCTTCGTTGTGATACAAATACTTAAACTATGCTCTCTTAGTAATTTTGAAAGTGTTCAGTACAATATTGTTAACCAAGGATATGACTACGACATGTTTTCACGGGTATAGTAAGGCTGCCTTCCAAAGTGGCTCTAACAGGTTACCCTGCTGCTGCTTCCCTTCCCCACCAAGGACATACTGCACAGGCGCAGCCCCGTCTGTCCCGGTGTGTGTCTCTCAGGATGCAGTAGTACACAGCGGTGTCTCTCAGGGTGACCTGGGGCAGGACCAAGATGCTGGACTTTCTGTCTTGGGCGATGCTCAGAGAGGCCATGCTATTGGTCATATTGTCGTTCAGAACATGAATCAAGTACTCTGGACCCTGGTGGGGAATCTGTCGATACCAATATATGTACTCAGGCCCACTGATCGTGGAGTGATCACAGGGCAAGTGCACAGGTTCTTCTTCAGGGCCCTCCACTGAGTTTGGCTGTGTGGTCTTCGAATCTCCCAATATACCTGAGGAATTGAGAAACAATCGATTAGCTCTGGGTCGTCAAATCAGGGTGCACCTAAAGGGCAGGTTCATAAACATTCCCATCAACATTCTCTGGCCATGCCCCGTCCTTGAGTATTTTCATGAGATTTTATGTCCTATGTGTTGCACAGGACAGGAGAAATATTACTTGTATTTATTATTGAGCTAGTCAGAGCCACAAGGCCAAAGATAAATTGTGTTTTCCATGATCCTTGGATTAACGGAGTCCCAAAACTCCTTACAGCCAGAAAGCAGTGAGATTCATGGGATGTTCTGGGAGTAGTGGATCTGATAACTTCTGATAACGATGCTCAGACTATGTTTAACACTATTTTCCCAATGTTTAGCCCTAATTCAGAGAGTTTACAGTATGATTACTTTCAAGGTTCAGACTCAAATCAGCTATGTTTGAATGAGTCTGAATGAATCATTTCTTCCACAAAGTTATCCATCTATTTGCATGACAAGGAAAAACCAACTGCTATTGGTGATTTGATGCTCCTTTGAGCTGGTATGAAATGTCGTTTAATCCAGGAAACCTATGTTGATCCCTGGGATATAGGGGGAAGAAGAGAATTCCTATCTATATTCCCAGTCAGGGGAAAGAAGTCTCAGGGACAGTAATATATATACAATTTAACTTCAAGAGCTAGAAACTCCTTTTTGGTCTAAAAAAAATTACCATAGGTTAAAAATCAAATGACACAGTGGAAGAAGATATCTGTAACATTTATGACAAAAATAACTTCTGAGTTGTATAAGACTGCTGTTCTCGCAATCCCACTGCTGGGCGTATACACCGAGGAAACCAGAATTGAAAGAGCCACGTGTACCCCAATGTTCATCGCTGCATTGTTTACAATAGCCAGGACATGGAAGCAACCTAGATGCCCATCAACTGACGAATGGATAAGAAAGCTGTGGTACATATACACAATGGAATATTACTCAGCATTAAAAAAAATTCATTTGAATCAGTTCTACTCAGGTGGACGGAACTGGAGCCTATTATCCAGAGTGAAGTAAGCCAGAAGGAAAAACAACAATACAGTATACTAACGCATATATATGGAATTTAGAAAGATGGTAACGAGAACCCTGCATGCGAGACAGAAAAAGGAACGCAGATGTATAGAACAGACACGTGGACTCTGTGGGAGAGGGCAAGGGTGGGATGATATGGGAGAATGGCATTGAAACATGTTGATTGTCATATGTGAAATCAATCGCCAGCCCAGGATTGATGCTCGGGGCTGGTGCACCGAGATTTCCCAGGGGGAGGGAATCGGGAGGGAGGAGGGAGGGGGTTCTGCAGGGGGAGCATATGTAAACCCATGGCGGTTTCATGTCATTGTATGGCAAAACCAATAAAAAAAAAAAAGACTGCGTTCTCAGTCTGATTGGAAAAGAAAATTAGAATCCAGTCTAAAAAGGCAAGTCACTTGGTAAGCAGGTCTCCTTCTTGGCTCCTGGAAAGATGTCTTGAGCATCTTCTAAGTAGAATTTATTGGATTCCTCTGGTTTGATCCAGGAACAGATGACTTGAAATTTACTTATTCCTATTCCACCTGAGCCTTCTTTAATGCATACTTTCTCCTCTCCTTGCCCATGCTTAGGGATGGAATGCACTGAGGATACTAAGGAGAAGGTAAGAGAGGAGGAGATGGGAAAAGAAAACGAAATGAAACCATCTTATAAGAGAGATGAAAATAAGCATAAGGTGATTTATTTTGTTATCCTCAAAGTGGTTATTAACAAAATGTGAAAGAAAGTGAAAGTCACTGAGTCATGTCCAACTCTTTGCAACCCCGTGGACTACAGGTTGCCAGGCTCCTCTGTCCATGGAATTCTCCAGGCAAGAATACTAGAGCGAGTGCCGTTCCTTTCTCCAGGAGATCTTCCCACCTCAGGGATGGAACCCAGGTCTCCCACATTGCAGGCAGATTCTTTACTGTCTGAGCCACCAGGGAAGCCCATAGGATAGAATAAAATTAAGATTACTCATCCTATTTAGCTGCAATAACTAAGCTTATTACTCTACTCTAGGAACAGATATTTGGCCAGTAAAAATTCAACTATTAACTGTCTCTCTCCATTGTTTCCCTGTGAGTGGGTCAGCTCTTTGCTCTGCATTTAGGAAAGGGGTTACCCAGGCCCTTGAAACTCAATGTGAGATTATGAAGTACTAGGTGATGAAGAGGAGGAAAGTAAATTCTTTGCATAACTCACTGATAGCTTCTCCCTCACCCTGGTTGGAGCTTTGGTTTTCCAAAGTAACAGCCCCCTCTTGTGACTTCATACATGAACTCCTTTCCTAAGAAATGGAACTTAAGTCAGTCAGCAGCCACTGGGGCTTTGTGTTTCAGCTCTGAGTATCACACAGGCGCTCCCTCTGGCCCTCTAGTGGCAAGGTTTCCTAACATAGTACTCTAAATACTGAATTATTTTCAATCACTTGGGAATTTTAGAACACTTTCTCTGACATTTTTTTCCTCACAGAAATAATTCTAAATCCCCTCAATCAAATGCCTTCTACTTCCCTTACTGTGCTGAACTTCCCATGTTGGAAGGCAGTTTCCAAAGGCCCCATTATTCATCTTTAGCATGGGAGCTGGTACAGGCTAAGCACTGAATACTAGTTTGTTGGGTGAATGTATTAATACATACTAGGAAAAGTTATATGGAGTGACTCTCAAAATTATTCCAAACCAAGGCTTCTAATTTTGTGGTAAATAAATTGAACACAAGTATCCAGCTGTGAAGATAAATGCAAGAACAAACCTAAGAGGAAAATTCAAACAGACAGCACATCAGCTCTTATTTTTTATCCTACAAAAAAGGGCAAATTCACATACATGGGAAAGGGAAAACTTGGTTTTGAAAATGTGGCAGTCTATGACATGGTGGTTGTGTAGTCCATGTAAATTTAATCACCATATATCTACTGCTTGCCAAGGTATAAACTAACAATTAAAATTTAAGACTGGAGTAATATATAAATTATAGAGATATATATGTTTATAAATTATTATGCTATATAAATATTATTGTTATATTGTATATAGAGTATATATAATATATACAATAACATGCATATAATATAAATATATAAATGAGAGAAATAATGGGAGTGCTGAAGGAAATATGAAAGTTAAGAGTCATTATATCATTTAGTTATACAACACAAAAGTCAAGCTCAAGTTACAACTTTTTATCTAGTGTTTATCACTGCAATGGTCAGATGGTATGGACAATCCAGACCAAGCACAGAGAACCATAAATATTGTGGCAGTTTTTATTTTTGTTGGTTTGTTTTTACATAATAACTTCTTATTTAATGTTTTTTTTTTTGTATATTCACAGAATTGCCCAGCCATCACTAAAGTCAATTTTAGAACATTTCATGATATCTTAAAGGAACCTACACCATTAGCAGACGCTCACCATTTCTCCCCATGAAATTACATCTAGGCAACCACTAATCTACTCTCTTTCTGTCTTAGTCCATTTGGACTGCCTTACCAGATTACCACAGACTGAGTAGTTTAGAAACAACAGAGATTTTTTTCTCCTATACAGTTCTGGAGGCTGGAAGTTCAAGAACAAGGCACTGGCAGCTTGGGTGTCTAGTGAGGACCAGCTTTCTGGCTCATAGGTGATGCTTTCTTGCTGTCTCCTCACATGGTAGAAGGGGCAAAGGCTCTCTTTCAGTTCAGTTCAGTCGCTCAGTACTGTCTGACTCTTTGCAACCCCATGGACTGTAGCACACCAGGCTTCCCGGTCCATCACCAACTCCCAGAGTTTACTCAAAGTCATGTCCATTGAGTTGGTGATGCCATCCAACCATCTCATCCTCTCATCCGTCCCCTTCTCCTCCTGCCTTGAATCTTTCCCAGCATCAGGGTCTTTTCAAATGAGTCAGTTCTTCTCAGCAGGTGGCCAAAGTATTGGAGCTTCACCTTCAGCATCAGTCTTTCCAATGAATATTTAGGACTGATTTCCTTTAGGATGGACTGGTTGGATGTCCTTGCAGTCCAAGGGACTCTCAAGAGTCTTCTCCAACATCACAGTTTAAAAGCATCAGTTCTTCAGCACTCAGCTTTCTTTACAGTCCAACTCTCTCATCTATACATGACTCCTGAACAAACCATAGCTTTGACTAGACAGACCTTTGTTGTTCCATGTCCAGTTCTAACTGTTGTTTCCTGACCTGCATACCTATTTCTTGGGAGCCTCTTTTATAAGAGCACTCATTTCAAAGGAGCCATATCAATGTGGTCCACTCAGATCAGCCTCCCGAGGCAGACAGCAAGAAGGAGAAAGATCGGAGAGTGTATGTGAGGGCAAATGTAATACTTTGAGCTGACAGTCTGCATCCAGTTGTCTATTCTGTCATTCATACCATAGTTTTAACTTCAGAGCCTTAATATTTAAGGTAGATGAAGTCCTTGTTTTGCTTTTTAAATTTCAGAGTGCTTTAAATAATCTTGACCTCTTAAAAAATATTAAGTTTTGAATTAGCTTTTCCATTTACACACACATACAGAGATGAGACTGACAGAGACTTCATTGAATGTATTTATAAAATGTGAGAAGATTTACATTTTTGCCTCATCTTTTAATTCATGAACATGGTATATTCTCCCATTTATATATGTGTGTTAGTCACTCAGTCATGTCCAACTCTTTGTGACCCCATGGACAGTAGGTGCCAGACGCCTCTGCCCAAGGAATTCTCCAGGCAAGAATACTGGAGTAGGTTGTATTCCCTTTTCCAGGGGATATTCCTGACCCAGGAATCAAACCCAAGTCTCCTGCATTGCAGGCAGATTCTATACCAACTGAGACACCAGGGGCTCATTTATATGCAACTATAAATTATTTTTTATAGTTTTCTATGCTGTGGTATTGTAACTATATAAATTTAATCCTAAGTATATTGATTCTTATTTTTAGTACATTGATTCTTATGTGCCTTTGAGAATATTTTTTAAAATTTCATGCGAGACAGCAAAAGGAACGCAGATGTATAGAATAGACTCGTGGACTCTGTGGATGAGGGAAAGGGTGGGATGATATGGGAGAATGGCATTGAAACATGTTAATTATCATATGTCTAATCAATCGCCAGCCCAGGATTGATTCTCGGGGCTGGTGCATCAAGATTTCCCAGGGGGGAGGGAGGAGGGAGGGGGGAGGGAGGGGTTTCTGGAGGGGGAGCATATGTAAACCCATGGTGATATCATGGCATTGTATGGCAAAAACAATAAAAGGGAAAAAAAAATTCATTTTTAATTTTTAGTTGGTTGCATATAAAATATAATTTTAAATATTATATTACTAAACTGTCTTAGTAATTTGTAGATTATTTTGCATTGTCTGTATCACAATCATATTTGTGATGTGATTTCTAATTATTAAAACTTTTGTTTATGTGTTTAATTTTTAAATAAAATACACATATATACTATACAAGGTAATAATATGTGTGAGAGCTTTTAAAATAGGGATGATATTGGAAGAGAAAGTGAATTCTTTTAGAATATTTTTTAGTTTTTTGGCTGTGCTGGATCTTCATTGTCTTGCACAGGTTTCTCTAGTTGCTGCAAAGGGGTCCACTCTCTGATCATGATGCATAGAATTCTCATTGCAGTGGTTTCTCTTGGTGTGAAGCATGGGCTCTAGAGTACTGGCTCAGTAGTTGTGGTGTACGGGATTAGTTATCCTGCTTCATGTGAGATCCTCCTGGGCCAGAGATGGAATCTGTCACCTGCATTGGCAGGGGGATTCTTTACCACTGAGCCACCAGGAAAGCCCATGAATGGTTTTTACTACAGCTTCAGATCTGAATATCCAACAATTCAAGAATTAGAAACTACTTCTTTTTTTTTTTCCTTTACTTTATTGTGTTGGTTTTGCCATACATTGACATGAAACCGGAATGGGTATACATATGCTCCCCCTCCAGAACCCCCCTCCCTCCTCCCTCCCGATTCCCTCCCCCTGGGTCATCTCGGTGCACCATCCCCGAGCATCAACCCTGGGCTGGCTGGCGATTGATTTCACATATGATAATTAACATGTTAGAAACTACTTCTGATTTTCCCAGAATAAGTGGGTGCATTCAATCTAGTTGTTTAGAATTTTGTGATTTATTTTAACCCCAGGAACAAACATAGTATGTGAGCATCTCAGGAAATAGTGCAGTTTCATACACTGAGTTCCGGAGAAGGAAATGTCAACCCACTCCAGTACTCTTGCCTGGAAAATCCCATGGACGGAAGAGCCTGGTAGGCTGCAGTCCATGGGGTCGCTAAGAGTCGGACAGGACTGAGCGACTTCACTCTCACTTTTCACTTTCATGCATTGGAGAAGGAAATGACAACCCAATCCAGTGTTCTTGCCGAGAATCCCAGGGACGGGGGAGTCTGGTGGGCTGCCGTCTATGGGGTCGCACAGAGTCGGACACGACTGAAGCGACTTAGCAGCAGCAGCAGCATACACTGAGTTCAAATAGGGAAACATATTTTATAGAAGGAAAGTTTACATTAGAAGGTCTAGACTGTGCTACCACAGTGCCTGCCTTCTTCCTGTCTGTGGTTCTGAGCACGTGGCTGCCTTAATGCAGCTCTAAGGTTTTTGATTACCCTCTACTATCATTTCTATCACTGTGCGCCGAGAGCACAGAAATACTTCGCTGAGTTAGCCAGGTACAAAGAAGAGATGGTGAGGCTGATGACTCTTTTTTCCCGTTGAAAGTTTACATAGTAGCGATCCCTCCTTGCATTTCCTTTATTGTCATCCTGATAAATAAGATATTCCATCCTTCCACCGGGAAACTGTCTGTACCAGTACAAAGTATACCTAGACCAAGAGGTTTCATAGGTGCAGCCTAAGGTTGCAGATTCTCCTTCCCGCGCTGTTACTGTAGTCTGAGCTTGAGTTACTTTGTCAGCCATGCTGGATCCTGCGGAAAAAGAAGACAGGGTTGGTCCTCTGAAATGACTCAGGAATCATGAGGGCTAGGTTAAGTTATGACACAGGGACAAGAAAAGGGTCCCCTAGTTGTTCATTTCCCCACCTCTTTTCCCTCTAACCCCCCTGCCAGTCACAGCTTGCACAGGGCCACCCTTGGGCTCTAGGAGGAAGCTGAGGTTCCATGCTTAGGGCCCCACGTACTGAAGCCAAAGGTAGCGATGAACACCCACAGCAGGCAAGGGCAGAGCATGACAGACATTCTTCTCTGGTTCAAACTGTTCCTCCTGCAGCACAGACCAGCCCTTCTCTGAGCAGCCGAGTGCAGAGTCCTTGTGGCTTTCAGACGATTCTACCGCAAAGAGGAAGTAATTTGCATAAAAGAGCGTTCCATTCTGTATTTTCAAAGACTGAAACATCCACCACACCACAAAACACTGTTTTGCCTTGATGTTTTCTGGAGGAACGCTTTTAAAAAATAGCTGTTGTAACTGACAAGTTACAGGAATGAAGTGTAATTGTCTTTTTGTTATTGAATTCTTGCTTAATACCATTGTGATCAGAGACTGTATTCTGAATGACTGAAATCTTTTGAAATAAATAAGCCTTGCTTGAAGATCCAGAGTAGAGTCAACTTTGATAAATATTCCATATGCATTTGAAAATAATCTGTATTATGTTGTTTTGGGTTAAAGTATTCTATATATGTAAACTAGGTAAAAAATAGATAATTGTCTTTGATAAGTAGAGAACATTATCTCTCTACTTGAGGGAATATTGAGAGATGTGTGTTAATGTCCTGCCACAAGGGTTGTATATTTGCTTCTTGATTATTTTCGAATCAATAAATTCTACAAGTTTAAGTCTGCTGATTAACTCTACTGATTTATGTTGGATATAGTTTGAAGCTATGCTATTCAGTGCATGCACATAAACATAGAATTGTTTCTGTCTTCCTGGTAGAGTGTGTACTGAATCATTTTGAAGTGCTGTTTTGTATTCTTAGTAACAATTTCCATTTTAATGTCCACTTTATCTGATATTAGCATAGCTACTCAGCTTTCTTTTGTTTAGGAACTCTGGATCAAATGTCTCACTATTCATATGCAAAAGAATGAAGTTGTATCTCTCTATCTCCTACAATATTAAACAGTTAACCTGAAATGAATCAATGACTTCTATATAAAAATTTAAACTATCAAACTCCTAGAAGAAATCATAGATGTAAATTTTTGTGATCTTGAATTAAACAATGGCTTTTAAAGTATTACAGCAATGCACAAGTAAGTAAACATGTAGATAAATTAGGCTTCATCAAAATTGCAAACCCTCTGTTTCAAAAAACAGTTCAAGAAAGTGAGAAAGACAACCCACAGAGTGGGGAAAACTATTTTCAGACCTTATCTATTAAGGCCTGAGTATTCAGAATACATAAAGAACACATACAACTCAAGAATAAAAAGACAAATAACTCAAGGAAGTTTAAAATATTTTTTACTAGGGTGCTGAGGACAGTGGGAATACATATGAGAGGTAATGTTACTTTCCTGTACACACCATAGATGGGCTTCCCCTGTGGTTCAGGTGGTAAAGAATCTCTTGGCAAGGTGGGGTTCAATCCCTGGGTTTGGACGATCCCCTGAAGAAGGGAATGGCAACCCACTCCAGCATTCTTGTCTGAGAAATCCCATGAGCCCAGGCTGTGGTCCATGGGGTTGCAAAGAGTCACATATGACTGAGTGACTAATTCTTTTGTTTCTTTTTTCATACATTATAGATACATTCACTATTTGCCCTTTTGTATAATTTTAAAATTTTATACTATATGCATTTATTATATATTCAAAAATCAAAGAATAATTTGTATTAAAATTGTTTCACTACCAATCTACTGATGGGATGGTTGCGAAAAGTCATACAAATAGAAAGTGGAAGTTAGAATATAAAATGTCAAGATATCTTTTATTAGCTAACAGACTCCTTTCATTACTACTCAATTGTAGGAAAGGAAATGTTCATGTAGGTAACCTTTCACCATGTAGATCAATAAATTTGAAGTTGTAAACTACTTGTGGTTTTGATTAACTGACAACCTACTGAAGACCTCTGATTTCCTAAACCTTTGGGATGTTTTCCACATCCTCTAAATTCATATGGATCATATGGTCATCCTAGAATGACCTTGGACTGGTTCTTTCCGCTCAACATTGAACTGCATCCTAAATGCTCAATGCCTATATCCATCTCAGCAGAGTAAGATGGCTACCAATAACAAGGTCTTTGCAGCTGACAAACTTCATGAGATGCTTGTATGTATTATTATGATCCACAGGACATCAACTTTTACTTTTAGACAATGTGTCAAATATTGAATGTCATTCAGGGAAAGAGTACACAGCAAATGATTTGCTGAGGCATTGCCCACAAGTACTTATAAGAGAAGGAGAGAGTAAATAAATGTGATTTACAATTTACACATTCTCAAATGCTTTACATGGAAAGGTTCATTTACCTAAGGGCTTCCCAGGTGGTGATAGTGGCAAAGAACCCGCCTGCCAATGCAGGAGACATAAGAGACACAGTTTTGATCCCTGGGTTGGAAAGATCCCCTGGAAGAGGGCATACAATCCACTCCAGTATTCCTGCCTGGAGAATCCCACAGACAGAGGAACCTGGTGGGCTACAGTTCACAGGGTTGCAAAGAGTTGAACACAACTGAGTGACTAATACATGCACAGTTGCCCAGAAACAATAATCATGTATTATATTGTCCATTTTATTCAAAACTGAAGCACACGACTACTGATACTCAAAGGCACACCAGCATTCACTAGTGAAACTCGCAGTGGGATCTGGTTCCCAGAACAAACTTTTCTCTGGAATACAGGGGGAACAGGATACCTCATTCTAAGAGCAAGTCAGAACAAAGCATCATTGGTGATTGGAGCTCAGCTGACCCACAACCTCTCTCTGAAAGTAAAAAAGGAAAACGGCTAGATTCCTAGACACCCTGGAGCCCATGGAATGTTCTTAACTCATTTGTGGAACTTGCCACCTATTGGTCTTCTCTGAAGCTCAGCAGCCTCACCCACTTTAAGGCACAGCTTCTCACGCTGCCGTGTGTAATGGGGAACAAGTGTGTGTGTCTCTGGGTCTGAGTCCCCAGAGCACATTTGAGTACAGGCTGCAGGTGCCTGGGGAGCACCGTGTGCTGGCTGCGCAGAGGTACAAGGCTGAGTCTCCAGGCTGGGGGGCTGAGATGTGCAGAGAGAAGTGTTTGGCATTTCTGTTGTGGAAGACTGTGAATCTTCCATCCTCAGTTTTCTTCAAAACGGAACCTATTGATATCAGAAATGTGGGCCTTTTCGCTGGGTATTTTCTGTACCAATGGAAGTAATTAAGCATAATGTCATCATAGTCACAGTTCAGAATAGAAATCCCTCCTTCTGTCCCACTCAGGGATGGAGGATTTTGCTTAACCTGCTGCTGAGCACTGTTCTTCTGTTGACTCTTCACCCCTGTTTGGAAAGAGAGTAACAAATTTCAAATTTTATTCTTAAAACTTCCACAGAAAACCATTATGAGCCAGAAGATTTATTGAAATAAAAATCCCCAATTATCTCATCTCCCAGCCTTGCGTTATTCTTGGAGTTTTTCTACTATATTTAAACTTCCTGCCCACAACTCACAGTCAGCCGGGAACCACAGAATCAACAACAATGTTCCTAGGAGTTTGCTCATTTCTCCTGCTAAGACTCAGGTCGTCCTCTTTCCTGCTCAAGCAAACATAAATCTGACTGCCACTTCCTCCACTTCATTTATTTCCTTCCACAGAGCCCTTCACATGTGAACAGCCTGGTTTTTAACCAAATTTATTTATGTTTATGAAAGGAAGCACTGCCCCCTTTCGACCACATGCAGAAAATTCCTGAAAATGCATTTCAGTGTTTCTTAAAGATCAGTTTGCAATCCCTTCCCTATAAAAACACTAAAATCAGAGTTTGTAAGAGAAAGAAAGGTTTTCAGAGATAACATTATATATATATGTATAGAAAGAAAGAAACTGAAGTCACTCAGTCGTGTCCGACTCTTTGCGATCCCATGGACTGTAGCTTACTAGGCTCCTCTGTCCATGGAATTTTCCAGGCAAGAATACTGGAGTGGGTCGCCATTTCCTTCTTCAATATTGAGAATTACGTTAGGTCAAATGAATTGCACTTTGCCAATTGGTTGATTTAGACAGGCACCTTATTTAAAAAATACTAGGAAGACTTGGTGTTTTGGGGACAAAAAAACATATGATGGCCTATCTAATACAATGGTTACAAATATATAACAATGGCAGTTTGAAATCTTTGTCTTCAATGTAGTTGCATTCTACATGTTCTTCAGAGGTACAGTATTTGTTCCGGTTAAATAAATGCCACAAGGTAATTCAATCTGATGTAAATTCTGGGCATCTCTCTTAAAAACACAAACCACCACAATAAAATTTACCATCTTCATTAAATCACCCTCTGAACTAAATTATCTCTCTTAGAATTTGAATGAGATCATTTAATGTGTTCCATATTCTCAAATGACAAAAAATACACAATCCTGTAAAGTCTCTAGAAAGAATGAGGCAATAATGTTGAAAGGTACCAGAAGATGCCAAAAAGGTAGCATATTTGTCTTCAGTCTTGCTTCACATCTGGTTGTCTTCACAGCTTACTCCAATGTAAGAGGCAGAGACACTACTGTGCTTTGACTCCTAAATCAGTTGGGCAAGTAATGATTGCAGGTAAGGATAATTCCCGGAATAGCTGTTTTATTGTGTGTTCTATGATGCAAGTAATAATATGCAGAACTCTGGATTAGTTTGTCTTCTTCTAAAAAATTGCTAGATTTGTTAAATTATCCCTTAGAATCTGTTGAGGCTTAATCTCTTTTAGAGCAGAGTTTTTGTTTTTTCCCCAGTTTTCTTTTATATTAGAATTTATCCCTTACCCCTAGCCTGCAGTCCTTGCTCTGGTGACTCCATTCAAAGTTCAAAGCATTTGCCAATATTCTTTACTCTGGAAAGGCCAGAGCTCTTATGTCTTCCAAGTACTGTGTGGCTTCTGAAATCTCCTTGGAGTTTCTAGACCTTCAAAAGCTGTTTTCTACTAGCTCTATCCATGTCTCTCTCTGCGCACATGCAGCTTGTGTGTAGGTTTAGAAAATCCCCGCTACAGATTTTAAGATCCTTGATACGAGGCTCACTTCTCTCTAATATCTTTTCCCTCAGGTTCCAGTGATGCTACCAGCCCCAACTCTGACCTCTGTTTCCTGCAAACAGCAAGCTGTCACTCTGCTGGGGCTCCAGGTCCTTGTGCTGAAGGTTAGAAAATCCCCCTAGGAGATACCTTGTGAATGTGAGGGTCGTTCTGCAGGTTTTCTTTCTCCTACAAACTATAAACTTTCACTCTCTACACTCCTTGGAAACAGTGGTTTTATACTTTTTCCAGTTTTAGAGTGGTTTACACTTAGAAGATTATTCCAGTATCAGCTGTATATAAGAACCAAAAGTAGATCTTTCTCTTAAGATAGCATATTTTTTTGCATTTCCTCTATTTTTCTGCTCTAGTTTTATTGAAAGAATTTACATACTGCTCTGCATAAGTTTAGAGTGTACAACGTATTGATTTGGCTTATGTCATGAAATCACTCAGTTCAGTTCAGCTCAGTTGCTCAGTTATGTCTGACTCTTTGCAACCCCATGAACCACAGCATGCCAGGCCTCCCTGTCCATCACCAACTCACAGAGTTTACCCAAACCCATGTCCATCCAGTCGGTGATGCCATCCAACCATCTCATTCTCTGTCGTCCCCTTCTCCTCTTGCCCTCAATCTTTCCCAGCATCAGGGTCTTTTCCAATGAGTCAGTTCTTCGCAATCAGGTGGCCAAAGTGTTGGAGTTTCAGCTTCAAAATCAGTCCTACCAATGAACACCCAGGGCTGATCTTCTTTAGGATGAACTGGTTGTAACTCCTTGCAGTCCAAGGGACTCTCAAGAGTCTTCTCCAATACCACAGTTCAAAAACATCAATCCTTTGCACTCAGGTTTCTTTAGAGTCAAACTCTCAGATCCATATATGACTAATGGAAAAACCATAGCCTTGACTAGATGGCAAAGTTGGCAAAGTAATGTCTCTGCTTTTTAATATGCTGTCTAGCTTGGTCATAACTTTTCTTCCAAGGAGTAAGCATCTTTCAATTTCATGGCTGCAATCACCATTTGCAATGATTTTGGAGCCCAGAAAAATAAAATCAGCCACATGAAATCATTACCAGAATAATTTTAGTGGACATCCATTATTTTGTATAGCTGCTGCTGCTGCTAAATCACTTCAGTTGCGTCTGACTCTGAGCGACCCCATAGAAGGCAGCCCACTAGGCCCCTCTTTCCCTGGGATTCTCTAGGCAAGAACACTGGAGTGGGTTGCCATTTCCTTCTCCAGTGCATGAAAGTGAAAAGTGAAAGTGAAGTTGCTCAGTCATGTCCAGCTCTTTGCGACCCCATGGACTGCAGCCTACCAGGCTCTTCCGTCCATGGGATTTTCCAGGCAAGAATACTGGAGTGGGGTGCCATTGCCTTCTCCACTTGTATAGCTACCAAATTAAATTAACAAAAGCGTTCATAATTAGAAATCAAGGACTATAATACCATAAATATGATTGTGATATGAACAATGCAAAATAATCTACAAATATGTTATATTACTAAAGCAGTTTAGTCATATAATATTTAAAATTATATTTTATACTAAAAATTAGAAATTAAATTTTTAAAAATATTAATTTAATTTCCCTTTCATTCTCCCTTATAATGAAAATTCCTAGGATTTACTCTCTTAACTTTCATGTATAACAAGCAGCAGTGTTAATTATATTCATGCTGTATATTACATTTTGAGTACTTATTTATTTATAGCTGGAACTTTGTACCTTTTGACTGCCTTCATCCAATTACCTCTCCCTCCAGCCCCTGCCCCTACTAACTATAAATCTGATCTCTTTTTCTGTGAGTTTAATTGTTTGTTTGTGAAGTATGTAACTGATCTATAACGCTAAGCTAGTTCCTTTTATACAACATAGTGATTCAGTATTTCAAAATGATCACAAGTCTAGTCACCATCCAAAGATATTATACATAATAATTGATTATATTCCCTCCACTATTCATTTCATATCTGTGACTCATTTATTTTGCTGCTGGAAATGTGTACCTCTTAATCTCCCTCATCTCCTCCCTTCCTCCTCCTCATTCCTATCCCTCTGGCAATGCTTATTTGTTCTCTGCATCCATAACACTGTTTCTGTTTTGTTACATTTGTTCATTTGCTCTGTTGTTTGCATGTGAGTGAAATCATACAGTATTTGTCTCTCTGTCTGGTTTATTTCACTATTTCCTCACTTTTAAAGGCAACTGTCATTTTTATTTCAGTCAAATAAATGCATTTTGTGTATGTATCATGTTTATGATATTTTGTGTAGCTATTTCAAAATGTTCTCTGCATTTAAAAGGAATAGGGTCTCTAGAGAACTAATACTCCTTATCATTAATTGCTTTTATGATTTTTTTTTCGTGGCTCTCAATGCAGTTACCACCTGTCTGTACACGCTGAGTATGTATGTGTGCTTAGCGAATTTTGTTCCCCATATCCTTCACCTTAACACATTGTAATATTAAAACTATCCACTCCAAGAACTATTACATTTTATTTTAAGTCTCCCACAACATAGTCACCCATGCAGTGTTTTGTCACTTGAAAATTGTATTTTAGGTCTTAAATTAGCCATGATCCGCCTTGTTTCACACATACATACGCTTTTCCTCAATTGGAGCACTTCCCCCCCCAAAACTTTTTTGTCTTTTAGCCTGATTAACTTCTATTAATCTATTCATTTTCAAACTTAGACTTCATATAATTCAGGAAATTGTCTTCGACTGATATCTATTTGTATTTATAACACTTAATTTGGAACTATATGATAACAAAAATGGGTTCCCCCCTGGATTACATATTCAAAAAGGGAAGGAACTCATTCTTTATTGGAAGCTCCTTATCTGGTACCTAACAGATATTAAATGCATTTTCATTGAATGACTGAATATATGAACCTGTGAGTAATGGTGGATGGAAAATACTTCCACAGCTGAGGATTCCTGAAAGATGTACAAAGATGGTGACTCATTTTCTAAAGAGGAACTAGCGTACTATTGACTGGAAATTAGCTTTTTTCTAATGGTCTTCCAAAACATAAAAGAGGATAATGATATAAATGATATTAGTAAATACTATTGAATATGAACAAAATTAACAATTAAATGCACTATAAGAAGTTGAAACGAAAATAAGTGAAGGATTATAGATCCTTAACTGCTCTTTCTTTGACACTTTCAGTTCAGTTCAGTCACTCAGTTGTGTCTGACTCTTTGTGAATCACATGGGCTGCAGCATACCAGGCCTCCCTGTCCATCACCAACTCCTGGAGCTTGCTCAAACTCATGTCCATCAAATTGGTGATGCCATCCAACCATCTCATTCTCTGTCATCCCCTTCTCCTCCTGCCTTGAATCTTTCCCACCATCAGGGTCTTTTCCAATGAGTCAGTTCTTCGCAGCAGGTAGCCAAAGTATTGGAGTTTCAGCTTCAGCATCAGTCCTCCCAGTGAATATTCAGGACTGATTTCCTTTAGGATTGACTGGTTTAAGTTGACTTTCTATGATTTTCCTTCATACATGAGAATAATATGGGTTATGAATAAAACGCATTCAGGCTGAATATGCCCTTTTTAATACAGAGCCTTATAACTAGGATTAAGATTTGCTAACTGGAATTACTGTGTCACGATTCTCTGATTTAGGAATTAGGAGGTTAGGAATAGCTCTATGTAGGAAATGAAAGAGATAGTTACTAGGTTGAATATTCATCAGCATTTCCTTTTTTTTTTTTATTGTGTTGGTTTTGCCCTACAATGACATGAAACCGCCATGGGTTTACATATGCTCCCCCTCCAGAACCCCCCTCCCTCCTCCCTCCCGATTTCCTCCCCCTGGGTCATCTTGCTGCACCAGCCCCGAGCATCAACCCTGGGCTGGCGATTGATTTCACATATGATAATTAACATGTTTCAATGTCATTCTCCCATATCATCCCACCCTTGCCCTCTTCCACAGAGTCCACGAGTCTGTTCTATACATCTGTGTTCCTTTTGCTGTCTCGCATGCAGGGTTCTCGTTACCATCTTTCTAAATTCCATATATATGCGTTAGTATACTGTATTGTTGTTTTTCCTTCTGGCTTACTTCACTCTGGATAATAGGCTCCAGTTCCGTCCACCTGAGTAGAACTGCTTCAAATGAATTTTTTTTTAATGCTGAGTAATATTCCATTGTGTATATGTACCACAGCTTTCTTATCCATTCGTCAGTTGATGGGCATCTAGGTTGCTTCCATGTCCTGGCTGTTGTAAACAATGTGGCGATGAACATTGGGGTACATGTGTCTCTTTCAATTCTGGGATCAAGTAGGCTTTATCCCAGGGATGCAAGGATTCTTCAATATTCGTAAATCAATCAATGTAATACACCACATTAACAAATTGAAAAATAAAAACCACATGATTATCTCAATAGATGCAGAGAAGGCCTTTGACAAAATTCAACATTCATTTATGATAAAAACCGTCCAAAAAGCAGGAATAGAAGGAACATATGTCAACATAATAAAAGCTATATATGACAAACCCACAGCAAACATTATCCTCAGTGGTGAAAAACTGAAAGCATTTCCCCTGAAGTCAGGAACAAGACAAGGGTGCCCACTCTCACCACTACTATTCAACATAGTTTTGGAAGTCTTGGCCACAGCAATCAGAGCAGATAAAGAAATTAAAGGGATCCAGATTGGAAAAGAAGTAAAACTCTCTCTGTTTGCAGATGACATGATCCTCTACATAGAAAACCCTAAAGACTCTACCAGAAAATTATTAGAGCTAATCAGTGAATATAGTAAAGTTTCAGGATACAAAATCAACACACAGAAATCCCTGGCATTCCTATACACTAACAATGAGAAAACCGAAAGAGAAATTAAGGAAACTATTCCATTCACCATCGAAACAAAAAGAATAAAATACTTAGGAGTATTTCTACCTAAAGAAACAAAAGACTTGTATATAGAAAACTATAAAACACTGATGAAAGCATTTCCTTTTTTTTTGAAAGTGAAATCACTGATTTATCCAGAGTGACTTCTAATACCATGTAATACCATGTTAGGTGTGAGTAAAAACATTCAGACACCTCTACCTCATGTTGGGTTGGGGGACTGCAGACACACATCTGGGTTCACACTTCAGGTGCCTGGGAAGCACCGTGTTCCCACAACACAAGGGATGTGGCTGAGTTTCTGATCTGGTGTGCAGAAAGTTCTGCCCAGTCTTCAGACTAATAGTGGCTCTTGGCTTCTTTTGCTCCCTTTATTCCCCATTTAAGTGTATTTAAAAAAGAAAGTGGAGCTTTTCCCAGGGTTCTGTCTGTACCAGTGTAAGCTATGAAAAGATGTTGAAGAGACGGTGAGACTGGTGTTTTCTTGCCCTTAGAGACGGAGGGATCAAGGGTTCTGCTCACACTGAACCAGCTGCTCACTTCTGTCCGGAAAGACAGAATCAGATAGGAAAGAGTTTATCAATCTATAGATTTTACCTAGTTACTGAGATCTCCAGAAGACCTGCTTTTGTGGCTATTCTGCAGCGTCAAGTTGTAGTTTCATAGAAATGCTTTTTGCAGGAATCAGGAGATGCAAGACAGTGAGATTTCCATTCTAATCACATTGGGCATTTGCTCCCACTCTGGGGGTTGGGTTAAGTCCTCAACTATGGTTTTGTGTACAGGCTGCAGGTGTCTGCAGAGCACTGTGTCTCCACAGCACACAAGTAAGTGGCTGAGTCTCCAGGCTGGGCGTCTCTGATGTAGAGTTGACTGTAACGCTCCTTGTTATTGATGGTGGATTTCAGTCTTCCTTTTTGCTGCATTTCTGAAGCTAGGTAAAACAAGGTGATGAGGCGTCCATCAGGATTTTGTTGGAACCACTGCACGCTTCTTATGGAGATAGAATAATTGCATATCAGAGAGGAATTTCTGCCCTCTTGGAGGGTCAGAACCCCAGGACTCTGCTCCACCTTCATCTGCATGCTGAGCCCTGTTGAGAAAGAGAGAAATAGGCACAGGTGAGGGTCCCTGAACAATGACTGTCTGTTTCCAAGTAGAGGGCATTTTTCTCTAGTTTCCATCCTCATGGTGGAGGACACAGCCCAAGATACTCATGTTCTCACTTCCTCCATCTTCCCCTCCACTTTGTTCCTTTCTAAATTCAATGTGATGTTCCTTCATGTTCCCCCTGGGATGTTCTTAACTCACAGCAAATCTGTATCCACAGGAGACTCGGCAAGACTCTTCTTTGTGTCTTCATGATTCTTTACTCTTTTGATACAAGGACACACTCTGACGTCAAACTCCTTAAATATTGGTATTCATCATATCTTGAAAATGGGACTGATTCTGTTCCTGTGTCTGATTGCCTTCATTCAACAGAAGCCAACCATGAGTGTCATCACTCAGCAGTGTAGTGGGAGCCCCACCCACCTATGATTTAGTCCTTCTACACACTGTGGTCTGTGAGCTTTTATGTGTGTTTATATGTTTGTTGGGTGTAAGAGAAGGATTGTCTTTTCAGGGTTTAAAAGTCTTTTTTTTTCTTTTTCTGTAGACTCTGGGTATATGTAAAATAATTTATGTTAAGATTAGAGAGACAGTATATTAGAGGGGAAACAAAGAAATGATTTCTGTGAAGAGCCATAGGTAAAAGATATTGGCCAAGCTGAAATCTGAGTCATGATCAGTATGGGAAACTCTTCTGGACGGTGATAAAGTATATATGGAATATTGTTGTTGTTCAGTTGCAAAGTCATGTCTGACACTTTGTGACCCCATGGACTGCAGCATGCCAGGCTTCTCTGTCCTTCAGTATCTCACAAAATTTGCTCAGACTCATGTCCATTGAGTCAATGATGCTATCCAACCATCTCATCCTCTGTTGTCCCCTTCTCCTCCTGCCCTTAATCTTTCCCAGCATCAGGGTCTTTTCCAATGAGTTGTCTCTTTGCATCAGGTGGCCAAATATTTGAGCTTCAGCTTCAGTATTAGTCCTTCCAATGAATATTCAGGGTATATTTCCTTTAGGATTGACTGTTTCAGTCTCCCTGCTGTCCAAGGGACTCTCAAGAGTCTTCTCCTACACCACATTTTGAAAGCATCAGTTCTTTCATATTCAGCCTTCTTTAGTGTCCAACTCTCACATTCGTACATGACTACTTGAAAACCCATACTTTTGGCTATATGAACCTTGGTCAATAAAGTCATGTCTCTGCTTTTTAATATACTATCTAGGTTTTTCATCATTTTTTTTCCCAAGAGGCAAACATCTTTTAATTTCATGGCTGCAGTTACCATCTGCAGTGATTTTGGAGTCCAAGAAAATAAAGTCTGTTACTGTTTCCATTGTTTCCCCATCTATTTACCAAGAGTGGTGGGATCTCAGATGCCATGATCTTAGTTTCTTGAATGTTGAGCTTTAAGCCAGTATTTACTTTTGAAAAGGATCCTTGTATAAGTGAACCCACACAGTTCAAACCCATGTGGTTTGTCCAAGGTTCAACTGTATTGTGAATTTCTAATGATCATGTTTTAGCCAAAGCTGTTTTTTGGCCATCCAGGTTTTTCAAAAGATAAGATGCCCTCTTATCTATTTGATTCCAGTAAAAATCATATATTTACATATTTATAATTTTTTTTTACAAAATATACACATATACAAAGCAATAAAACACATTATTATATTTGTGGGAACTGTTAAAATCAGCATAATATTGGAAAATAAAGTGATTTTTTCCTGCAACTTCAGATCTGAAAATCCAACAGCTCAAGAATTAGGAAACTACTTCTGATTTTCCTGAATAAGTAGATTCATTCAATCTAGCTGTTTAGGAACAACTTGAAAAGCACTTTGAGATTTATTTTCACCCCAGATACAAATGCAGTACCTGAGAGTCTCAGGAAACAGTGTTGCTTCATACACTGAGTTCTAAGGGAAACTGTTTTACAGAAGGAGTTTACATTAGAAGGTCTCAACCGTGCTACTGCAGTGCCTGCCTTCTTCCTGTCTGTGATCATGGGATTTTCCTAAGCTTCTGAGCAGGTGGCTGTCTTAATTGAACTCTTATGTTTTGGTTATCCTCTACTGTCATTTCTATAACTCTAGTATTCCCAGAGAGCACAGAAATGCATCGCTGAGTCGTCCATTTATAAGGAAGAGATGGTAAGGCTGATGGGTTTTTTTTGTTTGTTTGTTTGTTTGCCATTTGGAGCTTCTGATAGTAGTGATACTGCTTTGCATTTGGCATGTTGTCAAGCTGATGGATAAAGAAAACCATCCCACCACTGGGCTTTTTGTACCAGTACAAAGTGTATCTCCTCTGAATGGTTTCATATGTGCAGTCCATGGTCAAAGCTTCTCCTTCCTGACTGTTGCTGTGGTTTGTGCTTGGGTTACTTTGTCAGCCTTGGATCCTGGGGAAAAAGGAGAAGACAGGGTTGGTTTCCCAAAATGTCTCAAGGGTCATGAGGGTTAGACAAGGTTATGACACGAGGACCAAGAAAAGGATCACCAGGTGTTGATTTCCCCACTTCTCTCCCCTCTAATACCCCTGCCACTCACAACTTGCACAGGGTCATCCCTGAGCTCTAAGAGAAGCTGAGGCCCCATGCTTAGGGCCACATGTACAGAAGCCAAAGATGGCATGAACACCCGCGGCAGGCCAGGGCAGATCATGACAGACATTCTTCTCTGGTTAAAATTACTCATCTTCTTACTGCAGCGAGACCAGTCCTTCTCTGAGTAGCTGAGTGCAGAGTTCCTCCATCTTTCAGACATTTCTGCCCCAAACAGAAAGTACTGTTCATAAGGAAGATGTTCCATTCAGTCTATTCAGAAGGAACCACCTCAAACCACTGTTTTGCACTGATGTTTTTCTGGAGGGATACCTTTGAAAAATAGCTATTGTATCTAGCAAGGTACAGGAATGAAGTTTCATTATCTTTTTGTTATTGAATTCTTGTTTATTGCTATTGTGATCAGAGACTATGTTCTGAACCACTGAAAATTCTTTGAAATTGATTAAGCTTATTTTTAAGAGCTAGAGTCAACTTTTATGAACAGTGTGTGTGGATGTGAATATAATCTATATTCTGTTGTTTTGGGGGTAAAGTGTTTTACTAACATACACTTAAGAATATTAATTGTGCACTATTAATAAAGAAAAGATAAATATAAATAAAAACAGAAACATCTTCATTTAGAGGAAAACAAATTTGCATTAATCTTCTACTATCTTAATGGAATGTGGGAGGTTCAGAGATGACAAGATGAGAGGTTTACCACCAGGTCTGTTACCCCTCATTGTGATCACGATGATTGCTGTTGTAACGACAATGAGAAGCTGTTGTTCCAGTTCTTCATGAGATCTGCAGTCTCAGTCTTGATTGTATTTTCATTTCCTTGAGAATTCCTTCAACATAGTTGTATCCCCTAAGGGAGAATAGGCCAGCAAACAGTGGATGAGGGTGACATTAACCGCTGGGATAAAAATGGTGTGCAGTTTTGGATCACCAATTTGACATGGTGTTGGTATAGTACAGAATGGAGTGTAACACATGAGTTTCATTAGCATGAGATTTCAAAAAATAATTTTATACATACAAAAGGCCATAGCTCTCAGGCCTCTAAGAATACATCCTCACTCTCTCAGATTGTTAATGGTAATTTGTAGGGAAATTTTATAAAACACTCAGGTTACTAAGATATATGTCATATGTGTCTAAAGTGTGCTAAATGGAACAACCCAAGTAATACCACTTCCACGTGTTCTAATTTATTTGTTCAAATGATGTTCTAATTGGAATTGCTAAGCCAGAAAATCAAGAGTAACAGAAGCATGTAGTGAGCTTTTTAGGAAGAAAATTCTACCATAAAGGTGGGTTATTTTTAAGTTATAAAGGAGGAAACATATCAAACAGAAATCCCAGGAAGATAAAATGAAGTAACTATAGGGCCCTGCTTTCAACTGCAGCAAATTGACAGTTCCAGGACGGCATACATTGTCCTGGGGAGAGATTTTTGGAATCAAAGAGGATCTAGCTCATTTACCTGATAGGATCAGAAGCAAAATGACCCAGTTTCCACCATTTTCTGATATGCAATTTGGGGAAATGGGTGCAAAGTGTGACCTACTTCCAGGCCCCAGGTCAGTGAGGAATGACCGTGAGAAAATTTGGTCAGTGGCACCTAATGAAAGGAAGAGGGTGGAGGCTAGGACTGACTACGTGATGGGAGAGTGGCTTCAGTGTCTCTGGAGTGGCTGTGGATCTCCTGTGTTTCCCCAGAATTCATGTTCTCAGAAGCATTACTTAATGGGAATTTTTCTGCCTCTCAGTTTTCTCATCAGCAAAATGAAGATAATAATATCTCCATTTGATGCCTTCTACTATATTAAATCTAAATGAATATGGTTCTTTAAATATGTATCATACACCATTATTTCCATTATTGTTATGAAAATGAAATCCATCTTACATAAGAGATGCTGTCAATAATTATGTGTAGTGTCAAGCAATAGAATCTTTATCCTTTTTCCTCCTTGTAGCATATTTTCCTTCTGAACAAATTTGAATAAAAATGTATTTCTGAAAAATACCAACACTGGTGCTGGTACCCTTGCTCAGGGGATCTGCCCTACACACAGGTACAGGACCTACACTATGGTTTGGAAATGTGGGAAACTGTTTTACTATGAAACATTCTTCCTACCCAACTGTTATAACAATTGAAAATGCACATTTGAGGTGATTTCTTTTCAATCTCCTATTATCATTCCCTTTGCAAATACAATCTGAGGACAGTTAATCCAGCATACTGTACTGAATGTAATTTAGGGTACAAATCATTCCACTTTAAAGATTGATTTGGGAAATGGATATGGAAACCATAAAGTGAGAGAAGATTTTGAAAAGTAGTTCAATGAAACATTAGACTTTGGGTCTACAAAAGGGGTAGTAATGGGTCACGGGGTACATGAGGGGTTGGATAAGAAGCAGGGACAGAGATGGGAGGGAGGCAGACAACAGTTGTGAAAGACTAAAGACAAAAAATTTACATGTCCCAGTTCTGTTCCATCTGATCCTAAGTTCTGATCTTTTTATCAACAGTGAAGTGAAGTGAAGTTGCTCAGTCGTGTCCGACTCTTTGTGACCCCATGGACTGTAGCCTACCAGGCTCTTCCATCCATGGGATTTTCCAGGCAGGAGTACCGGAGTGGGTTGCCATTTCCTTCTCCAGAGGATCTTCCCGACCCAGGGATCAAAACCCGCTCTCCCGCATTGTAGGCAGATGCTTTACTGTCTGAGCCATCAACAACAGTAAGACAAGTGAAAAAAGTCTACAAATTGAGCTCTGCCACAGGACTGAGTATGACTTGTTTCTTTGTGAAGCTATATCAAAGGTGGGAGGCCACCTGGGTGTGACTGCAGCGGGTGGACAGTGAGAAGAGGTGAGGTCCGATGTTGGAGTAGTGAAGGCCAGGAGGAGCCCAGATTAGATGCTGATCCATGTCTCTTTTCCTTCTCTCTCCTATACCTGACCCACTCTCACACATATCTATTGGTCTACCTTTATATTTATAACATACACTTAGAAAAAAGTACGCCCCATGAGACTTCCCAGTATGTCAATCTTGTTGTACCAGTACTCATTTGCAGTCTTAATATGCCACAAGGAACCTATAAATGACTCAGAATTTCTTTCTATTAACAAGGCATGTGAATAACAGATGGGAAAGAGTTTCCCTGGGACAATTAAGGCGCAAGATTTGTGCACAGTTATTGCAGCAATCACTGACATTCATGCTGTTCTCACCCCTGTTTCAGGTTCTCTCTACTAAAAAGTAACAATTACCAGGACAAAAAGCCAAATTAAATTTCGGAATGAAAGCATAGTTTCTTCTGCTCTGACTCCTTTCCCCTTATTCTGACAACGGGACAATAACATCTTCCTTAGGCTCCCCATCTCAGCAAGTGTCCCAGCCACCCCTCAGGAGTCCTGTGTCAGGGAGCATCTGCGGTCCAGCTGTATATTTCAGGAGAGCCTGGAGAGGTCTGGAGATCACTATGTGTCTTCTCTACAGAGTTGGTGCCCAAGGGGCTGGACTGTGAGGTTGTAATATTCAGGGAACTTTTCTGCCTTTTCTCATTCGACTTGGTATTTATTTTTCATTGACTTTTTCTTTCCTTAATTTTCCACAACACCATCTAGAAGATCAGACCTTCACTATGTTTTTGCCTGCATCAGTATAAGGCATGTGAGTTCTCTGATGAATTACAGTTTATGTTGAAATCTTCTCTTTCTTGGATGATCAGGGACTATGGTCAGTGGTCCAGTTTTTGGCTGTGAGACCTGTTCAAAAGTAAAGAGAATACAGGAGACCCACATAAGATCTTCTGTTCATACTAGAGATGGTTTTTTCCTTCCCTGCCTCACTGCCCCAGGCAGCAAGGTTATTACATCAACTCAGAAGACTGTCTACTTCTACTTCTGTATCTGGGTCTCAAAAGGGCTTTCCTAGGATTGAAGGTGATTCAGTTCCTGCCCTCAGGAAGTTGGCATTATCTCCTGACTCTCTTACGTTTAACTACATCCTCACAGGCTGTCTGCAACTCCAATGTCCCTTTCAGTACTTGCAGCAGAGTCTCCATCTCATGATTCCTTAGGAAACATAACCCAATCATGTTTTCTTAAATGTGCTTCCCCAGCAGAGGTCACTTTAGCTCCGTGGTCTCCCACTGGTGCCGGAAACTGCACCAATCAGAGACCGGGTTTCTGGTTTCTTGTTTGTCCAGCACTGAGCAAACCTAACTCAAATATTTTTTAGACACTGCCATCCTTTGGCGAGACTGAGAAATGTTGAATAATTCATGACTTTTTGGAATTAATTTATATATGGATTACATCTCTTTTTACAACAGAGTATGCTATTATGAGATATATAAAATATCCTGTTATATTCACATGTTTGAAACAGTTTCCCCTTTGTAATTATGAGAAAATGAAAAGTTCTGTTATTTATAACCTGTTTTTCATCATTAGGTTCTACCTGCTCTTGGTTTTATTCTTTTTATTTTATTATTATTATTATTATTTATTTTCTTTACATTATCGTGTTGGTTTTGCCATACATTGACATGAATCTGCCATGGGTATACATGTGCTCCCCTTCCAGAACCCCCTTCCTACCTCCCTCCCAATTCCATCTCTCTGGGTCATCCCGGTGCACCAGCCCTGAGCACCTTGTATCAAGCATCAAACCTGGGCTGGCAATTGATTTCACATATGATAATTTACATGTTTCAATGCCAGTCTCCCATATCATCCCACCCGTGCCCTCTCCCATAGAGTCCAAAAGACTGTTCTATACATATGCGTCTCTTTTGCTGTCTCACATACAGGGTTATTGTTACCATCTTTCTAAGTCCCATATATATGCATTAGTATGCTGTATTGTTGTTTTTCCTTCTGGCTTACTTCACTCTGTATAATAGGCTCCAGTTTCGTCCACCTCAGTAGAACTGATTCAAATGTATTCTTTTTAACGGCTGAGTGATATTCCGTTGTGTATATGTACCACAGCTTTCTTATCCATTCGTCTGTTGATGGACATCTAGGTTGCTTCCATGTCCTGGCTATTGTAAACCATGCGGCGATGAACATTGGGGTACACGTGTCTCTTTCAATTCTGATTTCCTCGGTGTGTATGCCCAGCAGTGGGATTGCTGGGTCATATGGCAGTTCTATTTCCAGTTTTTTAAGGAATCTCCACACTGTTCCCCGTAGTGGCTGTACTAGTTTGCACTCCCACCAACAGTGTAAGAGTGTTCCCTTTTCTTTACATCCTCTCCAGCATTTATTGCTTGCAGACTTTTGGATGGCAGCCATTCTGACTGGTGTAAAGTGATACCTCATTGTGGTTTTGATTTGCATTTCTCTGATAATGAGTGATGTTGAGCATCTTTTCATGTGTTTGTTAGCCATTTTTATGTCTTCTTTGGAGAAATATCTGTTTAGTTCTTTGACCCACTTTTTGATTGGGTCGTTTATTTTTCTGGAATTGAGAGGCAGGAGTTGCTTGTATATTTTTGAGATTAATTATCTGCTTTATTGAGGCATACTTGACTACTGAATAATTGAATATACTTAAAATGTACAATTTGATCATTTTTTACATGGGCATACAAATGTGAAATTATGACAGTGAAGGTAAGCAGCAGATGTACAACCCTAAAGTTCCCTAATGGCCCTATTCTCTGCTCATTTTAATCCCTCCTATATATCTTCCTACTATGTCCCTCCAACCCTTATTCATCACTAAACAGTCACTACTCTGCTTTTTCTTACTACACATTGGTGTGCATTTTCTCTAATTTTATGTAAATAGAATCATAAAGTATATAATTTCTCTTGGTTTCTTTGGGCATTTTATTTCGGGATTCATCCATGTTGTTATATTTATTACTAGTTCATCCTTTGAATTGCCAAGTAGTGTTCCACTGTGCATCTGTATATCAATTTATTTATTTATTTACCAATTGATGGACTTTAGCGTTATTTCCAATTACTCTTTTATGAGCTATTATAAACATTTGTGCGTAGTGTTTTTTGTATGGACATAAGGTTTTATTTCTTTTGGGTTATAAGTAGGCATGGAGTTGCTAGGTTATGTGACATGTGTATGCTTAACTTTTGAAGAAATAGTGAAACCATGTTTTGGGTAATTGGACCATTTACATTCTTAGCAGCATTGTATGAGAGTTCCAACTGCTCCAAAACCTCATTAACACTTGGAATTGCCAGTCATTTTTATTTTAGTTATTCTATTAGGTATGTAGTGGAATCTTATTCTTTTAATTTGCATCTCCCATACTATAATGACTCTGAGCATTTTTTCATGTACTTATTTACCATACACAGGCATATTTTGGTAAAGTGTTCAAATTTTTGGCCCATTTAAAAACAATAAATTTTTTTTATTAAATTGTAAGAGTTTATATGTATAGTATACATATTTTATATAATATATATATTATAGATATGGGTCTTTTGTTAAATATTTTGAGAAGACTTTCTGCTAGTCTGTGGCTTTTGCTTGTGTTTTTCTAATAGTGTCTTTTAACAAACAAACACTTTTAATATTATGAAGGTCAGTGTGTTGAAATTTTTAAAAAATCACTTCTTTGACATATGAATGATGTTCAAAACCCAGTATGCATTTAATGTATAAAGCTTGATAAGTTTGGGGAAAAATATAGTCTTGAAACTATCACCATAATCAATGTGATAAACATATTGGTCATGTCCAAAAGTTTTCTGTTGTTCTTCTTATTTTTAAAATTTTATTTATTTGTTTTTTGTGATAGGAATACTTAAACTATGCTCTCTTAGTAATTTTGAAAGTGTTCAGTACAATATTGTTAACCAAGGATATGACTATGACATGTTTTCACGGGTATAGTAAGGCTGCCTTCCAAAGTGGCTCTAACAGGTTACCCTGCTGCTGCTTCCCTTCACCACCAAGGACATACTGCACAGGCGCAGCCCCGTCTGTCCCGGTGTGTGTCTCTCAGGATGCAGTAGTACACAGCGGTGTCTCTCAGGGTGACCTGGGGCAGGACCAAGATGCTGGACTTTCTGTCTTGGGCGATGCTCAGAGAGGCCATGCTATTGGTCACATTGTCGTTCAGACCATGAATCAAGTACTCTGGACCCTGGTGGGGAATCTGTCGATACCAATATACGTACTCATGTCCACTGATCGTGGAGTGATCACAGGGCAAGTGCACAGGTTCTTCTTCAGGGCCCTCCACTGAGTTTGGCTGTGTGGTCTTAGAATCTCCCAATATACCTGAGGAATTGAGAAATAATCGGTTAGCTCTGGGTCGTCAAATCAGGGTGCACCTAAAGGGCAGGTTCATTAACACTGCCAGAATTCCCCTCTCTGGCTTTGCCTTGTCCTTGAGGATTTTCATGTTTGTTGCTCAGGACATGATAAGTATTACTAGTATTTATTACTGAGCTACTTTGAGCCACAAAGCCAAAGATAAATTGTTGTCTTCCATAACCCTTAGATTCACTGAAGCCCAGACTTTTTACAGTCTGAAAACTGAGACTCAGGAGATCTTCTGTGAGTAGAGGATGTGATAGCCTCTCACAGGTATGATCAGGGTCTCTAGACAAACACACAGACATAGAAACACAGAGATGCACATTCTTCCCTGTAGTTTGGTAAAGCACAGTGGGAGAAGGGAAAGCAGCAGACACCTGTCTTTGTCTTTACCCATGAAAGCTATTCTTTCTTAGGCCCAGATCACTTACCCAAAGTTAGGAGAAGAGTTATTCCTGTCACCAGTCTCATAGTTGAAGTCCCAGGCCTCAGAGCTCAGGATCTGTGTCTAAGCCTAAGTTGGGGGAGGTCCCAAGTGCCAAATCAGCAGCCGCTTGCACAGCCCCACACCAGGCAGCTCATTGGGGGTGTTCCCCAGCCAAGTGTCAACTGTCTCTTGATTGGGTCTACTCCCATGCCCAGGACTAAACATAAATCTAAAAAGAGACTAATAACATTTTCCCAGTGTTAAGCCATAATTCAGAAAGTTTACATTAAGGTTATTTTCAAGGTTCAAACATAAGTAGTCTATGTCTGTGTGAGCATATTTCAGATGAACATTGCTGAATTCCTCTGGTCTTGACCCAGGAAGCAATGACTTGTATGGTACTTATTCCTAATTCACTTGGGACCTTTATAATGCATAGCTACTAGTTACTAGTCTCATTGCTCATGACTTGGGATGAAATGAATTGAGGATAGTAGTAGAAAAGAAGAGAGGAAAAGAGGGGAAAATAAAATTTGGAAAGGGAAATGAAATGAAGCCATCTTATAAGAGAGACAAAAATAACCATAAAGCTATTTCTGTTACCTCCCAAAATGGTTATTATTAAAGAAATGGGATAGAATAAAATTTAGGATTACTCATCCTTCTCTGCTACAGTATCGAAGTTTATTACTCCACTCTAGCAACAAATATTTGGCCATTTAAAATTAAACTACTAATCACCTCTCCCTTTTTTTCCTGTAGAGGGTCAGCTCTTTGCTCTGCATTTGGGGAATGGCTTACTCATGTCCTTAAAACTGTGCACACACTCAACGTGAAATTTTGAAGTACAGTGATAAAGGGGATAAGAGTCAATTCTTTGTACAACTCACTGATAACCTCTCTGTCACCCTGGATAGAGTTTGGTTTGCAGATGTAACAGCCCCATCTTGTGACTGCATATACGAATTCCTTTCCTTAGAACGTGGGCTCAGCAGCCTTTCAAGCTTTGTATTTAAACTCTGTGAATAGCTATCTCATAGGTGCTCCCTCTGGCCCTCTAGTGGCAAGGTTTCCTAACATAGTACTCTAAAGACAATCATTTTCAGTCACTTGGGAATTTTAGGACAAATTTCTGTGACATATTTCTCACAGAAATAGTTTTAAATCCCCCTCAATCAAATGCCTTTTACTTCCCTTATTATCTTGAACTTCCCATGTTGGAGGGAAGTTTCCAAAGGCCAGTTTATTCATTGTTTAGCATGAAATTTGGTGCAGTTTTTGCCGACACTTAATACTGATTTGTTGAGTGAATGTATTAATTAATATAGACTAGGAGAAGTTATATAGAGTTATATGGAGTGACTCTCAAAATTATTCCAAACCAAAGATTCTAATTTTCTGGAAAACAAACTGAACAACAGTATACAGCTTCCCTGGTGGCTCAGACAGTAAAGAATCTGCCTGCAATGTAGGAGACCCATGTTCAATCCTGGGTTGGGAAGATCACCTGGAAGAGGGAATGGCTACCCACTCCCATATTCTTGCCTGGAGAATTCCATGGACTCATTAGCAGTCAGCCACCATTTCTCCCCATGAAACTCCATCTGGGCCACCACTCACCTACTCTGTTTCTGTCCTAGTCCATTTGGACTTCCTTGACAAATGAGGACTGAGTAGTTTCAAAACAAGAGAAATTTTTTCCATACAATTCTGAATGTTGGAGGTACAAGAGCAAGGTACTGGCAGATTGGGTGTCTAGTGAGGACCGGCTTCCTGGCTCACAGGTGATGCCTTCTTGCTGTCCCCTCATGTGGTAGAAGGGGCAAAGACTCTCTTTGGAGCCTCTTTTATAAGAGCACTCATTTGAAAGGAGCCATATTGATGTGGTCCACTCAGATCGGCCTCCTTCATAGCAAGAAGGAGAAAGATAGAGATTGTATGTGAAAGGCAAATGAAATATTTTGAGCTGTCTATCCTTTCACTCATTCCACAGTTTTAACTTCATAGGCTTAATATTTAAGGTAGAGGAAGTCCTCCTACTTGCTTTTTAAGTTTCAGTGTGTTTTAAATATTCTTGGCCTTTTAAAATATGCAAATTTTAGAACTGGTTTTCACCTTTAAATACACACAGAGAGTTGAATCTATTTAAGAAATATGAAAGAATTTGACATTTTTGCTTCATGCATCTTTAAATTTATGAACATAGTATATCCTCCCATTTATTTACAACTAAAATTAATTTCTTTATGTTTTGTAATTTCTGTGCTAAGTTCTTATAAATATATTTTAAAATTTTATTCCTAAGGATTTTGATTCTTATGCTATTTTAAGAATTTTTTTTTAAAATTTCATCTCTATTTCTAGTTACTTTCATATAAAATATATTTTAAATTTTATATTGCTCAACTGCATTAGTAATGTAATATACTTGTAGGTTATTTGGACTGCTTATCTCACAATCATATTTGTGACTAACATATAGTCCTTGATTTCTAATTATTAAAACTTTATTTCTTTTTCTTTCCTTTCTATAACTGGCTAGGACCCAGTACTCTCTTTAGTAGAAATAGTGCTATTTGGTTTCAGTGAAAGAAAGCATTTAACATTTCACCATTAAGTTTGGTATTTGCTTTATGTTTGTAGCATACACACTTTACCAGAATGGAGAAGCTTTTCTTTCAATCTGAATTTGTTGGGAATTCATTTCTTTATTTTCAGTGACTGTTGATCGCACTTTTGTGTAACTGTTGGGATGATATTTTTATTAATGGGGATTATTACTTTGATTGCTTTAAAATGTTGAATAAACATACATAAGACCCAACATGACTGTCATATATTGTGCTTTTATACAAAATGCTAATTCCTTTTGCTAGTATTTCATTTAAAAGTTTTAACTTACGTTCATATGAATGACCCTATTGTATTCCTTTAAAATTTTTTCAAGTTTTAGTGTCAAAATTAAGCTGCCCTTGTACAGTGTTTCCTGTAAGTTTGGTACACCAGTTAAGATAAGTTCTACTGTGGTAATAATCAACTCCAAAATATCAGTGCCTCAAAGAAAGAGTTGTTTGCACATATGTCATCCACTTTGAATGTAGACGATTCTCCAGGTCAGCTATAATACATGTGAGGACCAACATTTTGGTATTTGAGCCTCCATTAATATTGTATCAATAAAAGATTCAGTAGTCGCCACAGTCTGAGAAAACAGAGGTTGAAAGTTAATCTAGAGAGTTAAATTCTTTTATCACGAAGCGACACATGCCATTTCTACTCATCCTTCCTTGGCCAAAGCAAATGTTACGGCCATGTCGGTTTTCAGGAGACACACAATTCTCCAGCATGGCTGGAGGAAAGGAAACTGGGTACAGTATTTATGAATGACCATTGTGCATTCCATAGTCAGCCTTCCCACTTGTAGCTGAGAACTCATTTCCTGTCTTCTCCCCATGTAGGAGACAGGTACTTCTTCAAGGAAGACAACTTAGGACACCTGTTCAGTCACTCCTGAGCAAAGGCAGAGTCTCTGAGACTCTATAGTCTTCCTCAGGGTCTTCTGGGTCTGAAAATCGATGAAGAAACAAATAAGCAGAAAACAAACAAATAAAGGAAGCAAGTAAACTCCACACATTAAATATGCCATTGTGGAATAGACATTGGATTATATCATGCAAGGTTCTCTTGGAAAAGAGAAGATGCACAGTGTTGGTCTCAAGCAAGTCTGGGGCCCCAGGAGGTATTGCTTGTGGCATTTCTTACTCTGTTTTGATGAGACTCTGATTGTGTCTTTTTTTTTTTTTTCTATTTTATTTTATTTTATTATTTTTTTTAATTATTGTTTTAGCCATACATTGTTATGATATCACCATGGGTTTACATATGCTTCCCCTCCGGGTCCCCCCTCCCTCCTCCCTCCCCCCCGGGAAATCTCGCTGCACCAGTCCCGAGCATCAATCCTGGGCTGGCGATTGATTAGACACATGACAATTAACATGCTTCAATGCCCTTCTCCCATCTCATCCCACTCTTAAAGCTGTGGTATATATACACAATGGAATATTACTCAGCATTAAAAAAAATTCATTTGAAGCAATTCTACTCAGATGGACGAAACTGGAGCCCATTATCCAGAGTGAAGTAAGCCAGAAGCAAAAACAACAATACAGTATATTAACACATATATCTGATTGTGTCTTAAGCAAGGAGCCATTCTGTGACTTAGCCCTCAGGGATATTCTTCTCCATTATATTCTTCAGCCACAACTGAAGGACTATGGCTTCAGATGTTGTAAACAGATTTTATCTGCCTGGGTTTGTTAAGAGTTGAAGTACAGTTGGCTCTTCAAAAACACAGAAATTTGGGGGGCCAACTGTTGCAAATCTGCATATAACTGATACTTGGTTCTCCTTATATGCAATTCCTCCATATCTGAGGTTTTGCACCTGCAATTCAACCAACTGAGAATCATGTAGCAGTGTTGTATTTACTTTTGAAAATAGTCCGTGTTTGAATGGACCCTCACATTCAAACCTATGAGGTTTGTTCAAAGTTCAACTGTATTTTGAATCTCTAATGATCATAGTTTGTTTTAGTCAAAGCTGTTTTAAATGATTCAGATTTTTCCAAAAATTAGTTCTTGTTTATTTGAATCATGTTAACGTCATATATCTATGTATTTATAAAATTTATTTTTATAGAATATACAAAGTAATCAAATGCATTATTTAACAGTAAGAATTACTAAAATTAGCATGATAATGGAAGGGAAAATGAATGGTTTTTCCTACAATTTCAGGTCTGAAAATCCAGCAATTCAAGAATTGAATTGCTTCTAATTTTCCTAAAATAAATGGATTCTTCAATGTGGTTGTTAAGGAACAATTTGAAAATCACTTTGGGATTTATATTAATCCAAGATACAGACATAACAGCTGGAAATCTCAAGGAACAATGTTGTTTCATACATTGAAATAAAAAAGGGACATGTTTTATAGAAGAAAACTTTACATTAGAATGTCTAAACTGTGCTACCAGAGTGTCTGCCTTCTTCCTGACTGTAGTTCTTGGGATTTTCCTGAGACTCTAAGCAGGTGGCTGCCTTAATACATCTCTAAGATTTTTGATTATCTCTAGTATCATTTCTATCACTGTGGTATTCCAAGAGAACACAGAAATACTTTGCTGAGTCAGCCAGTTGCAAGGAAGAGATGGTGAGGCTGATGAATTTTTTCCCAGTGAAATTCCACCGAGTAACCATCCTTCCTTGCGTTTGCTCTATTATCATCCTGATAAATAAGGAATTCCATCCCTCCCTCAGGAAGCTCTCTGTAGCAGTAAAAACTATACCTCCCCAAAGTGGTTTCATATATGCAGTCCATGGTCTTCTTCCCATGCTGCTACTGTGTTCTGAGCTTGGGTTACTTTGTTAGCCATGTTGGATCCCGTGGGAAAAGGAGAAGACAGGGTTGGTCCTCTGAACTGCCTCAGGAGTCATGAGGGCTAGATGAGGTTATGACACAAGGACCAAGAAAAGGGTTGCCTAGTTGTTCATTTCTCCACCTCTCTTCCCTCCAACCCCCCTGCCAGTCACAGCTTGCATGGGGCCACCATTGAGCTCTAAGAGGAAACTGAGCCCCCATGTTTAGGGCCACATGTATTGAAGCCAAAGGTGGCCAGGAACACCCACAGCAGACCAGGGCAGAGCTTGACAGACATTCTTCTCTAACTTTCTCTTGTTCTTATTGTAGCAGAGACCAGCCCGTCTCTGAGTAGCTGAGTGCAGAGTTCCTATGGCTTTTAGATGCTTCTGTCCCAAACAGGAAGTAATGTTCAGAAGGAGGGTATTCCATTCAGGGACTGAAACATCTACCCAACCCCAATCACTGTTTTGCCTTGATGTTTCTCTGAAGGAATACCTTTGAAAATTTTCTGTTTTATCTAGCAAGTACAGGAATAAAGTTTAATTATCTTTTTTTATTGAATTCTTATTTAATATCATGGTGATCAGAGACTGTGTTCTGAATGATTTAAATCCTCTGAAATTGATTGAGCCTTACTTTAAGATCCAGAGTATGAAAAAGTTTGATAAATATTACAAGTGTGTTTGAAAATAATCTGTATTCTGTTGTTTTGGGGTACAGTGTTCTATATATGTAAATTAGGTAAAGAATACAATTTAGTAGTTGTATAAGTAGAGAATAGTTTCTCTGTGTTTCTGTTGAGAGATAGATGTTAATGTCTGGCAGCAGAGTTGTATATTTGCTTACTGACTATTTTTAAATCAACAAATTCTACTAGTTTAATTCTGCTGATTAACTCTACTGATTTATGTTGGATATATTTTGAAGCTATATTATTCAGTGCATATAAAATAGGATTATTCTATCTTCCTGGTCAGTTGTGCACTTAATCATTCTGAAGTGCTGCTCTGTATTCCTAGCAACAATTCCCATTTTAATGTCCACTTTATTTGCTATTAGTATATCTAATCAGTTTTCTTTTGGTCAGGGACTCCAAATGTCTCATTAGCCATATGCAAAGAAAAGAAGTTGTATCTCTCTACCTTCCACCATATTGAGAAGAATTAGTCTAAAATGGACTAATGACCTCAATGTAAAAATTCAAACTATGAAACTCTTAGAAGAAATCATTGATATAAATCTTTGCGACTTTGGATTAGGCAATGGTTCTTAAAGTATGCAATCAAAGCACAAGTAAGTAAAGAAAAATAGATAAATTAGGCTTCTTCAAAATTAAATAGCTTCTGTTTCAAAAGATACTATCAGGTAAATGAAAAAGGCAACCCATGGAATGGGAGTAACTATTTACAAATCACATTTGTTAAGGGCTGAGTATTCAGAATATATAAAGAACACTTACAACTCAACAACTAAAATACAAATAACTCAAGAAAATTTTTAACTTTAATAGTATTTTTATTAGGATACTGAGGACAGTGGGGATGCAGGTGAGAGATACTGTTACTTTCTTATATACACTACATGTACTACATACATCCTTTGAATACTTTTTAAGTTTTATACCACATGTATTTGTTATCTATTCAGAAATGAAATAATAATTTGCATTAAAAGCTATTCACTATCAACCAACTGATTGGATGGTTGAAACTTTCTCCTCCTGACCACACAGGGAAGAGTGGAGGGGCTGGAGGTTGAATTGATCCACAATGGCCAATGATGTAAAGTAGTCATGGTGATGTAAATCAATCATGGTAATGTAAAGAAGTCTCCCTAAAACTCAAAACACTGGGTTTGGAGAGGTTCTGAGTTGGTGAACTCATGGAGATGCTGGGAGAGGTCACCCTAAGAGGGCTTGGAGGTTCTACATACCTCGTCCTATGCATCTCTCCATTTGGCTGTTCCTGACTTATATCCTTTTATAATAAAGCAGTGATTTAGGGAGTAAAGGGCTTCCCAGGTGGTGCTAGTGGTAAAGAACTCACCTGCCAATGCAGTAGACATAAGAGACGCAGGTTCAATCCCTGGGTTGGGAAGATCCCCTGGAGGAGGGCATGGCAACCCACTCCAGTATGCTTGCCTGGAAGAATCCCATGGTCAGAGGAGCTTGGCGGGCTACAGTCCGTAAGGTCCCAAAGAGTTGGATACTATGGAAGCAAGTTAGCATGCACAGCATACTAGTGAATAAAATGTTTCTCTGAGTTCTGTGAGCTGCTCTACCAAATTCATTGAAACTGAGAATGGGGTCACGGGAATGTCTGCTCTGTAGGTAAGTCATGTAGAAGTATAGATAATAAACTAGGCTTGTGTTTGGCACCCTGAGATGCAGTAAGTTATTGTGTTCAGTTGCTCAGTCATGTCTGACTCTTTGCAGCTCAATGGACTGTAGCCTGCCAGGCTTCTCTGACTGTGGGATTTTCCAGGCAAGAATACTGGAGTGGCTTGTCATTTGCTACTCCAGGGGATCTTCTAACCTATGGATTGAACTAGCATCTCTTATGTCTCCTTCATTGGCAGGCACATTCTTTACTGCTAGCACTACCTGGGAAGCCCTGGAGTAAATTATTGAACCTCCAGTTTCAGTGAGGAATGGGATGGAGGAGGCTGTCTGGTAGTACTGAGCCCTAACCTTTGGGAAATATTGTTATTTCCAGGTAGAGGATGGCAGAGTTGAGTTGAAAAGAAGGATGCAGCTGGTGTCCAAAGTGCTTGATGTTGTGTGGTAAACTCCCCACCCATGCACATGTGGAAAGTGGATCCAGGAGCCCTAAAGGGATTATCTTCCTCGAAAAGGTTGAATTGAGCAAGTGTAAAAACTGCAAGAATCATGTATAATTTCTAAACACTGTCCTTCATATGTTGCTTCTGTATGGCATGCAGTATGTTCTCTGAGCCAGCTGTGAAGGAGTTCTTCCTAGAATAAATTCAGTGACTTCCTTTCTAAATCTTATCTTACTCCCTTTAACCACCAGCTTCTAAAAAAATGTCTGGGTAAGATTTGTATGTCTTTTTGCTAATATGGGAACAGGCAATTGCTCCAGCTGAGGTATGAGTTTTTTTGTAAAGTTCTTCTATCATGTATATTCTTTATAGTCATTTCTCTGAGACAGCAAAAGGATATTGCAGAATCTTCTAGTTGTGATGATAATATGATGAGCCTGATCATTTTTGTAGCTTTCTGGAATTTTACAAAGTTTTGACCCTCTGTTGCATCGGCTTCTGCACTGTGTGCTGAGTTTGGGGGAAGTCATCTCCTCACTGGGAGGACTTCTGTACAATGCAGTACAAAACATACAAGCCTGGTGTCATAGGAACAGTCCAGTTCCTCAGTCTTGCTCTCCTGACTAACTGTTGTTGGTTAGAACTGAATGATCTGGGACCATCTAGATCCTGTAAACCGAAGAAATAAAAAGCTTGATTCTTGGTGCTGACAAATAAGGAACTGGCCAAAAACCTCAAAGGCAGAAGTTACATCTTCAGTCAAGACTAAGGGAGTCAATTATGGATTCCTTTCTCCTTCCTTCTTATTTTCCTGAGTATTTGTTACACTTGGCCATTATTCACCCTCTCTGCTCCTCCCCACTGTCTCCACACAATCCAGCACTGTCCTCAGTCTCCCAGTTAGCAACTCCTCCTACCAGAGGCCATCACGCCCATCAAGCCCATCATATGCTGACAAGAATCATGTTGGCACCTGTGTTTTAAGAAGTCATCTCCTGCTCTGAGCCTGCTCAGTCTTGTTTGGCCTTGTGTAAAGCTCCACCTAGAATTGTTGACCATCAGCGGTATAGCTCTCTCAGAGCAGACATTGGTTTGGTTGGTAGGATGAACTGTCAGATCATATCCTGTGCATCCTAGCATAGGATAAGTTGAACCATCAAATGCATTTAAAATAGTCTCTTTTCTCCTGAAAAAGTTGTTCGTATATTCTCCGGAAATTTGGGGGCAATGTAAATGTATCCTTAAATTTAGATTGACATTTAAAAATACAATGTCTGTGTTTTCCTTCTCAAAGAAGAGAGAATATTTTAAATTAAACTGCAGATATGGTTTTGTGTCCCTGTGAAGGATAGTTATATATTATTACACACAAAATTTCAAGGTAGAAATTTCACAACTCAGATATTCTTCCCTGCCACCCCTTTCTTTCTCAAATCATGTTTTCAAACACCTCCCTTTAAAGTCTGCTCCCTTTGTGGATTATCTTAGACTTCTGAGGGTGATCTAGGTAACTATTTCACTACGACAAAGGAAAATTTCCATTCTATTCAATGTTATTTGTCCTGGGCACACTTATAATAGAAGATCACTCTTATGATGACAGATTATTTCCAATGATTCCAGGTCGCTAGACATCTGTGAGATGAGGAGAAATTATTTTTCATCTTTACTTACCTTCAGCCTGTCATACTGCCCCACTAAAAGTAAAAATCCTGAACCTATATACACTATTGCTTAGTTGTTTGTCTGTTTTTTGATAAGGAGAAGCTGTGGATATCTAGCAGAAGAAAGATCTTCTTCTAAAGAACATTCTTCTAAAAAAAATGTTCCATTTTATTTACAGACAACAATGTAGTTCACATGTATAGTTCAGTCATATGGTGATTCATTTTGGTTTTTTTAAACTGAAATTTGTGTGATTCTCTTTTTAGTATACAATACCTACTATGCAGTTACTTAATTATTTAATCAGAAATTATATAATGACCAAGAAAATAATGTTAAACTAGATATGCTCTAAAGAGCAAAGCCCCCTTTTGCATTTCATATTGAAGCAACTGAGTTTCCCTCAGGTCTCTTTTCCTGAATGACCCTTCTGGTCAATGCCCCGCAGAAATCCTGTCTGGAGAGCATCTGTGGTCCAGGTTCAGGGTCAAGCACAGACTGTGGAGGCCTGAGTATCACTGTGCATCTACTCTCAGAGGTAGTAGATGATTGTGATTAAATGTAATCCCTTAAATTAAATCCCAGATTCTCCATTTACTAACTCTGACTTTGGACAAGTATTAGCCTCACTCTTCCTTCTGTATAATAGGAAGGATGTGAGTGGGGAAGAATAATCTCTCAATAGTTTCACCTTTCCCACCAGACAAGTATTAAGTAAGATTTCCTGCAAGAAGTTCCTAGAACATGCTAAGTGTTCAGTAAAGTGTAGGTAACATTTTTATTATTAAACAAATGTGGTTATTTCAAGTGAGCCTAGGTTCTCTAAATAAAACTGTAGGAGGTGATCACCATGGTATGGTGGTGCTAGGATGTTAACATTTGGTTGGGGATAGCCAATCAGAGAGATTTTACAACACTGTCACAGTTCACAGGGAACTGTGTGCCTCTGTCTAGAGTCCTTGAAAACAGTTCTCCCTGTGGTCAGAGAAATGCTCATTGAAAGGTGAATTTTGACTTTTCTTGAATAAGTTTACATCCAAGATGTGTCTTTTTTTTTCTTCTATAAGGTTAGGTCTATCAATACCAGTGTTAGAGAGAGAATTACTCCAAGATTAACAGAAAAAGAAAAATCAAGGTAAATGTAAGTACATATGCATATACAAAAATCATATTTCAGATACTAACATTTCAGTGTAACATTTGCTTGTGCAGATCCCTTACAGTGCTTCTCAATGCCTTCCAGATAATATATAGCATCTCATAATGGCTCATAATTATTTCCACAAGGTGGCTTCTCCTTATTGCTTTAGTTTTATATTTATTGTTGCCTGTTTGGAGTTGTGTGCTCCAGCCATTCTGAGTTAATGTCATCCTCCTAAACAATCTTGACTTTACCTTTGCACATTCTATTTCTCTTTTTCTGTAACACTCTTTACCTGACTCCATCTTTGATGAATTCTTTTAAAAATCTTGATGTAGACACCACCTATCTTAGGTAGTATTCCTTTATACTCTTTTTCCAATTTAGATGCCTCCGTTAGTGACCATGTTTTACTTTTCCCTTGTGGTAGCTTTGATTGCACTGTTTTGGAATGGACTTTCCAATATTACATGCTTCCTGAGTGCAGACACAATATGTATTTGGATCTAGGACACATCTCATGCCAAATGAAAACATTATTAGAAGAATATCAAGTAAATAGAGAATACTTTTGGTAACTGCATGAAGATTATGTTTGCTCATTTGTAAAATTGAGACTATGGTTACTTTGCAGTGTTGGTTTGAAAATTTTGTATTTGTGTGATTTTATTCATAACGTAACCTTGACTTTCAGTCCTGAAATTCACTATAATCTCTATTGCCCTGTGTGTACTATTCCTACTTGTAAGATCACTTTTCCTCTGGGCTGTCTTTCAACCTGATTAACTCCCACTAAAGCTTAATGATGGTACCATTCTAATGGTAGAAAGTGTAGAGAAACAAAAGAGCCTCTTGATGAGGGTGGAAAAGGAGAGCGAAAAAGCTGACTTAAAACTCAACATTCAAAAAACTAAGATCACGGCATCTGGTCCCATCACTTCGTGACAAATAGAAGGGGAAAAGTGGAATCAGTGACAGATTTTATTTCCCTGGGCTCCAAAATGACTGCAGACAGTGACTGCAGCCTTAAAAGACTCTTGCTCCTTGGAAGGAGAGCTATGACAAACGTAGACAGCGTAATAAAAAGCAGAGACATCACTTTGCCAACAAAGGTCTGTCTAGTCAAAGCGATGGTGTTTTCAGTAATCACGTATGGATGTGAGAGTTGAGCTGTAAAGAAAGCTGAGCGCCAAAGAACTGATGCTTTTGAACTGTGGTGTTGGAGAAGACTCTTGAGAGTCCCTTGGACTGCAAGGAGATCCAACCAGTCCATCCTAAAGGAGATCAGTCTTGAATATTCATTGGAAGGACTGATGCTGAAGCTGAAGCTCCAATACTTTGGCCACCTGATGTGAAGAGTTGACTCTTTGAAAAAGACCCTGAAGCTAGGAAAGATTGAGAGCAAAAGGAGAAGAGGGCAACGGAGGATGAAATGATTGGATGGCATTACTGACTTGATGGACACGAGTTTGAGCAAACTCTTGGAGATAGTGAAACACAGGGAGCCTGGTGTGCTGCAGTCCATGGGGTCTCAAAGAGCTGGACATAACTGAGTGACTGAACAACAGTAGGACAGTGTCTTTTACTGATGACAATGTGTCAGATAGTTGAATGTCATCCTGGGAAAGAGTACACAGAAAGTGATTTGCTAAAGCATTGCCTAGAAGTACTTCTAAATTAAGAAACAAGTAAATGAATGTGATTTACAGCATACACAACCTCAAATGCATTAAATGGAAAGGCACATTGTATTATATTATCCATTTTATATAAAACTGAAGCACATGGTTGTGATATTCAAAAGCACACCAGCATTCACTATAAAACTTGCAGTGGGATCTGATTCCCTATCCTGAACACCTCTTTTTTCTGGAATACAGGGGAAACAGGGTACCTCATTCCAGGAGCAAGTGGCAACAAAGCATCATCAATGATTGGAGCTTAGCTGACTCAGCAGCCTCTCTTTGAAAGTAAAAAGGCTAGATTCCTGGAAACCCTGGATCCCATGGAATGTGGAACTTGCCACCTATTGATCTTCTTTGAAGCTTAGCTGGGCTTCCCTGATAGTTCAGTTGGTAAAGAATCTGCCTGCAATGCAGGAGACCCCGGTTAGATTCCTGGGTTGGGAAGATCCCCTGGAGAGGGAAATGTCAGCTGCCTTACCCACTTTAAGGCACAGCTTCTCACGCTGCCATGTGTAATGGGAAGCAGTCTGTGTGTGTGTGTCTGAGTCTGAGTCCCCAGAGCACATTTGAGTACAGGCTGCAGGTGCCTGGGGAGCACCGTGTGCTGGCTGCGCAGAGGTACAAGGCTGAGTCTCCGGGCTGGGGGGCTGAGATGTGCAGAGAGAGGTGTTTGGCACTTCTGTTGTGGAAGACTGTGAATCTTCCATCCTCATTTTTCTCCACACCTGAGACTATTGATATCAAGAATGTGGGACTTTTAGCTGGGTGTTTTCTGTACCATTGGAAATAATCAAGCATAGTATTATCATAGTCACAGTTCAGAATAGAAATCCCTCCTTCTGTCCCACTCAGGGATGGAGGATTTTGCTTAACCTGCTGCTGAGCACTGTTCTTCTGTTGACTCTTCACCCCTGTTTGAAAATAGAATAACAGATTTCAAATTTTATTCTTAAAATTTCCACAGAAAATCATTATGATCCAGAAAAACCTATTGAAATAAAAGTTCCCAGTTGTTTCATCTCCCAGCCTTGCATTGTTCTTGGCATTTTTCTACTATATTTAAACCTCCCTCCCACAACTCACAGTCAGACTGGAGCCACAGAAGCAACAGTGATGCTCCCAAGAGCTTGCTCATTTCTCCTGCAAAGACTCAGGTCGTCCTCTCTCCTGCCCAAGCAAACAAATCTGACTGCCACTTCCTCCACTTCATTCATTTCCTTCCACAGAGCCTTCTGTGTCATATGTAAACAGCCCTGTTTTTAACCAGTTACTCACGTTTATGAAGGGAAGCATTGCCCCCTTTAGTTCACATGTAGAAATTTTCTGAAAATGCATTTCTATATTTCCTAAAGACCAGTTTACAATCCTTTACTCATTAAAAATGTTAAAATCAGAGGTTTTAAGGAAAAAAAAACGTTTTCAGAGATCACACAATTTTATTGGGTGGGCCAAAAATTTCATTCAAGCTTTTCTGTAAGATCTTACAAACTTTTTGGTCAACTATATATCTATTACATGCATATATATTTAGAGAGAAAGTAAGTAAAAATGATAACTGATAACCAAGAATATAGAGAATTATGTAAGATCAAATGAGAGGTGCTTTGTCAACTTGTATGTTTAGACAAACACTTTATTTAAACATGCTAAGAAGAATTTCATGTCAATGTATGGCAAAACCAACACAATAATAAAAAAAATAGAAAAGAAGAGTTGGTGTCATGGGTGACATGTAAGGATATTATGTTCCATTTAATATAATTATTTCAAACTTAGAACATGCAGAGTTTGGAATAAATGTAATTGCATGATACATGGTCTTCAAAGGTACCATGTTTACTGTGATTAAATAAAAATAAGCATCACAGGGTAATTCAATCTGAGGTAAATTCTAGACACTTCTCTTAAAAACTCAAATGAGAGCACTAAAGTTTACCCCCTCTGTATTAAATCAACCTCTGAACTGAATTACTTCTCTTAGAATTTAGATGGGATCATTTAACATGTTCCATATTCTCAAATGAGAAAAAAATATATAAAATCTATAGACAGAATGAGTCCATAACATCGAAAGGTACTAGAAGATGCCAAAAAGGCAGCGTGCTTTTTAGTGTTCACTCTTGATTCACATCTAATGTGTCTCCATAGCTAAATCCAATGTAAGAGGCAAGAAGAATCTATTGTGGTTTCAATATTAAATCAGTTGGGCAATTAATGATTGTAGGTGAGAATAACTGCTGAAAAATTTCTTTTATTGTGTGCTCTGAGATGGAAGTAGAACTCTGGTAACCATTAGTTCCTTGTCTAAGTCTGTGAGTCTGTTTCTATTTAGTAAATAAGTTCATTTGTATCATTTCTTTTTAGATTCCACATATAAGTGATATCATAGGATATTTCTCTTTCACTGTCTGACTTAACTTCAGTCAGGATGGTGTCTCTATGTTACCAGAGGGGAAAGGTGAGGGGAAAGGATAGGGATTTGGGGGTTGACATGTACACACTGCTATTTTTAAAATGGGTAATCAACAAAGACTACTGTATAGCACAGAGAACTCTGCTCAATATTATGTATTATAGCAACCTAAATGGGAAAAGATTTTGAAATAGAATGTGCTGTGCTGTTCTTAGTCACTCAGTTGTGTCCAACACTTTACGACCCCATGGATCGTAGCCTGCCAAACTCTCCTCTCTATGGGGATTCTCCAGGCAAGAATACTGGAGTGTGTTGCCATACCCTCCTCTAGGGGATCTTCTCAACCCAGGGATCGAACCCAGGTCTCCCGCATTGCTGGCAGATTCTTTACCATCTGAGCCACCAGGGAAGAATAGACACAGGTATATATATATATATATATAAGTGACTCTCTTTGCAGTACAACTGAAACTATTACAGCATGGTTAATCAACTAAAATACAAAACAAAAAGTCGAAAAAAAACAAGAGGCAGAACTTAATTATTTTGTCTTCTTCAAAAATATATTAACTTTGTTAAATTATCACTTAAAGTCTGTTGAGGTTTACTTTAATATCTGTTAGGGCAAGATTTTTATTCCTTATTTATTTATTTATTTTTTTGTACCAGGACGTAGCCCTTATTTTTGCCCCCCAATTTTTACTTTGGTGACTCAATTGAGCAAGGCATTTTTACCAAAATTCTTCACTCGAGAAAAGCCAGAGCTCCTATGTCTTCCCAACACAGTGAAGTCTCTGAAATCTCCTTGGAGCTTTTAGACCCTCAAAAGCTGTTTTCTGCTAGCTTTCCCTGTCTCTTTTTCTCTGAGTGTGCATGTGTAGCTCTTGTGTAGGTTCAGAAAACTCCCTCTACAGATTTTAAGGTCCTTTTTATGAAGTTCATGTCTCTCCAACACCTTTCCCCTCAAATTCTGGTGATCTTACCAACCCTACTTCTGATCTCTTGTTTCTTGCATACAGCAAGCTGCCACTCTGCGGGGCTCCAGGTCCTTGTGCTGAAGGTTAGAAAATGTGGCGGTCGTTCTGCAGGCTTTCTTTCTCCCACAAATGGCAAACTTTCACTGTCTACACTTCTTGGAAACAATTGTTTCATATGTTTTCCCAGTTTTGGAGTGATTTACAGTTAGAAGATAATTCCATATCAGCTATACTGGAATAGCCAGAAAATCTTTTATTCTCTTAAGATAGCACATTTTTTTTTCATATTTCCTCTCTTCTGTTTTTTCCTTCCTGTTTTACTGAGATAAAATTGACATACAGATCTGTGTAAGTTTAAGCTGTACAGCATCATGACGTATACATCACGAAATGATTACCACAGAAGGTTTAGTGAACATTCATCATCTCATATAGATATAAAATTAAACAAATAGAAAACAATGTTTTTCCTTGTGGTGAGAACTCTTGGGATTTACTCTCAACTTTTATGTATAAATACAGCAGTGTTAATTATATTTATTATGTTGTGCATTACCTTCATAGTACTTGGTTAGTTATCTTATAACTGAAACTTTGTACCTTTTGACTGCCTTCATCCAATTCTGTCTCCCCCTGCCTCCTGCCCCTGGTAACCACAAATCTGATCTGGTTTTCTATGAGTTTGATTGTTTATTTGTGAGTATAATTGACCTACAATACTATGTATGTTCCTTTAAACAACATAGTGATTCAGAATTTCAAAATACTCACCACAAAAAGTCTAGTCACCATCTTTGGCCATACTAAGATATTACATAACCACTGATTATATTTCCTCCAGTATACAATTCATATCTGTGACTCATTCATTTTGCTGCTGGAAATTTGGACCTCTTAATCTGCCTCACCTATTTCTTTCCTCCTCCTCATGCCTTGTTTCACTCCAGCAGTGCCTGTTTGTTCTCTGCATTCATAACTCTGTTTCTGTTTTGTTATCTTTGTTTGTTTGTCCTGTTTTTTTAGATTTCACATATAAGTGAAATCATAAAGCATTTATCTTTCTTAGTTATTTCACTATTTCTCCTGTTTTAAAAGCAACTATCATTTTTTATTCAATAGTCTAAATGTTTCATGCATATATATTGCATTTATGATATCTTGCACAGCTTATTTCAAACTGTTCTCTGCATTTAAAAAGAATAGGGTCTCTAGAGAACTAATATTTCTTTCTTATCATTAATTGATTTATGATTCTTTTCACTGGTCCTCAATGCAGTTATTCCTACCTGTACGCCCTGAGTATGTGGGTGTGCTTAGTGGCTTTTGTTCCTCATATCCTTTACTGATTCACATCATAATATTAAGACTGCTCATTCCAAGAACCATTATTGTCTAAGTCCCCCACAACATGAAGTGTTTTATCACTTGTAAATTATATTTTAGGTCTTAAATTAGCCATCATCTGTCTTGCTGCCCACATGTATACGGTTTTCCTCAAACTGGAGCACGTTTCTCCCACCCTCTTTTGTCTTTAGCCTGATTAACCCCTATTAAACTATTAGGCTTCAAACGAGGCATCACACAATCCAGGAAGCTCTCTCTGACTGACATCTATTTGTCTCTATAATACCAAATTTCATCCTTTTTTACTTTATAAGAACTGTATGATAACAAAAATCTGTTTGCCACAGGGCTACATATTCAATAAGAGAAAGAATTCTTTATTTACTGAAATCTCCTTATCCAGTACCTGACAGATATTAAATGCATATTTGTTGAATGATTGAATATACGAACCCTATGATTAATGGTGGGTTGAAAAGATGTCCTCAACTGAGGATTCTTGAATGAGGTACAAAAATTGTGACTCATTTTCTCAAGATGAAATTTCATTCTCATGACTGGAAATTAGCTTTTCTCCAATGGTCTTCCAAAACATAACAAAAAAAATAATGATACAAATGATTTAAGTAAATACTTTTGAATATGAATAAAATTAACAAACACACTGTAAGAAGTTGAAACAAAATTAAGTGAAGGATTACAGATCATGGCATTGTCTTTCTTTGACACTTCAAGGTTTGACTTTCTGTGATTTCCCTTCATGCATGAGAATAATATGGGTTATAGACAGCATTCAGGCTGAATATACCCATTTTTACACAGAGTCTTAAAATTAGGTTTGAAAGATTTGCTAACTGGAATTACTGAATCACTGATTCACTGATTTAGGGATTAAGAGTTTAGGAATAGTTCTATTTAGGAAATGAAAGAGATAGTTACTAGGTTGAATATTCATCAGTATTTCCATTTTTTTTGAAAGTGAAATCACATTGATTTATCCAGAGTCACTTCTTGATACCATGTAATACCATGTTAGGTGTGAGTAAAAACATTCAGACACCTCTACCTCATGTTGGGTTGGGGGACTGCAGACACACATCTGGGTTCAGACTTCAGGTGTCTAGGAAGCACTGTGTCCCCACAACACAAGGGATGTGGCTGTCTCTGGTCTGGTGTGCAGAAAGTTCTGCCCAGCCTTCAGACTAATAGTGGCTCTTGGCTTCTTTTGCTCCCTTTATTCCCCATTTAAGTTTATTTAAAAAGGAAAATAGAGTTTTTCCCAGTGTTCTGTCGGTATTAGTGTAAGCTATGAAAAGATGTTGAAGAGACGGTGAGACTGGTGTTTTCTTGCCCTTAGAGACAGAGGGATCAAGGGTTCTGCTCACACTGAACCAGCTGCTCACTTCTGTCCGGAAAGACAGAATCAGATAGGAAAGAGTTTATCAATCTATAGATTTTACCTAGTTACTGAGATCTCCAGAAGACCTGCTTATGTGGCTACTCTGCAGCGTCAAGTTGGTTCCATAAAAATGCTTTCTGCAGGAATCAGGAGATGCAAGACAATGAGATTTCCATTCTAATCACATTGGGCATCTGCTCCCACTCTGGGGTTTGGGTTAAGTCCTCAACTATGGTTTTGTGTACAGGCTGCAGGTGTCTGCAGAGCACTGTGTCTCCACAGCACACAAGTAAGTGGCTGAGTCCCCAGGCTGGGTGTCTCTGATGTAGAGTTGACTGTAACGCTCCTTGTTATTGATGGTGGATTTCAGTCTTCCTTTTTGCTGCATTTCTGAAGCTAGGTAAAACAAGGTGATGAGGCGTCCATCAGGATTTTGTTGGAACCACTGCACGCTTCTTATGGAGATAGAATAATTGCATATCAGAGAGGAATTTCTGCCCTCTTGGAGGGTCAGAACCCCAGGACTCTGCTCCACCTTCATCTGCATGCTGAGCCCTGTTGAGAAAGAGAGAAATAGGCACAGGTGAGGGTCCCTGAACAATGACTGTTTGCAAGTGGAGGGCATTTTTCTCTAGTTTCCATCCTCATGGTGGAGGACACAGTCCAAGAGACTTGTGTTCTCTCTCTTCATCACCCCCTCCCACCTTTTTCCTTCCCAAATTCAGGTGTGATGTTGATGTTCCTTCAGGTTCCCCCTGGGATGTTCTTAACTCACAGCAAATCTGTATCCATAGGAGACTCAGCAAGGCTCTCATTTGTATCTTCATGATTCTTTACTCTTTTGCTACAGGGACACACCTTAATGTCAAGCTCCTTTAAATATTGGTATTCATGATATCTTGATTATGGGACTGGTTCTGTTTCTGTGTGTCTGATTGTTTTCATGAGAGATTCAACAGAAGCCAACCCTAAGTGTCATCAGTCAGCTGTGTAATGGGAGCTCCACCCATCTATGACTTAGTCCTTCTACACACTGTGGTCTGTGGGAGTGTGTGTGGGTCTGTTATTATTTTGGGGGTAGTGGAAGGGTTGTCTTTTCAGTGTTTAGGAATCTATTTCTGTAAACTCTGAGTATATATGGAATAATTCATATAAAGAATAGGGAGACCATACCTTATAGGGAGATAAAGAAATGGTTTCTTATCTATAAAGAACAATTGATAAGAGATATTGTCCAAGATAAAACGTCAGACATGATCTGATTTAGAGTTTTTTGGGTTGTGATGACCTACATATATATATAACATACACATTATATATTATGCAAATATATATGAAAAATGCAAATACATATGACCCATTTGCATTTTTTACACTCCATGTATTTTACTTTTTGAATATATTAATGTCAAGTGCCACAGTAAGAGTCTAGAAAAAATAGCCACTTGAAATAAAAAATAGTTAATCATAATAGGAGAAAGGAAAATGTTTAGTTCCTTAGTCTTTTTCACATCTCTATATATATATGTTTGAAAAATATATATTGGTAGTATATATATATATATATATATATATATAATGTGATATATTACACACAAAATGGACTAAAGAAGTGAATGTTAGATGATCCATATGTTAAACTGAGAGAGCAGAATCTTGAGGATATATATATATATATTATGAGTATATATATATAATGAAATATCTATATGAAATATCCATCTCTACTGTGTCTATCTGCCCTATCAATGTACATTTGTTATTTATCTTTCTATCATCTCTTAGAAGTTTCTACTCTATAAATTTAACATATAAACCATTGGTTTACAACCAGTTTCCCTGCCCCAAGGGACATTTGATGGTATCTGAAGACATTTTTGGTTGTCACAACTGGGGAAAGGAGAGTGTGTTACTAGCATCTAGCGAGTAGAGGCCTGGGATGCTGCTAAATATCCTCCAGTCCACAGGGAAGCCCCTTCCCACAAAAAAATCACCTGGCCCCAAGTGTTAATAACGCTGCTGTGAGAAACTCACATAGACAACGTGCTGGGCAATTCACAAAACACTGTTAATCCTCACAATAGCACTGTAAAGTAAGTGCTAGTTACTTACTTCCAAAGCACTAATGAGGACATCGATGATCACAACATTGGTGTATAAGGTCCCACAGCCAGTAAGTGGCAGAGCCATAGATATCCCATGCTTCTCACAGTGTCATCTCAACTTTTACTGGTAAGAGCAGTGATTATGGAAAGACATGGGCCGTCTTCTTGGGAAAACAAAACCAAAATTTCCTGCCAATCCAGAACACCTCTCCATAAGGGTAAAAATAGAAAAGAAACAATTTTATTATTGAATAAACGTTAAAACATGCGTTCTTCCTGGTCTATCTGTTAAAGATACTGCAAAGACGTAAAAAATTTTTTACCACTTTATGTAGCCAAAAAAATACAAACCATTTTATGCATTTCTCAAGATAAATAATAACTAGTTCTCAGGGAAGAGAATTCGACAGCACCACTTGTCAAGAGTTTCTTCTTACCTTTACCTGGTCATTGGAATAGCCACTTGTGCTTGCTGATTTCCTTTACCTGAAGGAAAAATGGCTCATTTCTTTGACAGGAGGAAAGTTTACAACTTAGAGCAAGTGCCAGCCGAGGTTAGGCTCCTGCCCTCCACAGACACTGCGAGGTGGGGGTGTCCTCCTTGATGAGTCCATTTCACAGAGATGACTCCGAGGTGCTTGACAAATATTTCCAGATTGTAAAACTGGAAAGAGGCTTATTTAGCATTTTTAAAGGTTTACATGCATATCAAAGTGATAGAGAAAAAAATTCATAATTACAAATTTTCTAAAGTAAATACTCTAAGGGAAGGAGTGAAACCTTTCCCTTTTTATATGCGGCTGAATTGAAATGTATTTTTCTTATTTTTAATTTATATTTGCCCTTGCAGTCTTCAAAATGAAGGCATTTGTTTCAAATAGTGTCTTTTGAGAATGTTTCTAGGGTAATATGAAGCTATAAATCAATAAAAATAAATAATATTTGGACTCAGGGTGACAAAAATGTAACACTACAGTTATTATTTGTTAATATTTATGTGGAAATTGATATTGTCGATGGCTTAGGATGAAAAGCTGAATTTCATAGTCTCCCAAGAGTGTAAGAGATTGATAGAAATTTTAAAATAAATGGAAGATACATTTTTTCTTAATAAAAATTTATAGGAACATTAACTCTTCAAGAAATACATATGATCAGCATAAATATAGGTCCCTCCTTTGTAAAAATATAGTACTTATACGTCTCATTCTTTCACATGCACATAAAATCACAAAGCCAATTTATGTCATCCAACTACAGTTAGGATTATGTTTAGCTGTGAGTAGCAAAGAAATTCAACCAAAAAATTCTTTATTAAAAATTTTCATACACAAAAAAATCTGGGGGAGGGATTTGACCTGGTATCTAAGAGGTGATTAGGCATTGGATTAAGGAGGGAGTTTATGATTGTGCTTTCCCTCACGGTAGAGTTATCACTTCCATGTTTCAGGAAGAAAATCACTGGAAAGGGGACAGGAAGCTATTGTGCCTATACCAGGAGAGCAAAAACATTACAGAGAATCCCTAGCATGTTTCTGAGTATGATTCATTTGTCAGAACTATGCTATATGCGACCCCTCATTGTAAGAAAAGATGTGAAATGTAGTGGTTACTTTTTTAAAGTTGAGGATGCAGTTGTACAAATCAAAATTGAAAGCTCTGTTAGTAAGGAAGCAGAAGAGAGTGGTGATTAGGTAGGCAACTCACAGTGTCTGCCTCCCTGACCACTAAAATGAGAATTCAGAATATTTGGCAGAGGTTGGCTCATTCCTCCTTGAGAAGTCAGTTAAAATTTCACAGTAGGGATAGTATATATTTAAGAAGAATTAATAACAATATCATTTACAGATGCATTTGTTGAATACATATTGCACTTGAGACTTCATATCATTTTAAAAATGTTATTTAATTCATAGCAACTTAGCAAGATAGGTGTACTTATTAACCTGTATTTACAGGGAAGCTTAGATGAGGATGAATAATTGCCCAAGGACACAGAACTAGAAAATCACAAAGACAGGATTCAAAGACCCAGGTTCAAACCTGGGATGTTGTGACTTCAAAACCTGCGTGCTACATATTTTATCATCCTGCTTTAAGAACAACGGGGAATGCTTCAGGTATAAAAGTGGGCCAGTGGAGGACTTGCCAGATGGAGGAAACTGTCAGCTTCCAGTTTTTTTCGGCCTTGAAAACTTGAAGCTATTGATGTCTGTTATGCAAACCGTAATCCCCAAGCAAATTCTGAGCAAATACAGGCTACTGCAGTTAACGCTTAAGTGGCTTCAGAACTATCCAGTGGGAATGTAGCTTTGGGAACAGCTGGATATTACTGGAGTACATTTGGGGCATTTTCTGCCAAAAAGTAGGAACTTTCTTCTCTAATTTTTACTGCACTTCTGCCTTTTACTCTGGTTTAGCAGACTGGGGATGAAGAAGCTTCATCAACTGCATAAAGCTGCGAAATCATTCATTTCTGTCCCCTTGTACTAATCATTCCTTGCCATGGTCTTTGGGATGTACTATGTTTGATATCCTCCATACTGACTTTCTTCTCACTCCTTCTGCCTACCCTGAGAAGCTGTAAATATTTTTAAGTTAATTAATTTATTTTAATTGGAAAATAATTACTTTACAATATTATGATGGATTTTGCCATACATCAACGTGAATCAGTCATAGGTATGCATGTGTCCTCTCCCTCATGAGCACACTCCCACCTCCTTCCCCACCTCATCCCTCCAGGTTGTTACAGAGCATCAGCTTTGGGTTCCCTGTGTCATACATCAGACTCCCACTGGCTGTCTATTTTGCATATGGCATTGTATATGTTTCAGTCCTATTCTCTCAAATCATCCCACCCTCTCCCTCTCCCACTGAGTCCCAAAGTCTGTTCTTGATGTTTGCGTCTCCTTTGCTGTAATTCACGTTGGACCCTCAGTACCATCTTTCTAGATTTTATGTATATGCGTTAGTATATGATATTTTGTAAAGCTTTATTTTTGCTCACTTAAGTGCGTGCATGCCCACGTGCTCAGCCATGTCTGACTCTTTGCTACCCCATGGACTATAGCCTGTCAGGATCCTCTGTCCATGGGATTCTCCAGGTAAGAATACTGGAGTGGGTTGCCATTTCCTACTCTAAAGGATCTTCCAGATCCAGGTATCAAACCTGCATCTCTTACATCTCTTGCACTGGCAGGCAGATTCTTTACCACTGGGAAGCCCACTCACTTGAGTACTGAGTTTCATTTCCAGAAGCTTGTCTTATAGCAGATGAATCTTGTCCTCCAGCATATATGGGAAATGTTCTGGAAAGGCGGCAGAAATGGTTCTCCTCCATGAGAAAAGATGTGTGAGGTGGAGCTGGAGGAGTGAGGCAGCTGCATGGCTGGGACCTGCAGCAGGGTTTGTGTGCAGGCAGCAGGAGACCCTGGAGAGCTGTGCCCCTGCACAGAGGTAGGTGCCCGCATCCCCAGGCTGGGCTGCAATGATGAGCAGTGAGCTGTCCTTTCTTGCCTCACCAAACCAAGCCCTTATTCTCTTCTGCTCCTTCATTTCTTTAGGTTTAGTTAATGTCATCAGGAGGACAGGCCCTTCCTCGGACTTCTGTCTGTACCACTGAAAGAAGGTGAAGGTGCTTGAGGAGTTGCAGTGCATGGTGACATTTCCTCCCTCCTGGGTACGTAGAAACCGGGGATTCTGCTCCAGCTGCTGGGTGCTCTCCCCTGTTGAGAAACAAAACAGAATGCAGCAGAATTAGGGCCTCCTTCCCAACCCCAAATGATTATTTTCTCCCTTTTTCCTCTCTTGCTCTCTCCCTTTCCTCTTTTCTTCCTAGTACTTTCACTCTTTACCATAAAATAACCTGCCTTCAAGGAGCTCTCATTTGCTGAGGATTTTCTGTTCATGTAATCTGTAACTTCTCAAACTCACATGCCAGTTGAATGCAAAAGACCAACACCAAGAGTTTCTGAAGCATCTTTTCTTCTTATCATATGGTGGCTACTGTCCCTGATTTTAGTTGTCCTTGAAAGATTCCCTCCTGAAAGAGGCTTTTCTGGGCTATGGTAATACTTGTTACTCACTTTGATCTCAGTAAAAAGGTACAGACCTTTGTATGTCAGCCAATTGAATCATTCACCCTCCACCCCCACTCTCGTTTCATCCAGCCTCAAACTCTGCTTTGATTCTGGGAAGGACTTTGCCTTTTGAAATACTACCCTCCTGTGGAGAGGTAAAAAAGTAATTTACCTTCTTTTTATCCTTGTTCTTATTGACAGTTTAATAGATTGAACCCAGTAGAGTACAAGCAGAGAAGAAGTTTTTTCTTTTCACCATTGTCCCTTGAAACCTGCTCTGTTAAGTTGTTCTTCCTTGACCCTAATTAAATTTTGGCAGACTCCAGGGTTTTTCTAGTCACTTTCAGACAGTCAATACTAAAAGAGTAGCCTAATATCACAATGTTAATTTCTCTTTCATTTTAAGTCTATTTAAAATGTGAGGAAGTCATGTTTTCACCTTCTCTAGGCTAAGAAACATGCAGCAGGGAAGGGAGATGTTGGAATTTCCTTACTGAAAAGTGGCTTACTTTCAGTGATGCTTCTGTCTCTCCCAGTTTCATTTGGTATGCACAAGTATCAAGATTTAAATAAGTCTGGTGACCTGGTCAGACATGAAAATATGACCTTTAAAATTTACCGTTTTTAGCCAAGGTAACAGAAGATAAAGAACATATCGTCTTATCATTTCTGGTATCTTCAACAAGCATGTTGAGCATGAAGTGACTGTGTAAACTGCATTTGTGGGTGAGTGTGTGCTATGTTTTTTATGAAATCGTATCATATTTTCTGAATCATATGACATGGGTCAGTAAGCAAAAGTGAAAGTCTCTCAGTCATGTCCAAATCTTTGCAACCCCATGGACCGTAGCCTGGCTCCTCTGTCCAAGGGATTTTTCAGGCAAGAATACTGGAGTGAGTTGCCATTTCCTCCTCCAGGGGATCTTCCTGACCTAGGGATCAAATTTGGTCTTTTGTGTCTCCTGCATTGCAGGCAGATTCTTTACTTTGAAGTCAAAATGAAATAAATACTTGACTTGACAATATAAGAATTAAGGACAATCACATTAATACATAAGCAAAACAAAAGATTGTATGTTAGAATAAAGTATGCAAAAATATAAAATCCAAATACTAAGATATAGAAATAATTTCTACTAATAAAAAGAGAAAAACTTAAAGAAAAATGATAAAAAAAAATAGAAATAAGGATATGATCAGTGTTAAATAACAGAGTGCCAATCCATAGAGGAAAAGTTGCTCAAAAGCACTAGGGCTCAAAAAAATGTATGTAGGTAAAATATATGTGGATTGTTAAAATAAAAAACACCAATAATTCCCAATTTGTAGAGGATGCAAAATGTACCTGCTCATTCACTGTTAGTTGAAGTATAATTGTTGAAACCATTTGGAAGGCAAATGGTCACTCTCTTCATTTATCAGTGCTTTTCTTTAGGGTTCTTTGGTATCTCAAAAGATAAAGAATCTGCCTGCAATGCAGGAGACCTAGGTTTGATCCCTGGGTCAGGAAGATCCCCTGGAGAAGGGAATGGCAACCCACTCCAGTATTCTTGCTTGGATAATCCCATGGACAGAAGAGCCTGGTGGGCTACAGTCCATGAGATCACAAAGAATTAGACATGACTGAGCAACTTTCACTTTCACTTCTTTAGAAAAAAAGTGACTTTCCTTCACTGTCATAGCAATTACAATTTCAAAAATTTCATTAGACATTTCTACATACATAAAAAATGTATGTACAAGCATGTATAAGACAACATTCTTTATGACAGCAGAGAAATAGAAGCACATATGCATTAATATGAGAATAATTAATTAAATAATGAAATGTTTCAAAGTACTAAATCAGTATCAAAAAGGATGAAGTACATCTCTTTCCATTTTTAAATTGTAGAAATATCTCCAGGGCACTATTAAATGAAAATAAAAAGGCAAGTTGGAAAAATAAAATAATCCAGTTTACAGGGCAAATTCTGTGTGTCCATGTATGTGTACACATATATGAGTGCATTTGTGTGTTAATGTACAGTGTTAATCACTCGGTCGTGTCCGACTCTTTGCGACCTCATGGACTATAGCCCAACAGGCTCCTCTGTCCATGGAATTTTCCAGGCAAGAATACTGGAGTGGGTTATCATTTCCTTCTCCAGGGGATCTCCCCAAGCCAGGGATTTAACGTGGTTCTCCCACACTGCAGACAGACTCTTTACCCACTGAGCCACCAGAGAAGCCCTGTTGTTGTATATGTAGTTGCATAAAATGATCTACAAAGACATGCTTAATTGAAACAGAATGGGCTGTTCTCATAAACTCTCAGAACTGGTTTTCTCAGAGGACCATGGGAGCTACAGTGGAATGAGCCACGGGCTTTCGCTTTTGGTCTGTCTGAGACTTTCATGATGAGATGGATCAATGTGTTGCTTCTCTCTCTGTGTGTGCTCACTCAGTCGACTAAGAGTTAATTCTTAGGTAGGTTGATAAAGAAGTCCAGTTTCTAATGAGGAGAAAGGGAGGAGAAAAGGACAATTTTTTTCTTTATTCCTTAGTCTTAGTCACATAAAACGTTTTTGTTTTTGCTTTTTTTCCCCTCCCTTAACTGTCTTTTGATTTATTGTAATAACCAGTTGAAAAGTATATAGCTCCCTTGCTAAGACTAGTGACAGGGATACTCTCTGCCCCCTTCTGATGGCTATGTCAGAATTTTTTCTGTCCTTTTTCACTGTAATAAAACTTCTGCCACACAAGAGCCCTGAGTGGTCAAGCCTGGCGCCTGATCCTGAAGCTAAATTTTCTTCTTTGGCAATCTTGAATCCCATACAATTCACCATAAGCTATCACTGTCAGATTCCTTGTGACCCCATGGACTGTAGCCCCCAGACACCTCTGTCCATGGGATTTTCCAGGCAAGAATATTGGAGTGGGCTGCCATTTCCTCCTCCAGGGGATCTTCGTGACCCAGGGAAAAATCCCCTGGGTCTCCTGCATTGGCAGGCAGATTCTTTACCACTGAGCGACTTGGGAAGCCTGTGTGTTGTTGCTTGCTTGCTTGGTAAGTCACTTCAGTCATGTCTTACTCTTTGCGATGCTATGGACTGTAGCCCACCAGACTCCTCTGTCCATGGGATTGTCAGGCAAGAATACTGGAGTGGGTTGCCATTCCCTCCTCCAGGGGATCTTCCGGACCCAGGATAGAACCCATGTCTCCTGTGGCTCCTGCTTTGCATGTGTATTCTTTACTGCTAAGCCTGCCTGGGAAGCCCCATGTGATACTCAAGGAATTAAAAAAAAAAAAAAGATTAAAAACTCTTATAGGACAGGGTTTCTAGACAAATAAAAATAAATTAATATTCACCTAGTTTTTGTTTCATTTCAAAAAATAGCTTCTTCACATATATGCATGTTCTAGACTAACAACAAAGAAATTTGAAATTTTTCTCAAGACAAGAATTTGTTTCTATTAAGTGGAACAACTACAATAATGTGATTTTCAGAGTCTGGACTTGCCTTAGGTTCAAAGGAAAGAAATCTGTGGGACAATTTGTATTTTCCTCACCTTTTATGTGGAGGCTAATATGCTGAAACCAACATTTTATTGACATGAAGAGAAGCCATGATAAATGATTAATACCTCTTCATTTCTATGTTAAAATTAAGATTCCTCTCATAATTCGTCTCAGCCATGTGAACCAATGAAGCACTTCTTCCTTGTCTTCTCTTTCTTCTTATAGTTATGCATCTTCTCCCCTTTCTTCTCCCCTCATTTTCCTCATCTCTTACTGCTCTCTGACTCTCCTTCCAGATGACTCTAGATTTGCTCTCGTGACTGCTCCCCTGCTGTGTCCCCCCTTCTTCCCACCAGAGATACTGCACAGGCGCAGCCCCGTCTGTCCCACTGTGCCTCTCAGGACGCAGTAGCACACGGCGGTGTCTCTCAGGGTGACCTGGGGCAGGACCAAGGTGCTGGCCTTCCTGTCGGAAGCTATGGTCAGGGAGGCCATGCTGATGTTCACTGTGCCTCGTGAGCCATGAACGACATACTGCGGACTCTGGTTGGGATTTTGCCAATACCAGTGTATATATTCATCTCCTCCAATGGTAGAGTGGTTACAAGGCAGGTTTACATCTTCTCCTTCAGCACAATCCATGGAACTGAGCTGGGTGATCTTAGCATCAACTGTAATCCCTAAAGAGTCAAAAAATAAAATAAAATTATCCCCTGACCACAAATCAGTGTAATTCTGATCAAGGGTACAACATTCCTATAACTGTCTGGACCTACCCCCTACTCCATTGTTTTTATTTCTGTCCTGGAAACATATCATTGATGCTTATTATATAGAGACCAAAGACATGGCAAGAATCAGAGACTCCATAGGCTTTATTCCATGGGTCCTTGGCTCAATAACTCTAGAGACTTCTTACAACCTAGTTATTGCTAAGTGCTATTCTGGAATCATAGATAATTTTACCTTTCATGTAGAAGTTTGTGTGTGCAAGTGTATTAGTCACTCAATCGTGTTCGATTCTGCGACCCCATGGACTATAGCCCGCCAGGCTCCTCTGTTCATGGAATTCTCCAGGCAAGAATACTGGAGTGGGTTGCCATTTCCTACTCCAGTAGAAGTTTGTGCTCCCTAACAAACCCACAGATCATTTCTCAATTCCATCACTATAATGCTTCATAAAGCACAGGGAGAGGAGTAGAAAGCAAATGACCCTTCAGAGTCCTTTAGTTTCAAATAATCCCTTGCAGACACAGAACACTTACCCAGTGTCAGAAATACAGTTACCCCAATCACCAGCCTCATATTTCAAGAACAAACCAGGATCATGGGCTCAGAGCTCAGACTTGTGTCTAATCCTGGATAAAGAGGTTCCAGAGAAGAGAAGCAACTGCTGCTAGTCGAGACTTACAACCAGTGCAGGTACCACTGTCTTGTTGCCAGGACCTTCTGAGCCAATGATTGTGCAGTTCCTTGTCTGGGTTTTCCTCCTCTGTTTTAGTCATGCCCCCCAAAGAAGGAGAGTCATCTCCAGCTCACAGGGTGCCCACTGTCATCCCCTGTGAAGTTTAAAGTCTGGCTCTTGATGAGGAACACCAAACACAATATTGTGTCTATCCACAGCCATTGTTCCATCATTTGTGTTTTTAAAGAAATTTTCCGATGCTCAGTGAAGCTTGTGGAAAGCACTGCTGGTTAATCCTAGAAACCTGAACTGAGCACTGTACTGTAAGGAGATGAAAATTCCTATCCACATTCCAGAAAATGTATGTAACTTTCCAAAGTAGCCAATGATGTGCTCAGGGAGGGCAGGAAAAATTAATAATGTTGAGACTAAAAGTCAAACGTTCTGGAGCTCAGTCTCAGAGTCCCTATAAAGGTCCCTGGACTCAAGCATCTACTGCCCTCTAGGTAGAAATTTCTCAATGCATCTGTTCTTCATGTAGTAACTGATGACTCTGATGGGGTTCACCTCATTTTCTTTGAACAGTCGTCCTTAATCCTCATGTTCTCTATGCCTATGCTTATAGGTGCACTAAGGATGCTGAGGCAGGGAGAAAAGACAGAAGGGAAAGCAAACAAGGTGGGACGGGGTGGAGGTAGGTGAGGCTGGTAGAAAAAGTTGGAGGAGGGAAGGAAAAAAGAGCATAAAGAATAGCGAAGGGAAGGGATAACAGAGAAGAGGCATAGAGAAAGCAATGTTTAGGGAAGTTCATGTAGAGGATTTAGGCTATAGAGTTAGGATCCCCGAATCCTTGACCACGCACACGCAATGAGGGGCTACAAACTACAAGCTGTCCAAAAAGGAAGAAAGTATGTCATTTTTCCTTTTTCTGTGGAATACCAACTGAAAACAAGTTTCCGTTTCCCTTTCCCAGAAAAGACTGCTATTCCCAGATGAAGCAGCCCCATCTTGTGACTGAATAAATGATCTGCAGAGCTAAACCCAGACCGAAAGTCAGCCAGCAATCTTTTGAAAGACTCCTCAGATTTGAAGGTACATATCTCAGTTGTAGGGCTTCCCTAATAGCTCAGTTGGTAAAGAATGTGCTTGTGATGCAGGAGACCCTGGTTTGGTTCCTGGATTCGGAAGATCCACTGGAGGAGGGATAGGGTACCCACTCTAGCATTCTTGGGCTTCCCTTTTGGCTCAGCTGGTAAAGAATCTGCCTGTAAAGTAGGAGACCTGAGTTCAATCCCTGGATTGGGAAGACCCCTTGGAGAAGGGAAAGGCTACTCCAGTATTATTGGGTTTCCCTTATGGTTCAGCTGGTAAAGAATCCGCCTGTAATGTGGGAGACCTGGGTTCAGTCCCTGGGTTGGGAAGATCCCCTGGAGAAGGGAAAGGCTCCCCACTCCAGTATTCTGGCCTGGAGAATTCCATGGACTGTTTAGTCCGAGGGGTCACAGCGAGTCAGACACTACTGAGCGACTTTAACTTTCACTTTGCATCTTAGTTATAATATCTCTGTACTTTTCTTTGTTTCCATAGCTCTGTGAAGTTTTAATTATTTTTCATTGCTTTATTTCAGCATATGAGTCTCAGTTGTTGGTTTCTATCTAATTTTCCTTTTAGTCCTAAGCTTCTCATTTGTGATGGTAGTTCAAAAGTCCATACTATTCAATGTTTAAGAGAGAAGTTGGTCCAGACTAGGCACTCAAATTGCTTGTATCCTGAATTAGTGAATGAGTTATCATTCATGAATTTAGTGATAGAAGTTATGTTGAGGAACTCTTTAAATTTTTCTTTTTTTAAATTATTATTATTTTTAATTAATTTATTTTTATTGGTGGCTAATTACTTTACAATATTGTAGTGGTTTTGCCATACATTGACATGAATCTAAATGCAATTGTTCAATTATATGGAAAACGTGTTAAACAAAAGACTCCAACAAAATAAATTCACAGTTATATTTGTGGACAAAATTCAGCAATAGGCAACAAATATGCCAGGCTTAGGATGGGAGAAATCAGACTCTGAAGATGTGGGAGTGAATGTCATAATAATCATGCTCATTGAATATTCAATGAGAGTCTGCTTGTTCTGTGGCAAATCTCCCTCTCTCTCTCTCTTACATACACACAGATAAGCCACAAGTACTACTACTGAAAATCTAAGAACAAATAATAAATGAAAGTAGGTTGTTTTATTATATTAGCAAAGACAGAAGAAAAGCAATAACAAGTTTTTTGTTTGCTGGTTTGTCTTTATTTTTTAGAAGACAGTAGAGTCCATTAGAAAGTAGCATTTTAAATAATATTGAAAATGAAAAATCATTCTATTTGGTGCTGGAAAATCTTAAAATATGTATTGGCTCTTTTCAGAGCCTTGAATTTAAGATATCCTATTATCTCTGGCCCATATGGAGTAAGATTATCTACTTCTGCTTAATTAAAATGAAAATAATGTACTTACTTTCATAAAAACTAGAGGATTTGATAAAAGGCTTGCATAATGAATACTCTCAACAATCCAGAAATAGAAGAGAAATCCTGGATCTGCTAAAGGGTACCAATGAAAATATCCAAATTCAATATCATTCTGTCTAAGGTAATAAATAAGACAATACCTTATCCTTACTTCTGTTTACTGTCATACTGGAGGGTCTGGTATCAAGTTATGAAAAGGAAATAAGATATATTAAGTTTGAAAAGGGAGAAGTACGCCGGTTTTATTCAAAAGTGACACATTTGTGTGTGTAGAATATACAAAAGAATCTATAAACAAGCTACAACGTCACTAAACAAGACTCAGTTTTATTTCTAGATTTCAGTCAAAGCGTGTGTGCTCAGTGGTGCCCACCTCTTTGTGGCCCCCTGGACTCTAGCCCACCAGGCTCCTCTGTCCATGGAATTTTCCAGGCAAGAATACTGGAGTGGGTTGCCATTTCCTACTCTAGGGATTTTCTTGACCCAGGAATCAAACCGACATCTCTTGTGTCTCCTGCATTAGCAGGCAGATTCTTTACAACTAGCACCAACTGGGAAGGCTTTTCAGTCAAAAATCTCTGGAAAATTAAATTAAAACACCACTTACCAATTTGAAATAGTTTACTACAAAATATTCAAGTCCTCTAGAATAAAACTTATAACATTAATAAAAGAAATTAAAGGGGACCTACATAAATGAACAGGACATCATATGAATTAGAAGATTACATTTGTTGAGATTATCAGTTGTACCCAATGAATCTGTAAATTCAACAGAATCCCAATCAAATTATGTGCAATCTTGATTACTGAAATTAGGTAGACTGATGGCTTCTATTTCCTTCTTTTTTTAAAGGGTTATTTTAGCTTTTCCAGTATTTCTGTCTTTTCATACAAATTTTGAAATAATCTTGCCTGTATTTATAAAAAATCCTGCATGGATTTTTAATTGAAAGATAATTGTTTTACAGAATTTTAGTATTTTCTGTCAAATCTCAACAGGAACCAGCCATAGGTATACATATATCCCCTCCCTTTTAAACCTCCCTCCCATCTCCCTCCTCATCCCACCCTTCTAGGTTGACACAGAGCCCCTGTTTCAGTTTTCTGAGCTATACAGCAAATTCCCATTGGTTATCTATTTTACATATTGTAATATAAGTTTCCATGTTACTCCTTCCATACATTTCACCCTCTCCTCCCCACTTCCCACATCCATAAGTCTATTCTCAGTCTGTTTCTCCATTGCTGCTCTGTAAATAAATTCTTCATTACGATTTTTCTAGATTCTGTATATATGTGTTAGAATATGATATTTATCTTTCTCTTTCTGACTTACTTCACTCTGTATCATAGGTTCTAGGTTCATCCACCTCATCAGAATGCATTCCTTTTTATGGCTAAGTTATATTCTGAATGCATTCCTTTTTATGGCTAAGTTATATTTCATTGTGTATATGTACCACAACTTGTTTATCCATTCATCTGTCGATGGACATCTAGGTTGTTTCCATGTTCTAGCTATTGTTAATTGTGCTGCAATGAACAATGGGATACATGTGTCTTTTTCAATTTTGGTTTCCTCAGGGTATATGCCTAGGAGTGGGATTTCTGGGTTATATGGTGGTTTTATTCCTAGTTTTTTAAGGAACCTCCACATTGTCTTCCGCAGTGGCTGTATCAATTTACATTCCCACCAACAGTGCAAGAGCATTCCCTTTTCTCCACACGCTCTCCAGGATTTATTGTTTGTAGACTTTTTGATGATGGCCATTCTGAATGGTGTGAGGTAATATCTCATTGTAGTTTTGATTTGCATTTCTCTGATAATAAGCAATGTTGAGCATCTTTGCATGTGCTTGTTAGCCATCTGTATGTCTTCTTTGGAGAAATGTCTGTGAAGGTCTTTTCCCCACTTTTTGATTGGGTTGTTTGTTTTTTAACAGGCACTATGTAAAATGTGTATATCAATTTGAGAGAAATGATGCATGTACTTTTTGGAGCCTTCTAATTTGCAAACAGAGGATATCTCTTCATTTGTCTTCTTTGATTTCTTTCATCAGTGCTTTATAGTTTTCAGCACAAAAATTCTGTATATATTTTGTTAGATTTACTTCCAAGGATTTGAGGTTTTGGGGGTTCTTTTTTGAGTCATTGTAAATGGTATTATATTTTTAATTTATGTATCCACATGTTCACTGCTAGTAGACAGCTGTTAAGTCACTTCATTTGTGCCCGATTCTGTGCGAACCCATAGATGGCAGCCCACCAGGCTCCCCTGTCCCTAGGATTCTCCAGGCAAGAACACTGGAGTGGGCTTCCATTTCCTTCTCCAATGCTAGTAGACAGAAATACATTTTATTTTTGTATGTTGATCTTACATTCAGTGACTTTGCTGAATCCATTTAATAGTTCTAGAAAGGCTTTTTTTTTGGGTATATTTTCTGGGATTTTCTAAATAGAAAATCATATTGTCCGCAAACTGTAGCAGTTTTACATCTTCTTGATGATCTATATGACTGTCTTTACACTTACTGCTTTGTTGCACTGAACAGAATTTCTAGCACATGTTGGAGGAAAACGATGAGTGGCTATTCTTGCCTTGTTCCCAGTAATAGGAAATGAACATAGTCTTTTATTAGTAAGCATACAATTAGAAGTTGAGGAGGTTCCCCTCTATTCCTGTGTTTCTCAGAGTTTTCACCACAGTTGACTGTTGAATTTTGGCAAATGCTTTTTCTGCATAGATTGAGATAATCACAGAATTTCTTTTTACCATGTAATATAGTGGATTTCATCAACTGATTTTCAAATATTAAAGTAATTTTGCATCCATTAAAAAAATCCACTTGTGCTTGGTATATCATTATTTTTATATAGTGATGAATTCTGCTTGCTAATGTTTTGTTAAGAATTTTTTTTGCCTTTAAAAATTCTATTGGCATATAATTGATTTACAATATTGTGTTAGTTTCAGGTATACAGCATAGTGATACAGTTACAAATACATATGTATTCATTTTTTCAGATTCTTTACTCAAACAGGTATCTATATTCACGAGGGATAGTTCTCTGTAGTTTTCTCTTTTTGTGACTCTTTAAAAATGTTGGTACTAAAGTTTCAAAAAATGAGTGCAAAATTATTTTCTTCTATTTTCTGGAAGAAATTGTGTATAATTCATGCTATTCATCTTCAATGTTTGACAGAATTCTTCAGTAACACTGTCTGAGTCCAGGGACTTTTTAAATTAAAAATTCTGTTCCTTCGTAGACATCATAACTTCAGCTCTCTCTGGCCTCTGCTCTGAGGAGAATGAGGAGGAGCCACCCCTGGAGCCCACCGTGAGGTCTGGGGCCAGGCAGCAGGTGCCTCCCGAGCACTGTGCCCGCACAGAAGTAGGTTCCCCGATCGGAGGGCTGGGCGGCAGCGAGGTGCAGGGAGCTGTGCGGTCTGGTCTCTCCAAACCAACCGTCAGTCTCTGCTGCGTCTTCACGTCTCCACCCTTAGCTAACACCATCAAGAGGGCAGGGCTGCCCCCAGGGCTCCGCTTATACCACTGTAAGCTGCTTAAAATGCTGGAGGAATTGCAGTACGTGGTGAAGTTCTCTCCTGCTTGTAGAAGCACGAATTCAGGAAAATGCTCTATCTGTTGTCCATTCATTTCTGTTCAGAAAAACAGAGGGAAGCATCAGAGAAAATCTGATTAGATGTCTTATCTGTCAACTACCCTGGGTCTCTCTCATTCTTGTGTATTTTTCTCCTTTGTTTCAAGTGTCCCTCCTCAACTCCATCTTCCTGCTTTATAATTTTTGTGTTTTTTCACAACTTTGCTCCCAATCAGAAAATCCCACCCCTCCAGTTGTCTGCAGGTAAGATTCCACTGTGCTGAATTTTCTGGGAGCAATAAAGGAAACCCCAAACTCACGTGGTATTTGCATCCATAAGATCAACACTGGTGCTATGAGCAGCATCTCCCTCTTTTTCCTTGTCAGGAAGAGTTGCTGAATCTACCTGCCCCTAAAGGGTTTTCCTTGTCTTGTACAAGCTTCTTCCAGACCCACAGAAACACGGTCTGCTCTGCTCTTTGGAAAGAAAGGTGAAGGGAGTGACTGCAATTTGATGCAGCCAATCAGACTTACCACTGTTTTACTCAGGTTATTTTCAAGAGGGGCGGGTTTATAGATGCTGCCCCCATGTGGTTGGATCAAATGTTGCTGATTTTATAACTAATTTCTTACAAAGTTTTCTTTCTCTTATTATTGCAGATATATTTCAAAAATTTATTTTATTTTAGAGTATAGTTGATTAACAATGTTGGTCTAGTTTCAGGTTTACAGCAAAGTGATTCAGTTATACATATACATGTACCTATTCTTTTTCAATATTTTTTCTAACTCATGGTAAATGTTTGTCAAGGCTTGGAAAGAGTTTACTCATGCTGATAGTGTTTAAAAAGAGGAAGTGAAAGTGAAATTTGCCCAGTCGTGTCCGACTATTTGCGACCCAATGGACTATACAGTCCATGGAATTCTCCAGACCAGAATACTGCTGGAATGGGTAGCCTTTCCCTTCTGCAGGGAATCTTTCCTACCCAGGGATCGAACCCAGGTCTCCCTCATTGCTGGTGGATTCCTTACCAGCTGAGCCACATGATAGTGTTTGGGGAGGTATATTTTGCCCTTCAGAAATGTCTTCTGTGATTCTTTAAAAACCAGGGCATCAGAATGAAATAAAATGCTTCATTTTTCATTTCCAATTTTATCAGAATCATGTAGTGTGTTTTTCTGTATGTACTGATGGAATGTATTAGGTCAATTTAATAAATGTGGAAAAGACCCATAATTTATTGTTAAACAACCTGTGATGTCAAAATGGAAGATAAAACGTATTTTTTCTCTGCTGTCATATAGATTATTCTGGCTGTAAATTATCCAGTTTAAAGCTTATATATTGGCTGTCTGACCATGTTACTTTACCACATACCAGGGATTTTAAGAAATCAATATAATTTGAAAAGAGTCTTATCTAAATACCAGACATGAACTTCTCTAAGAAGGATTTTTTAAAACTAAACCGCTGAATAGAATACCATCCTATGGCTCTACAGAATTTCTCACTTAGCACTTATTAGCTTGTATTATAATGGTTTGTTAATTGTGGGGGCTGGCCCCATGTGCCTAGAGGGCATGTACTGTATCACCATCAAGAACTAAACTGTCCTACATGTTGGCTACAAGCGGCTTAATTTAAAGTTAATTAAAATTAAACAGTGGAAGTGAGAGATAGACTCAAGGGTAACTCTGATACATAGAGAACCTGAAGAACTATGGATGGAGGTTCATGACGTTGTACAGGAGGCAGGGATCAAGACCATCCACAAGAAAAAGAAATGCAAAGAGGCAAAATGGCTGTTTGAGGAGGCATTACAAATAGCTGAAAAGAAGAGAAGTGAAAGGCAAAGGAGAGAAGGAAAGCTATATCCCTTTGAAAGCAGAGTTCGAAAGAATAGCAAGGAGAGATAAGAAAGCCTTCCCCAGTGATCAATGCAAAGAAATAGAGGAAAACAGTAGAATGATACCTGTTCAAGACTAGATACCTCTTCAAGAAAATTAGAGATACTAAGGAACATTTCATGCAAAGATGGGCACAATAAAGTCAGAAATTGTATGGACCTAACAGAAGCAGAAGATATTAAGAAGAGATGGCAAAAATACACAGAAGAACTGTACAAAAAAGATCTTCATGACCCAGATAATCATGATGGCATGATCATTCACCTAGAGCCAGACATCCTGGAATGTGAAGTCAAGTGGGCCTTAGGAAGCATCTCTACAAACAAAGCTAGTGGAGGTGATGGAATTCCAGTTGAGCTATTTCAAATCCTAAAAGATATGCTGTGAAAGTGCTGCATTCAATATGCCAGCAAATTTGGAAAACTCAGCAGTGGCCACAGGACTGTCAATTTTCATTCCAATCCCAAAGAAAGGCAATGCCAAAGAATGCTCAAACTACTGCACAATTGCACTCATCTCACATGCTAGTAAAGTAAAGCTCAAAATTCTCCAAGCCAGGCTTCAACAGTATGTGAACCATGAACTTCCGATGTTCAAGCTGGATTTAGAAAAGGCAGAGGAACCAGAGATCAAATTGCCAGCACTGCTGATCATTGAAAAGGCAAGAGAGTTCCAGAAAAACATCTATTTCTGCTTTATTGGCTATGCCAAAGCCTTTAACTGTGTGGAGCACAACAAACTGTGGATAATTCTTCAAGAGATGGGAATACCAGACCATGTGACCTGCCTCTTGAGAAATCTGTATGCAGGACAGGAAGCAACAGTGAGAACTGAACATGGAACAACAGACTGGTTCCAAATTGGGAAAGGAGTACGTCAAGGCTGTATATTGTCACTCTGCTTATTTAACTTATATGCAGAGTACATCATGGGAAACGCTGGGCTGGAAGAAGCACAAGCTGGAATCAAGATTGCTGGGAGAAATATCAGTAACCTCAGATATGCAGATAACACCACCCTTATGGCAGAAAGTGAAGAAGAACTAAAGAGTGTCTTGATGAAAGTGAAAGAGGAGAATGAAAAAGTTGGCTTAAAGCTCAACATTCAGAAAACTAAGATCATGGCATCTGGTCCCATCACTTCATGGCAAATAGATGGGGAAACTATGGAAACAGTGACAGACTTTATTTTTCTGGGCTCCAAAATCACTTCAGATGGTGACTGCAGCCATGAAATTAAAAGACACCTGCTCCTTGGAAGAAAAGTTATGACCAACCTACATAGCATATTAAAAAGCAGAGACATTACTTTGCTAACAAAGGTCCATCTAGACAAAGCTATGGTTTTTCCAGTAGTCATGTATGGATGTGAGAGTTGGACTATAAAGAAAGCTGAATGCTGAAGAACTGACGCTTTTGAACTGTGGTGTTGGAGAAGACTCTTGAGAGTCCCTTGGACTGCAAGGAAATTCAATCAGTCTATCTTAAATGAAATCAGTCCTGAATATTCATTGGAAGGACTGATGCTGAAGCTGAAGCTCCAATACTTTGGCCACCTTATGCGAAGAATTGATTCATTTGAAAAGACTCTGATGCTTGGAAAGATTGAAAGTGGAAGAAGAAGGGGCCAACAAAGAATGAGATGGTTGAATGGCATCACTGACTCAATGGACATGAGTTCAAGTAAACTCTGGGAGTTGGTGATGGACAGGGAGGCCTGGCATGCTGCAGTCCATGGGGTCGCCAAGAGTCAGACATGACTGAGCAACTGAACTCAACTGAACTGAAAATTAAATAGAATTAAATTTTAGCTTTTCAGTCATACCAGCCACATTTCGGGGCTTCCTAGATGGTGCTAGGAATCTTCTTGCCAATGCAGGAGACATAAGAGATGCAGGTTCGATATCTGGGTCAGGAAGATTCCTGGAGAAGGGCATGGCAACCCATTCCAGTATTCTTGCCTGGAGAATCTTGCCTGGAGAGCCTGCTGGACTCCAGGCCACACCTCAAATACTACTAGGCTAGGGACTGTTAGACAGTGCAGATGGAGAACATTTCCACTACCTCTGAGAGTTCTATTGGACTGTGATGTTTTAGAAGGGAGGATCTATGAAAACAAGAAATTTTGTCTTTCATATTATAATTAAAGTCCCAGGTATGTGCTATACACTAAATAAATATTTGTTTATTGTTCATAACCATGTTCCCAGAAACTACTTGAATACCTGGTGAATAGTGAACATTCAAACATCTGTTGAGTGATACATAAATGTGTGTATTTTCATGCTTGAGAGTTTGAACTCAACATAAGCCAAAGACCAATTTAAATGCATTCTCCCATGAATGTAAACAATCAAAGATTGGCTATAGATATTTAGAAATGTTACTTTTAGGAACTGTGTTAGAATCCTCCCCAATCATAACAAATTATCACAAATTTGAGACCGAAATGCCTCCAATGATCCCTGCTTCCTGATGTCCATGCCCTGTGTAGACCCTGTGCACTCCGAATCTGTGCTGGCTTGGTGACTCGCTATAATAAACAGATATAATATATATCTGTTATAATATTATCTGATATAATAAACAGATGCATCAAAGTGAATATTGTGGCAGTAGTGAGACTAAACATGAAGACTCTCTCAGCTTATGCTTTTGTGAGGCACCAGGTGAGATGAACAGCTTCCCTGAGAGACAACTGAAAGAGAGCACATGGAAGGGCCACGGTAATGGTTATGATTATGAAAATAATTTTATAACTAAGGTAATTTACCAAAAATCACTGAACTGTAGATGCAAAATGGGTGAATTTTATGGAATGTCGGTTATACCTCAATAGAGTTGGTCATAAGATTTATGTTCTATTTTTCCTGTGTCACAGCTCACGAATCAGGTTAGTTTCATTGAACATGCACACATTCGTTTAAACAATGATTTTGTGCCCATGATTTCTAAGCTCCAAAAGTTATAAACGCAATATTCTCTGTTGTCTGTAAGCTCAAAATATTGTCAGAAAAATAAAACATAATCAAGGAAATGTTAATAGTGCAAGATGGCACTAATTAAGATTGTTCAGAATCTAAATCTACTTCAGGGAAATTGAGAGTATAAATTGACTACACAAACTTCTTTCCAGTGAACAACTGAAATGAACAAAGGAAACAGAGTAGATGCTAAAACTAGACAGCAATGCCTTCTACATACCCAAATTTAAATCGTGTTCTGAGAAGTGGAACAGAATTGGAAGCCATCTCAATGACTAACCTCTAACTTTCCTACCCAAGAGAAGAGATGCAGAAATCCTGTCATAAACACTCAACCAGCTGCAGGCAGTGTACAGATTCTTGGAGCAGGGGATTGGAAGACAGAATTTGAAATTGCAGAGGAATCTACCCACAAGATAAAGCTCAATATTTTTCTCAGGTGTATTTTATCAGTTTACATAGCATATTACATGTATTATCCTAAGTATCCATGGCCTATCATATTTCTCACTGTCAATGGGAAATGAGTTCATAAGGTATAGTATTGAGAGAATGGGTGGAATATTATAATATGCAATGAGTATAAACAAGCAATATTTGCTATGATTGTTTATTTTTCCCATTATTGACTCTTGCTCCCACTTCTCAGGCTATTTCTATACTACAAGAAAGGACATAACAGTAAGCACAATTTCACTTATCAGGGAAGAAACTCTCACCTTGTAAAGTAATTTAGAGCTTTCTTTCCAAGGCAGAAAGAAAACTTTTCTCTCTCTAAGAAAGAAAGCTCTTACTCTCCAGCCAAAGTTTGAAGTCAATGTCATTTATATCTGGCAGGCAAGAGAGGGAGAGAAAAAAAAAAAAAAAAAAAAAAGGCCTGTTCTCCTGAATTCTCTCTCTCCAGATGTCTGCACTGAGAAGTTTACTAACTGGTTCAGCAACCACAGGCCCTATCTTGACTAGACTTCTTCACAATTTAGTGCTTCCCAGATGGTGCTAATGGTGAGGGAATATAGGAGTGTCAGTGGAGGAGATAGAAGAGGTGAGGGTTTGATCCCTGGGTTAGGAAGATGCCCTGGAGGAAGGCATGGCAACCCCACTCTAGTGTTCTTGCCTGGAGAATCCCACGTACAGAGGAGCCTGGTAGGCTACAGTCCATGGGGTCGCAGAGTCGGACACGACAGAAGAGACTTGGCACAGAGGGCAGCAAGGAAGCCAAAGTAAGCCTCACAAAATATTCGAGTAGGACACCAGGTGGCAGGGCTTCACTTTCATTCCTGCTACACGTGGTATGCTGGAGTCTGATTCTCAAGGAAGGAAAACAGAATGATTTAAATAAAGAATTCACCAAGTAAAGATGAGTAAAGATGTAAAGGAACTTCAGAGATAACACCATGTAGATGTTTGGGGAGATAGCATCACAGGAGTGTTTAAAGAATAATACCCCGTCGTAGCCCTCAATTTTCCCAGCATGCTATTATATAAAAACTCGCTAAAGCATTCAGCACTGTTAACTGATTAGTGGATGATTTCCTCACCTACTAATCTTGGGACTTTGTGCCTAGGTTTGGCATCTTCTATTCTAGTCCACTTTAGGTTCCAGTTTAAACCAGTAATGTCACCATCACTAAGATGTCCAGCCACCCTATTTTGAGCCCAAGTGCTTCTCCATAGTCCAGACCTTGCTCCTCAGGAGCCCCCTAAAATGCTACACTCTGGCTGATAATAAAAGGTAGAGAAGCATTTCACAATTAGGAAACTTATGGCTCATTTCCCAAAGATTAAAAAAAAATGAAACAATAAAACCTATCTCATAGGGTTTTGATATTTAAACTCGATGATGAATCTGAACTACATACCACAGTGCCTGACATAGAATAAGCTCAAAAAATACCAACTTTCTTTTTTTTTCTAGTGAAACTTGCCTTTTCTTCAATATCCAGAACCTGTGATTTGTTACTGCTTTATATGTTTTTTTCATTTAAGTCATTTTTCAGAAATATGCATTGAAATATATTTTAAAAGTCTGTACATTGACTTTCCACCCTCTTAGCATTGATATTCAACACAGACATTTTAATATATATCTTCATTTTCATAAGAAGCTAGCTTGAAAGTTTTATTTGTTTATTTTCTTAAACACTTTAAAAATGCTTTCCCTTGGTAACTTCTATTGGTCTGGATGAAAAGTCAGGTATCACTGCCTTTTCAAAATTCTGATAGCTCTTATTTTTTTCAGTAGATTTACTATCTCTACCTTTTAAATTAATTTTTATTGGAGTATAGTTGCTTTACAATGTTAGTTTCTGTTGTACAGCAAATTGAATCAGTTATATGTATACATATATCCTCTCTTTTTTAGATTGTGCTCCTGTATAGGTCATTATAGAATACTGAGTAGAGTTTCCTGTGTTATACAGAAGGTTCTCATTAGTTACCTATTTTATAAATAGTAGTGGCTACCTCAAGTGAAGAGCTGACTCACTGAAAAAGGCCCTGGTGCTGGGAAGGATTAGGGGCAGGAGGAGAAGGGGAAGACAGAGGATGAGATGGCTGGATGGCATCACCGACTCGATGGACATGGGTTTGGGTAGATTCTGGGAGTTGGTGATGGACAGGGAGGCCTGGCATGCTGCGATTCATGGGGTGGCGAAGAGTCGGACACGACTGAGTGACTGAACTGAACTGAGTGTGTATATGTGGAGAAGGAAATGGCGACCCACTCCAGTATTTTTGCCTAGAGAATCCCGTGGACAGAGGAGCCTGGAGGGCTGCTGTCCATAGGGTCGCACAGAGTCAGACACGACTGAAGCAACTTAGCATGCATGCATGCATTGGAGAAGGAAATGGCAACCCACTCCAGTATTCTTGCCTGGAGCATCCCAGGGACAGGGGAGCCTGGTGGGCTGCCGCCCTGGGGTCGCACAGAGTCGGACACGACTGAAGCGACTTGGCAGCAGCGGCAGCAGCAGTGTGTATATGTGAGTCCCAGCCTGCCAGTTTATCCCTCATACCCCTTTCCCCCTTTGGCAGCCATAATTAGTTTTCTACATCCTAGATTCTCTTTCTTTTTTGTAAACACCTTCATTTGTAAATACCACTTTTTAAAACTCCATCTGATAAAAGAGAGATCAGGTGACATTTGTCTTTCTCTGACTCACTTCACTCAGTATGACACTCTTTAGGGCCATCCGTGCCACTGCAAATGGCAGTTTTGTTCTTTCTCATGGCTGAATAATATTCAACAGTATATATATATCATATCTTTTTTAATCTATTATTCCATCGTTGGACATTTAGGTTGCTTCCACATCCATGCTACTGTGATTAGTGCTACAAAGAACATTAGCGTGCTTATATCTTTTCTGCATGTATAGACTACTCCATCAGCTCTAGCAACTGCCTGAGTTCTAATCTTTATATATAACTAATCTATTATTCGACATCACTGATGGTCTGCTTCCCTGATTGTAACTTAAGTGACACAAAGTCTAAGAAGAAAGGTCTAAGGAAATGATTTTCATAACAATTCCAGATAACTATACCCCGGTTTGTGATGTGAATGTATTTTAGTGAAGCAGTCACTTTAAATTATTTTGGAGCAAGTTTATAGCTTTAGACAGGTTTACACATGTTCTGATGATTGATTTAAAGTCAAAAGTTCAAGAGAAGAATGTATTAGTAGAAAGTTACTGTGGACACCTGCTTCCAAATAACATAGAAAGATCTTTGATTTACTTGAAGATTTAACTACAAAGTTTGATAAGGGAATATTTATAGATTTGCCGGCAGGGTTAAGGAAAACAAATAAGAGATGGGAAGCATCAAGATGCTAGCAAGAGCTGAAAGTCTGTATCAACCTGGGCAATCAGAGGAAACTGATAGTGAAAGGGGAGGCAAGACCTATGAACTGGATCCACCAGAAAGGAGTTGCAGGAGATAAGATGTGCTTTCCCAGTTCCAGCGTCTACCAGCCTCCTGCTCAAATGGGGGACCCAAAGCAGTGGTAGGAAATTGGGGGACCAAAGAGAGGGAGAAACCACAGTGATTCCATGTCTTCTTCAGGCCCCAGTTCTTGCAGGGCAGGCCCACCTGGTTCCAGCTGTAGCCTGCTGATCCACCTAGCAGGAGCTTTTATTTAGAATTCAATCTTCTGGTCCAGACCACAGATGAAGCAACCACAGGACTACCATTTCTCTTCTGGGATGTGCAGGTGTGCACTTCAACTGAGGTCCTGAAGCAGTGGGGCTCTCTCTTATTAAGCTCTGGGGTTTTTGTTCAGCTTTTCCCATTACTTCAAGCACTGTGTGCTCCCAGAGAGCACAGAAGTACTTTGCAGAGTCTTCAAGCTGTAAGGCTGAAATGATGAGGTTGATGGATCTAGCTGCTTTCTGGAAGTTTACAGAGTAGCGGCCTTTCCTTGCATTACTGTCTTCTGAATACTGATGAATAAGGAAAGTCATCTCTCCACTAGGAAGTTGTTTGTACCAAAAAATGTAGTAGTAGTCTGTATTCCAACTTATTTCATATCGACAATTCAAGGTGACTGTCTGCCCTACTTGGCTGGATACTGCTGTCTGGACTTGAGTTACTTTCTGGGCCACACTGGATCCTATAGGGAAAAAATCAGAAAACAGAGATGAAACAGTGAATAAAATAGTGTAGGATTTAGACTAATTTAGGACCCAGAGACAAACCAAATTGAAATTATAAAATACTTATTTTTCTCCAGCCCTCCTTCCCTCCCCAAGTCCCTGTGAAGCACCACGCGCCTGTCTGCAGTCCTTTCACCCCAAACACTCCCACCCATGCTTGGAAGCATCCCTACCAGAGAGGGTGCAGGCCAGGATCACCCAGAGCAGACTGGAGAGCGGCATGAGGTGTGGGTTCTCCTGCACAAATGTGCTCAGTTCTGCCTCAAGCTGAGAGGTCAGTGTCTCTGTGCTCCTGGCAGCGCATTTACATAGCACCTGTTCCTGTGTGATCCCCCGAACAGGAAGTGGGGCTTGTCATGTTCATAGATCACATGGTGTTTTTCACAGATTGGGAAAAACTTTTGGCTCACAGATGTTTAATTTTCTTTCCCTGATTATTACGTTAGGTAGATCCTGAAAGTGTCAAGGAAAAAGCAGTTAGTATTATGTGTTTGAGGGCTTCCCTGATGGCTCAGATGGTAAAGAATATACCTGCAATTCAAGAGACCCTGGTTGGATCCCTGAGTTAAGAAGATCCCCTGGAGAAGGGAATGGCAACCCACTCCAGTATTCTTGCTTGGAGAATTCCATGGATAGAGGAGTCTGGCGGCTTCATTCTATGGGGTCCCAAAGAGTTGGACACGACTGGGCGACCAACACACACACATGTTAAGGGGTTGAGCTGAGAGAAACAGAGGACTAAATAAGTTGACATCCATTGATAATAATTTTGCCAGCCCATTCAAAACATTTTAGTGTACATGATGAATCCTTCCTGTAATCTACTTACTGATCATTCTTGTCATTCATTTAGCCTATGCTTACATTTCTTTATCCAGAATTGAAAGACTCTTTAAAAAAAACACAATAAAACAAACTCACAGACCTTTAGCTTTCTTATATGTGTGCTGTGCTGTTGCTTCAGTCATGTGCAACTCTTTCCAACCCCATGGACTGTAACCTGCCAGGCTCTTCTGTTCATGGGGATTCTGCAGGCAAGAATACTGGAGTGGGTTCCCAACCCAGGGATCAAACCCTTGTCTCCTACATCTCCTGCAACACTAGCACCACCCGGGAAGGGCCAAGAGTACTGGAGTGGGTTTCCATGCCCTCCTCCAGGGAATCTTCCTGACTCAGGGATTGAACCAGCATCTCATGTCTCCTGAATTGCCACCTGGGTTCTTTACCACTGGCTCCACCTGGGAAGCCCTTTAGCTTTCTTAACAAAAGGCAGTCTTTTCCAAAATACCTAATGTATCTTTTTCTTTTTTCACTTGGTTCTAGGTCTTTGTTTATATTTTTCAATAAATAGTTACTTCAATATCAAATGATAAAAAAATCACTCCTGACTTTCAGTATCTATTCAGTTGTATGTGTTTTTTTATGAAATGGTTAACAGGAAAAATATTAATCTTTTGAAATCTGACATTGAGTTTTACTTAATAGACTTTGAAGAGCATCAGTATATTCAATCCTGCTGCCTTTACAAGTAGAATTTTATTTATTAGATCAGGTGTCCTTAAATTGTCCTCATGTCATATTTTTTACCCCAAAGTGTTCAGTCTCTCTTGTTGTTTGTTATTCTTCTCTGTAAAGTCAAGTTAAGCATGCTGAATTTTTCTGTGACACAATGCTACAGTGCGCTCCTACAAAATATGGTATCTGCAAACACTTAGTAAATGTCGACACCACGATATTAGTGACTGAAGTTTTGTATGCTGTACATGATCATGTAGAATGTCACTGTCAATATTCCATTTGATTTCATTGTTTTAATAGATGAATTAATATAAAAGAACCAAAGGCAAATAGACAAGTAGAAAAGAAAGTACAGAAAGGTCTAAAACAGTGCTGGTTCTTAGATTTTAAAGTCAAAATAAAGCATTAATGAGTGATGCAGAGAGGAGAGTTTATATTTAGTTGAGACATCTACTTCTCTGTTCCATTTCACCTCTGGGTGCTGGCAGGCTACAGATGTCCTGGTTTCCAATTATTTGTAACTAAGTAGAGGACACCACAAATGCTCACATCAGCCTGGGGAGCAGCATGAAGGCAGTTTTTTCCCTTTGTTGATGGCCTTGCTCTGAGTTCCTCACAGTAAAGGTGCATGTTCCCTCAGCTGCATTAAAGAATCTGACTCTGAAAAATGTAGCTTCTGGCTGGATCAAGTCTGCACGGGCTGTGACATTCAGGTTGGAATATTTAGATTGTCCTAAACATTGTTCTGTCTTTCCTTGTGATTTAATAATAAATGATTATACCTGGTAAAGGACAAGCCAGGGTTTAGTATTGAAGGATGAAACTGAGAGAGAAGTTTTACTTAAAACTTCCCAATTTAGTAGTAAATTAATCTCTTCCAAAATCTGGGACTTTATCTGAAACAAATTCATTGTCAGTCATGCTAGGACTGCAAATATTCATTCATGTTCTGATTGTTCTCTTGCCTTTCTGATTTTGATTCTAAGATGAATTATACTAACTGTTCCCTAGTTTCCCTAAAAAAGACCAACAAGAAGCCATGAGCTCCCTTTTCTTCCCACTTACCCATCAAACTACATGAACTGGTAACTTCAGCACATAACTTCAGAATATCAAATATCAGACAGACAAATGAACACAGAATAGGCTTCTGACTTCTGTAATCTCTCCAGTTGAGTATTGGAATATCAAATGGTAATGGGTATAAAATCATTTCATTTATGATGTAACTCTGTGTTTAACTTATTAAGGTTTAGGAAGCAAGAATCATTGGGTCTTCTAAATTCAAATATTTGACCATGTTGCTGTCATGAACACAGTTATACTGTTTAGTACAGTCTTATAATTCTCATTATAATTGTCATGAGGACAAAACCTCTCCTAAAATGTTGTTTAATCAGTAAAAATATTAAAAGCTATTAACAGTATATGTTTTCTAAAATAAAAATATATCCCTTTCTTGACATTGAAGGAATGAAAATTCTTTTTCATTTTATGAAAATGAAAGTTACTTCATCTAATGAAGTAATTTACATGAAATTAATCAAATTTTAAGCACATTTTTGTTTCAATACCTCATAAAGAAACCCCAATAAGAATAACTTATTCTTTTTATAATTTTATTCATTTATTAATTTAGAGTGTTTGGGGTCTTCATTGCTACACAGGCTTTTCTCTAGCTTCAGAGAGAGGGGATTACTCTGTAGTTGCATTTCTCATTGCAGTGGCTTCTCTTACTGTGGAGCATAGGCTCTAGAACATAGATTCAATAGTTGGGGTGCACAGAATTAGCTGCTCCGTGACATGTAGGATCTTTTTGTATCAGGGATTGAATCAACGTCTCCTGCAGGGCAGGCAGGCAGACTCTTTACCACTGAACCTCCAGGGAAGACCTAACTGAGTTATTTTAGAATAGACTGCCCTTGGATTCTCCTTGGTTCCTTCATAGGAATCCCCAAACTCACACAGCATCTGAGGGCACAGAATTACTACTGAAGTCCCCAGATCTTCCCTAGTCCTCTCTCTTACATCTCTGGTGACTATCTTCTGAAGTTCACCTTGCATTCCAATCTGGGTACTACATTCTATTTTGAGCTTTGCATATTTCAGTCCAATGAAAGATACTCCAGTCCAGTAGTTATACATCCTATTTCAAACTTGTTATTCAACTGTTCAGACTACTAGGAAAAAAAGCAAAACAAGCTTCTAGAGGATTTCCCTGGTGGTGCATTGGATGGGAGTTCACCTGCCAATTCAGGGGACATAGGTTCAATCCCTGGTCTGAGAAGGTTCCACATGCCCTGGAGCCACTGAGCCCGGGCACTACAACTATGGAGTTTTTGCTCTAGAGCCCAAGAGCCACAACTCCTGAGCCTGCATGCTGCAACTACGGAAGCCTGTGCTCCTAGAGCCTGTGCTTCTCAAGAGAAGCCACGGCAGTAAGCCTGTGCACTGCAACCAAGAGTAGCTCCTGCTTAGCGCAACTAGAAAAAGCCCGGGTACAGCAGCAAAGACCCAGAGTAGCCAATTTTTCTAATTAAAAAAAATCTTTGAGAGCCAAGAGGGTTTACACACTGACACCATTAAAAAATTTTTTTTAACTGTAGTCATCATGCTGTACATTGCATCCCCAGGACTTATTTCTCTTATAACTAGATGTTTCTGTCTTTTGAACATAGTCACCTATTCCACACCCTACACCCCAATCTATTCTCTGCATCTATGAGGTCTGAGTATGTGTGTGTCTGTGTGTCTATATGTCTCTGTGTGTGTGTTCCTGCACCTGTGTCTTAAATTCCACATATTAATGATTTCATACAGTATTTGACTTTGTCCGCCTGACTTATTTCACTTAGTATTATGCCCTCAAGATTCATTCATGTTGTAAATCTATGAAAAAAAAATTCTTTTTTTTTAACCATGTTTTCTTTATCCATTCATCTGTCAAAACAACACTTGGGTTGTTTCCATGTCTCAGCTGTTGTAGATGAACTGCAATAAACGTGGGGTACAGATATCTTTGTGAGATAGTGACTTTATTTTCTTCAGATGAATACTCAAAAGTGGAAATGCTGAATATCATAGTAGGGCTAGCTATAATTTTTTGAGGAACCTCCATACTGTTTGCCATAGAGGCTGCAACAATTTATATTTCCAACAACAGTGGGCAGGGTTCCTTTTCTTCTGCTTGTTATTCAACTGTTCAAACTGTTCTACATTCTTGTCAAAATTTTTTATTCCGTCTTTTTGATAGTAGCCATTCTGGCAGATGTAAAGTGATAGCTCTTTTTGGTTTTGATTTTCATTTCCCTGATGATTAGTGATGTTGAGCATCTTCCGATTTACCTTCTGGTCATTCGTATGTCTTCTTTGGGAAAATGTTTATTCAGATCATCAGCCTATTTTTAAAACAGACTTTTGTTCTAATGATTATAAAAGATATTTATATATTTGGGGTATTAGCCCTTTATCAGATATATGTTTGGGCAATATTTGCTCTCATTCTGTAGGTTGCCTTTTCATTTTGTTGATGGCTTCTTTTGCCATACATAAACTTATTAGTTTGATATAGTCACACTTGTTTTTTGCTTTGTTTTTGTTTTTTTCTCTCTTGTTGTCCTTGCTTTCAGTGTCAAACACACAAAAAAAACTATGGCCAATACTGATGTCGAGGAACTTACCCCCTATGTTTCTTCTAAGCTTTATTGTTGTGGTTCTTATATTCAATTCTATAATCCATTTTGATGAGTCCAGTTTCATTCTTTTGCATGTAGCTTTCCATTTCTCTTAATATGATTTATTGAAGAGATGCTCCTTTCTTGAGTGTATATTCTTGGCTTCTTTGCCATGAATTGACCATGTCTACAAGGATTTATTTCTGGGCTCTCTATTCTGATCCATTGATCTATATGTCTTTGTTTAATGCCAGAAAAACACACATTGTTTTTAATACTATAGTTTTGTAATGTAGTTTGAAATAAGGTCATGTAATACCTTCAGTTTTGATCTTTCTCTAGTTCGCTTTGGCTATTGGTAGTCTATTGTCTCTCATACAAATCTTAGGGTTTGTTTATTCTATCTCCATGAAAAATGTCATTGAATTTTGATAGAAGTTTCATTGAATCTGTGGATTGCTTTGGGTAGTATGGATATTTTAACAATTGAATTTTTTCAGTCTGTAAGAACAAAATATCTTCCCATTAATTTTTGTCTTCAATTTCTATAATCAATGTCTTACAGATTTCAATATACAAATCTGTACTTCTTTGCTTAAAGTTTTCTTTCTGATGCAATGGAAAAAGAATCGTCTTCTTAATATCTTTTCTAGATAGTTCATTATTGGACTGTAGATTAATTTTGTATCCTGCAACCTTGCTTAATTTGTGTATTAGTTATAACATAGACTAACATCTTGGGAGCATATCTCCCACTGCTAAGCCAGATGATCTGATTTTCTTTTCACTTTCTCTTTTTGTGTACTCAAAAACTGTATATTTTAACTGTGGTAGGAAGTCTCTATGCTGCTTATTTTAGGATGAATAATTTCTAGTGCTTTAACAAGTTGAAAGTTTTTTCTCTGGCATTTTATTGGCATTTTATGGCCTCTTAAAAGTACATCTGTCAAAGTTATAGGTAATAGGAGTTATCTTATTCCTTCTATGAATTGATTGAACTAGTAAAAGCTATGGTTTCTACCATCCAACTTTTAAAAATTAAAAAAATAATTCTTACATGGAATAGTCCACAAAATTATGTGCAGACACATTTTCCCCTGGCAATGATGGTAAACAGATATTTAATTTTGCTATATTTTCTATAGCTCTCTCCAAACATTACAGACAAAACTAAAGAGGAACTCTTAGTACTTTTCCTATTTTTAAAGTAATAACCACTATTGGGAAGAGTCTATGTATGTCTTTTCAATGTTACTGTTATAGCTATGTATCACAAAACAATATATTATATTGTGATTATATTCTGAAACTTCTCATAAGTAGTGTCATGCTTTTTATACTCAGCATTTTATTTTTGTAAGATTTATCTAAGAAAATAATATAGAGAACTGTTTCTTTGCTTGTAATAGTTCATTGTATTTCAACTTCATATGTAATTCATTATTCATTATATGTAAGTTCATTCTGTACTTGGATGGTTATAATTCTGCTTACAGAGTTGGTGTGACTATCCTTGTAATGACCTCCTTGTTTGAATGTTGGAATTACTTGAATGTAGATAATAAGAATTGGAATTGTTTGACTTTTAAATATATACATTTTCTTCTTTATTTATAGTTCAGGCAATTTTTCTCTGAAGTTGTTAAATAAATGTTCTCTAGGTGGTTGCTTTTCTCCATCTGGAGAAGTTTAATAGTCTTCCCCCTGTATTTGGATCAAAACTTAATGCTATTACAGTTTCACATTTCTGGTTATCTGATGGAAATGAGATAGTAATTTGCTTTAATTTAATTTCTTCTGATTTACTGCAGAAGTTGATGTTTTATATGTTTGCATGTCTATTTCCTCGTCTTTAAATTGCCTTTATGTAAAGTATCTTTATTATCTCTTTTCATTTGGAATGTTTTCTTGTTTATTTGTAGAATCCTCCCATATAAACTTAATTTCTAATATTTTCTTGGTTACACGGTTTACTATATATCCTATTATGCATTTGAGTTTTAATTATGGAGTGGGGCACACTTGCAGGTTAAAAACTTCCCATCTATTAGGAATTCTCTATAAACTTATATTTCTAATGTCAAATTACTTTAATTATTATATGCTTATTTAGCTTTTCTATTTCTTCTTTAACTATTTTTGGTAATATATATATTTTAGAGCATCTATCAGAACATGAAATATGTGGCCAAGTCTTCTTGTGTCAAGGATTTCTTCAGATAGTAAATCTCTGCCTTTGTTGAGGTCCTCTATGAAACCGTCTCTGTTCCATATGGAGGCATGTCTCATGAGGGTCTGGAAGCCTTGGTCTGGGTGCTGGACATACCAGGAGGAAGCAGGGCTCTCGAAATACTCATGATAGGGCCTCATCTGTCCTGGGATCCCTTCAAAGGCAGAAACTGGCCCTCAAGCCAAGTCACTGCATCAGGCTGTCTCTCCTCCCATAAGATCAACATTAGATCGAGGAGATTGCTTCACACTGAAGAGAATATGTCTCTAAATAGATTCTAAATCTGACAATTATTCTGTATCGTTAACAACACTTGATATAGTTGTCTTTTTATTTTTAGCCAAAATAATGGGTGTATGCTGCTGCTGCTGCTAAGTCGCTTCAGTCATGTCCAACTCTGTGCGACCCCATAGACTGCAGCCCATCAGGCTCCCCTGTCCCTGGGACTCTCCAGGCAAGAATACTGGAGTCAGTTACCATTTCCTTCTCCAATGCATGCATGCATGCATGCTAAGTCACTTTAGTTGTGTTCGACTGTGTGCGACCCCAGGGACAGCAACCCACCAGGCTTCTCTGTCCATGGGATTCTCGAGGCAAGAATACTGGAGTGGGTTGCCATTAATGGGTGTATAGAGATCTCATTGTGGCATTAACTTGCATTTCCATGATAACTAATGATGTAGAAGAGGGGATCACAAACTTCTTCAGTAAAGGGTAGAACAGTAAATATTTTTGTCTTTGTAGACCATTCATTCTGTTGCAACTACTGAACTCTGCCATTGTTTCATGAAATAAGTTATTGATAATACATAAATAAATAAGCTTTCTTATGTTCCAACAAAATTTATTTACAAAGTAAATGGCTGAATGGACTCGTTCATGGGCCATATTTTGTTGATTCCTGATGTAGAGGACCCTATGGCTTCACAGGTAATTCTCCAAACATTTAAACAATAGTTAGGTCCCATCCTTCTCAAAATTTTTTTGTAAAATTGAAGGTGAGGAAATATTACCAAACTCATTCAATGAAGCCTTCATTACCCTGATGCCAAAACCAGGCAACAAAACTACAAAAAGAAAAGTCAATTTCCTGAATGAACATAGATAAAAAAAATCCTGAACAAAATATTAGCAAACTTCAATTCAGTCAGTTCAGCTGTTCAGTCATGCCTGACTCTTTGATACTGCATGAACTGAAGCAAGTCAGTCTTCCCTGTCCATCACCAGCTCCCGGAGCTTGCTCAAACTCATGTCCATCAAGTCAGTGATGCCATCCAATGATCTTATCCTCTGTCGTCCCTTCTCTTCCTGCCCTCAATCTTTCCAAGCATCAGGGTCTTTTCCAGTGAATCAGTTCTTTGCATCAGGTGGCCCAAGTATTGGAGTTTCAGCTTCAGCATTAGTCCTTCCAATGAACATTCAAGATTAATTTCCTTTAGGAGTGAATTAAGTTAGAAAACTTAATTTAATAATTTATGAAAGAATCATATATCATGGCTAAGTGGGATATAGTCTAGGTGTACAAGGAAGGTTCAATATTTGCAAATCAGTCAACATGATGTACATTAATAGCATGAAGGACAAAAACTTATATAATTATCTCAACAGACAAATAAAAAGAATTTGATGAAATTCAGCATCCATTCATGTTAAAAACTCTTAATAAACTTGGTAAAATGGGAACACATCTCAAAATAATAAAGGCCATTTACAACAAACACACAATTAATATCATATTTGATGGTAAAACCTGAAATCTTTTCTCTAAGATGAGGAACAAGACAAGGATGCCTACTCTCACCATTTCCATTTAATATAATACTTGAAGTCCTTGTCACAGCAGTCATATAGGAAAAAGAAATATAAGGCATACAAAATGGAATAAAACTATTTAAATGCAAAAAGACAGCCTATCAAACAGAAGAAGATACTTGCAAATCATTAATCAATAAGGGGTTAATGTCCAAAATATATAAAGAAATTTATATGCAATATCAAAACTATAAATAATCTGATTTTTAAAAAGGCAGAGGACCTAAATAGATATTTTTCCAAAGAAACATACAGATGGACAACAGACACATGGACAACAGACACATGAAAAGACATTCAACATCTCTGATCATTGGGTAAATGCAAATCAAAACCCAATGAGATCTCACCTCACCCCAATCAGAATACTGTCATCAAAAAGCCAAGAAGTAATGAGTGTTGCTGAGGATGTAAAGAAAAGGGACCCTTTGGGCACCCTTGCTGGGAAAGTAAACTGGTGCAGCCACTATTTAAAACAGCATAAAGGTTCTTCAAAAATTAAAAATATGAATACTGTATCACCCAGCAATTCCATTCCTGGATATCTATCAGAAGAAAACAAAAATACTAATTTGAAAATATATATGCACCCTAATATTCACAGCAGCATTATTTCTAATAGGCAAGATATGGAAGCGATCAGTATTCATCCATTTGAAGAGACAGAAATATATATATACATACACAATGAAACATTACTTAATCATAAAAAGGATAGAAATTTCATCACATGAGACAACATGAAAAACCTGAAGAGCATTATACTTAGCAAAATAAGTCAGACAGAGAAAGACAAATACTATATGTTTTCACTTATATATGGATTCTAAATTGCAAAACTAACAAATAGAACAGAAACAGACTCAGAGATATAGGGAATAAACTACTGGTTACTAGAGGGAAAAGGGGTGGGTGTAGGAGTGAAATAGGCGAAGGGGATTAAGAGGTACAAAAATTATGTGTATTTTTCCATACTTATAAAATAAATAAAATTATGTAATGTGCAGTAAGGAAAGGAATCGACCCTGCCAATACCTAAACTGTAGCCAGTGAAACTGATTTCGGACTTCTTGCATCCAGAATTGAAAGAGGATAAATTTGTTTTAATTAAACCACCAAGTTCATATTAACCATTGAGCATATATGTATTTTTTGTCTGCTGTGCTGCAGTAGTAGGGTGAGATGTATCTGCAGTTGTCTGCTGGGACACATCATGGTGAGGCAGGTTTGGATGGACATCTTGAGACAGCCAACTTAGCTGAATAACATCTTCTTGGAGTCACTTTTCTCTTCTTTTAGTTCCTTTCACTTCTTACCATTTTGGAGTAGAGCATATTGTAGCTGAATATTTATTTTGATAGGGCTTCCCTCAAAGATCATTTGGTAAAGAATCCGCCTGTAATACAGGAGACCCCGTTCCATTCGTAGGTCAGGAAGATCCGCTGGAGAAGGGATAGGCTACCCACTCCAGTATTCTTGGGCTTCCCTTGTGGTTCAGCTGGTAGAAAAGATCCCCTGGAGAAGGGAAAGGCTACCTATTTCAGTATTCTGGCCTGGAGAACTCCATGGGCTGTATAGTCCACGGGGTAGCAAAGAGTCGGACCAGACTGAGCGCCTTTCACTTTCACTTTCTTATCTATTAATAGATAATATCCTAGCTACAAGTTTGAGACCCTAGTGCAGAAGAAGATACAGATTGAGAGGAAGATAAAGACCAAAGTCTCAAATCTCTAAGGCCAGATGGGGTGGCCTCGCGGTGTGACTGTGGCTGGAGGAGGGGCTGCGCCCCAGGAGGGTTTGAGCACAGGCTGCAGGCGCCTGGGGAGCACGGTGCTGCACCCCACAGAAGTAAGTGCCCGAGTCTGGGGTCTGCGAAGAGGAAATGTGCAGCGAGCTGCGGCGTTCTCTAGGGACTGTCGTGGCGTTTAATCTTCCTTCCTGCTTTGTTCCAGAAGGAATGTAAATGAGGTGAATGAGGTGGCCTCCGGGGTTCTGAAGATACCAATGCACACTGTCTGCCAGGGTGGAGAAATTACACCACAGTGTAGAGCTGGCTCCCTCCTGGAGACTCAGGGCTGGGGGACTCTGCGCGGCATCCTTCCCTCTCACACCTGATGAGAAAGAGACAGTCACAGGTGAGGTCACTGTAACTCTGAAAAAACCCTGAATGTGTCCCTCCAGCTCCCATAGACGCTGAGAAGGATAGGAAGTCTGCAGGACTTGTCGACTCTTTCTACTCCCTCCCTCAACAATACAGCAGCTACTCATTTCTTCAGATTCCCCCGCAGGGCAGCCCCAACTCACAGCAAACCCGGGCAAACAAAAGCCCCAGCACAGTGCCTGCTAGCCTCTTCATGATGCCTTGACTTGCTGCTGAGAAATTTTCACCTTAAAATACACAGCTAAACCGGTAAGTGGTGTGTCATTTCTTGTCTGGAAATTACCTGCTCCTGCAACCCAATCAGCTCACCCGACAAACCCTGCTCAGGTGACACTCTGTGACAGGAAGCCCCACCTTAACAGTCAACTCCACCGAGAACACTGAACTTGAGAAAGCAAATCTTTCCTTTGCAAATTGAAAATAAAAGAAAAGAAAAATCTAAGATGCCCATAGGAATGAAACGCTTGCAATACTCTATATTCTCTGTACTGTTTGCCTTCACAGAACATGCCAACTTTCTGAAAATAACACAGGCTGAAGGCTTCAGCTACCAGATCTCAGGGGTTTGCAGATAGCTCCCCCTACAGTCCTAGTCACCATGTCACTCAGAGCATAGAAGTACTTGGTCAAATTACAGGCATGTACTTCAGGAGACGCTGGAGTCCTTGGTTGGGGTACTGCACATACCAGCAGAGGTTTGGTTGAAGAGAAAATGAGTAGCTGCGCCTCAGCTCCAGAGGGGCTCCTTCAGAGACAGTGATGTGGCCATCGGGCTGGGTCACTGACTGGGCTCCTGAAACATTAATACTGAATCAGTGAACTCAGCTAAACAAAAGTCTCTGTTCAAAGTCAAACCAGAACAACGTTCCATGTGTGGACAAGAGAGTAAAATGGAGCAGTACTCACTCAGCAGCAGGAGTGCCTCAAGCATCAAGGTGAACACCAAGGTCGTGGTGGAGCAGTGACGAGGCAGTGAGTTGCTTTCTGCATGATTCCCCACAGATAGAAGTCTCATGACTGGGGGACTTGAATCCAAGTTGCTCTGAGGTTGAGGAGGAAAGACAGGTGATACAGATTTCTTCATGTGATGGAGACTGTTGAGGGAGCCAAGAAGAGAAGCTGTCTTAAAACTTCCTCTCTCTAGTGTTTGAGATGCTTTACCTATCATTGTGTTAAAAATGGTGTCAGGATATCTCTTTAAGTTGTACGGAAGGAAGGTTCATTTTGAGCTTATTCTGATCTTTTCCAATTTTCACTACAGTGCCCTCCAGGGGTCAGTTAGAGAAATAAAGAGAAATTCACAATTTTTGTTCACCCCCTTGCTGGCTTTGTATAGTTGAATTTTAAAACATTATAATTATGTAAGGAGGAGAATTTATGTTTTGTAGGCTCTGAAACTTATAAAATTGCGCTTTCTAAAACAACACAAAATTATGGATAAAAGTTAAATACAAAACAATGTTTAGAATGAGAAATCATAGAGAATTATAAATTTTAGAAAGCAAATTCCACAGACAGCATAAATCTAGAAAATTGAGTCATATTTTAGTACTTATTTCCATGGTACACTTCCATAATACTTTTTGTTTTATGCTTTTTGTCTTCATACTTTTTATTCTTTTCTTCATATGATAATAAATTTGTAAAAACTTCTAATACAGAGAAAAGAAAGATAATCATTGATTGAAATTTGCTTTCTTAGAAAATTCAAAGTGTATTTTGATAATGGATGAAAATTTATAGGATTATGGTTAAAATTTGGAAACTCTAATAGTACTATGTGCTATAAGCTTTCATTACATTCCAAATTTTCTTATGTCATAACAAATCCTAAATACTGTCAACTGATAACACCAATTAAAGAGTTTATTGTCTATGTTAGTTTCTTATTGATGTGTGACAAATTACCAAGAACTTTTGTAATGGAACAGCATCTGTTTATATCACAGTTTCTGTAAGTCAGAAATCAGCACACAGTTAAGCTGAATCTCACAAGGTTGCAGTCAGGGAGTCAGCTAAGATTGTTTGGGGCATGGGGTTCTCTTCCAAACTCAGTTGCTGTAGAATTCATTTCTTTGTAGCTGTATCACTCCTGGCAACTTGTTTCCTCAAGACAAGGAGGATGTCTCTGATCTCAGGAGAAGTTTAAGCTCTTTTTAAGAGCTCACCTGATTAGATTAGGCCCACCTCGGACAATCTCCATTTGATTCATTCAGGGTCAAACTGATTAGAGACTTTAATTACACCTGCAAATTTCTTTCATGTGTACATGTGTGCTCAGTCCCTCAGACTCTTTGCAACCCCGTGGACTGTAGCCCACCAGGCTTCTCTGTTCATGGAATTTTCCAGGCAAGAACACGAGTGGGTTGCCATTTCCTTCTCCAAGAGATCTGCCCAATCCTGGGATCAAACCCGCATCTCTTGCATCAGCAGGCAGATTTTTCACCACTGCACTACCTGGGGGACCTTGATATCATCTACCTACCATAGTTGTTAATGCCCTCATTGGACTGGCATACTATGCGTTTCACTTTATTCTTATAAATGTAAAAAATTGTGACCAGTCAGCAAGAAGTTAATATGAACAATAATAAATATGATAGGACAAGGCCATTTTCATACCAAAGGAAGAACATAAGCAAACTCATCTTCCAATGTATAGAGTGGGATGCACAGATGTTCTACCGAGTGGACTGCAACAGCATGCAAGGAAACTATAGAAACATATTGGAACCAGTTAGGGAGGTGTTACATGCTTTTAAACACTAAAAGTTCTAGCAATAGGCTATCATGCCTTTCGGAAACAAAGACTTGTTAATGAATCATTACCAAAGGAACAGCAGTACAGTGTAATGTAAGATAATTAACATTAGTGTCAAACAGATTTTTGTTTGAAATCTGTCTCTGATGTTTAGCCTGTCAGATCTTGATGACAAACACATATACTGATGTGACTGTGAGCTGCACAAATAAATTCCACTAGATCAAAATTACATGCATTCTTAATTCAAATTCACTCTTGCAGATGCCAAATAAGCCTGTGGCTCACTCTGTCACCACCTGACAGACTAGAATTATAGTAGAGTGGAAGTTGGGGTTTAACAGGTAAGGATCTTAACTTGTTAAGATATCTTATTTTTTGAAGCATTTATAAAATATGGCTAGGGCCCTATGTATCTTGGAAATGACATATTTAAATAAGGGGCATTAAAGCTTAAGCTTTATTTTAAAATGGAATAGTAAAAGTGTTAGTTGCTCAGTGGTGTTTGACTCTTTGTGATCCCATGCCAGGCTTCTCTGTCCATGGGATTCTCCAAGCAAGAATACTGGAGTGGGTTGCCATTCCCTTCTCCAAGGTATCTTCCTGACCCAGGGATTGAACCCAGGTCTCCTGCATTTAGGCAGATTCTTTACTGTCTGAGCTTTATAAGAAATATCTCATTTAATACAACAACATCTTGGGTTACTCATTTTTACCCTCCATTTTACAAATGGTAAACCTAGCTTCAAAGAATTTAAATTACACAGGATTGCAGTATTTTTAAGTGACAAGGTAGATTAGACTCTAGATCTAACTCCAGAGACCAATCTTATGTGCATTCCACTCAGACTGCTTGCATGATAACTGAAGCAATATGAGCAGATGAAATTTTCAAAGAATAGTATACAGATGGAGAAGAAAAGAGGGCCTAAGCAGTAGGAATGCTCTTGATGTGGGATGGGTAAAGAAGATCTTGCAAAGGATCTCCTAGAAGTTAAAGTTTAAAGTTAGGTTACTGTGTGCCAGGACACAAAAGTCTTCAAAAGGAGTGGCAAGCACTGCTGAGAGTGGCTGCTCGAATGTGGTCTGTAGGTGGGTAGCATTCGCGTCACCAGGGAGCTACACTGATTTCAGAATCTCAGCCCCAACCCCAAATTCCTACGTCAGAATCTGCATTTTAATAATATTCCTGTGCACATTAAAATTTGAGAAATACTTATCTAGATGAAGGAGGTTAAAAACGTCTTTTGGATTTAACAATAAAGAGATCATTGGTGATTTTCAAGAAAACAGATTTTAGAAAGTGTTGGGAGAAAAAACAAAAGTGTACGGAGTGAAAAAGAGGTGACAGAGTGTAAGCACTTATATGATTAGGGCTTTTAAACAATAGCCAGGGAGTAAAAGATAGATTGGTTGCAGGAGAGGCATGTATGGGGTTTGGAGGAATATGAAATATTTTTTCTAAGATGGGAAAGCTTGAATATTTTAAATGAGTCCTAAAAAATCAGACCATAGAATTTGGATGATCAGTGGCCTAAGGTGCCATAGAAATCAGAAAGAATGGTGTAGGTGAAGTGTTTAGGCAAAGGGATACTATTTCAAAGTAAAAGAGATACCTGTTTTATTATGGGAGGGAAGGTGAATTATAAGTGTAAAAGCAGAATGTTTTATGAGATGCACGAAGTTGAAGATTCACATAAATATATTGAAATGGAGCTGTGCTCGATGGTCCTTGCCTCCTGTGTTCTCAGCCTGCCCTTGTCTGTGGAAAAACTTTAGCCAAAGAAGAAGCTTAATTAGACATCCCCCCGTAAAGTCACACGCAAAGAGAACTGACCCCTCTCTTTCTGCAAAGAGAAACTGAAAGTTTCTGAGAACTTTCAGAAATCAGTTTCCTCATTGTGGACTGCTGCTATTCAACTTGAGAGAGATTGGTATAGCAAAACATGGGAGGAGAAGCACTTTGGTCAAAAATTTTTATATAAAATTTCAATTAAAAATTTTAAAACTTTCAAATGGAAAGGAACAAAAGGTCCTTCTTAGCTTTGTTTAATAGTGAAACTATTATTATTTTGTCCTGCTTGACTGTTTTCCTCTCCTTCTGCATTTTTTTCTGATTAAGTTTATTCTTTGGAATTCAGGGAAAGCCCAAGAAGCTAACGGTTTTCTATGCACAAGAAGCAACAGAGGGTGGGTAGTGGTAGTCTGTTTCAGAAAAACCCTATAGAATCCTGCTGGGTTTCATATTATGTTTGTGTGTGTGTGTGTATGTGCACGTGTGTGCATGTATGGCCTCTTGTGTGCCAAGCATGGTTCAGGTCTGGAGGATGCAGTAGTAAAGAGATATTAAATGCCTACAGTTCAGTAGGAAGAGAGAAAAAGTAAATGAATGCTTTTTTTTTGAGAAAAAAATAATTTTAAAAAGTAATAAGTACTATAAACACAATGCAATACTGTATTGAGAGAAAAGTTACTCTTGGGGTGAGGAAGGGCATCTGTTCTAAGTAGGATATGGAGGGAAGGCTTCACTCTGCTACTTACTGTGCAACTCCAGGCAAAATATTGAAGCCCCTTCAAGTTCAATTTCCTTTCCTGTAAGTAGTCAGTATCTTTCTGCTGGGCACTGGACTCAGCACTAGCACTTATTATCTCAGTCACTTCTCATGAGAACTCTGCATGGCAGATTCTATCAATATTGATATTCTATCAATATGTAACATTGTAGATATGAGAAAACTAAAGCAAAAAATCATTAAGTCATTTCCCCAAGATACTCAACTAATGAGTGGTAGATCTAGAGATATAAACCAAGTCTTCAGTCTCAAGCACTTTGCAACATTGCCTCCCTAAAGGTGAATCGATCCAACCTTGAAGTGTTCCAGTAAGAATTAAGTAGGAAGGCACATTCAAATCACCCAACGTAATACCTTCCCTAACTTAGATATTCAGTCAGCTGCAGCCCTGTGCAAAATCTTGGGGGTGGGGGTGGGAGACAGAATCTGAAATTGCAGCTTAATCTATCCACAAGATAAAGTTCAATATTTTTCCAAGGTGTGTGTGTGTGTGTGTGTGTGTGTGCGTGTGTGCTCATTCATGACTCTTTGCAACCTATGGACTGTGGCCTGCCAGGCTCTTCTGTTCACGGGACTTTTCCAGGCAAGAACACTGCAGCAGGTTGCTATTTCCTACTCCAGGGGATCTTCCATGCCCAAGGATCAAACCAGCATCTTTCATGGCTCCTTCATTGCCAGGCAGGTTCTTTACCAGCTCAGCCACCAGGGAAGCCCTTTCTGGCGTATATGTAGTTGTTTACTGGCAGATTTCATGTGCTATCATAAGTATCCATGGTCTATCATGATCTTATTACTATTAATGAAAAATTAATTCATTAGGGCGTTATTTTGAGAGATAGGGTGCCATAATATAAAATAGAATGAGTATACCAAGCAGTGTTTTCTGCAATTATTTACTTTTTCCTGTTATTGACTCTTGCTCCCATTTCTCTGGATATTTCTATACTACAAGAGAAGACAGAGCAGTAATACAATTTTACTTACCAGAAAAGAAACTCCCAACTTGTGCAACAATTTCCAAGCTTTCTTTTCAAGGTAGCCTCTTACTCTCCAGCCATAATCAGGCCATGTGTTGTATTTGTCATTTGAAATCAATCACTTTCACATCTGGCAGGCAAAAGAAGAAGAAGAAAAAAAAAAAACCAGCCAGTTTTGTTGAATCCTCTTTCTCTCCATTTCTGCGTAGGGAAGTTTACTGAATGGTTCAGCAATGACAGCTTCTATTGTGATTATGCTTTTGCTGGCCAATTCTTGGCTTTCTCTGGATAAAAAAGACAGAGACAGAATTTGGAGGAAATAGAAAGGTGGCTTTAAGAATATTGGAGTATGTTGCCGTTCCCTTCTCTAGGGGATCTTCCTGACCCAAGGATCAAACATGTGGATTCTTTACCATTTGAGCCACAAGGCAAGGGCTCACAGTCCAGTCAGTGATGAGGAACAAAGGTGATAATAGGATCTTGATTTCTTCCTCTTGCATGGTTTCAAAGATAATCATAGCCTGGTATCTGTAACCCAGCAATTGAGTTTGGCAGTCAGGTGGCTCTGCGGCCTTCTTTCTGGTATGTAACTACAAAGGGAAAGGTGTTGTAAGGGAAAACACTAGAGAAGAGAGGTATTTAGCATAGAGACAAAGGAGAAAATGTGAACTGCAGCTCCTGCAGAGTTAGGGAGCAGTAAAGCAAACTTACAGATATGCAGTTAGGAGTAGTTAGGGCAAAACAAAACAAAAACAACTAGGACTGTTCACACCTTTCCCTATTGAGACTTCAGGGACTCTCTATCAGGGCTTCCCTGGTAACTCAGTTGGTAAAGAGTTACCTGAAATGCAGGACACCCTGGTTCATTTCCTGGGTTGGGAAGATCCTCTGGAGAAGGGATAGGCTACCCACTCCGGTATTGGCCTTCCCTGGTGGTTCAGCTGGTAAGGAATTTGCCCGCAATGCAGGAGACCTCAGTTCCATCCCTGGGTTTCCGTTTTGCCCTGGGAAAGGAAAAGGCTACCCACTCCAGTATTCTGTCCTAGAGAATTCCATGGACTATATCCATGGGGTTGCAAAGAGTCGGACATGACTGAGAGACTTTCACTTCACTTCAGGAATGTTCAGTCCTGCTCACTGTTCTCTTTATCTTCTTTGTTCTCAGGAAAGGGAAAGAAAAAAACCTCATTCCTCTTTTTTCCTTTTCACTGCAACAGGCTTCTTCACAGTTTAACTCATGATCACTGGAGGGGAGCAGAGAGGCCAGTGTAAGCATCATAAGATATTTGAGCAGGACACCAGCTAGCAGAGCTTTAGCTTTCATTCTTGATTCATGCAGTGTGTTACAGCCTGATTCTCAGGGGGAAAAAATGGAAAGATTTAGATAAAGGATTCATTTTCATGTTCATAAGAAGCTAGTTTGAAAGTATTTGCTTCCTTTTAACACTTTAAAAATGCTTTCCCTTGGTAACTTCTATTGCATCTGATATGAAATCAAGCATCATTCTTAATGATATTTCCCAGAATACAGTATATCAATTTTCCCTGTTTATTGGCAAGGTTATTTCCACTTATATAGACCCTTGGATTTGCCTTCAGTACCCTTTGAACTTCTTTCAGAATCACAGTGGTGGGCTTGCAGAATGTCTTATTCACCGTGATGACTTTCCACATAGCATTGCTCCTGTGTAAGGAGCTTATTTTCTAGAAGGTCAAGTATGGCAGTGAGTGAAGGTGCTTGTTATGAGCAAAAATGTTATGGAATGGGTAATGGAAAAAGTAGTTATGAATACTACCAACAATCATATGGTCATTCACAGTAACAAAAACTGTAATGGTCAGAAATGGAGTATTTCCTGCCATATCAGTAAACAAGGATATCATAGTCATCAGCAACTGCGCCCAAAGTGAGCTCCTGAGCCTAGGGGCACTCAGGCAGGAGAAGAATATCTGTGATCTAACAACCATCAGCAGTCACTCCCTACCATGAGCCTAAGGGCGCTCAGGATGCAAGAAACACAGATACTGGCCCCAGGGGAGCTGAGGCGAATAGTAAAAGAATGACTTCGGTGAGCCCAGACTCTTGCATCTTCGCATGCACAGAAAAAGAGCTAGACTCCTTAACTTGAGATATCCGTTTTTCTTTAATTAACAATTACCCTTTGATGTTCAGACTACCTGCACTTTGTTGCAAAACTTCTCTACAGCCTGGCACCTCTGCTCACCTCCTTAGAGCAGTTCTTTCAGGTTTACTTCAGATGCTACCTCCCAGGCTTGAAGTCCTAAAAATTCCCACCAGATAAAACATAACTCTCAACTTCTGATTGTGAATATTTTTTAAGTTGATCGTAGTTATGACACTCTCTTTTTCAGTTTGATGTGAATATGTTTATATATACAGTAACCATTTTTAAATCTCTCACCTGCCTTGGGAGCATATGATGCTCCTAACTTGCCTGCCTCTGGAAACATATGCTTTGAAAAATACAGGTTAATCTTGTATCTGATTGTATCTCAGTAGTTAAGATGCAGGGTCCAATGGGACAGTGTGGATGAGGTATAAGAGGAAAGAACAACACCCAAAAATGGATGATTGAACTTGGTATCCTTTGAAGAGCGTGTGGCAACCCACTCCAATATTCTTGCCTGGAGAATCCCATGGACAGAGGAGCCTCGTGGGCTACAGTCCACAGGGTCACAAAGAGTTGCATGTGGGCGAAACAACTTAGTACACAAGCACAAACCTGGTATAACCTTGTCTTTTCAGGAGAAGGTTACGTTGATTTTGGTTGAATGGGGAATAACTGTATCGTAGGAATGGAAGCAAAGTTTTGCTGTTTTCTTTGTTTGAAAGTGTGTTGTTAGAAGAGGTATAGATGGATGACCAGTTGACACAGAAGGTACTGAAACAACTTTGCAGTGTCTCTACTAGCTGGAAATCTATGACTCAGAATTTGTTTCCCTGTATTGCTCCAGGTTAGGGTTGGCCATAAAAAAGATTGTGCAAGGTTTAGAAGGTAGTTGTCATAAAGTAGCCACAATTTTTTATGTCCTGCTGGTTGGTGCAGGGCTCCAGTCACTGTGAAACTCACAAGTGTTGCTGTGGATCTGCTAGCTCATCTTGTTGTTGACTTACAACTCCTTAACCTCCAACCAGATCTCCTCCTCCTCATCTCTCTTCTTGGGCCAAATGTGCATGTAGCATGATGATAAATACCCACTTCTCCTGAAGGTCACCCACTACCGTGAGATTGAAGGAGCTGAGAGACAGACAAGTTTTTAGTGTGTCTTTGTGGGTTCCAATCATCCTCATGGGTTCTAGTATGTTCTTAAATGTCAGTTTTCCCATGTTTTGTCCGTATCCAATTTTCCTTTCCAAACCACACTCTAGTTGATTTAAAGTAAATTCAGACTCAGCACCAGATGCAAACATAACAGCTTTGTATAAACTCCTCCACCAACTCTAGCAATTGCCTGAGAGTCCTATTCCTTAAAACGAGTCTCTTATTCTGTATCACTGTGGTTCTACTTTTCTGATTGTACCCTAACTAACATAAAAACTAAGAAGAAAAGATTAAGGAAATTATATTCATGACAATTTCTGAAAATTAAACCCAGATTTATGATGTGAGATTTTTTTTAGGGCAGTTGCCCCATTAAATTATTAGAGGGCAAGTTTTCAAGTTTAGACAACTTTGCACATGTTCTGTATGATTAATATGGAATAAAAAAATCAAGACTGAGAACATATTACTAGAAAGTTAGTCTGGACATCTGTTCCTAGGTGACTTAAAAAGAGCTTCCAGACCACAGATTAAGCAACCACACAACTACCATTTTTGGTCTGGGATCTGCAGGTGCATATTTCAGCTGGAGTTTTGCAACAGAGAAGCTCTCTTTTATTAAACTCTGGGGTTTTTGTTTAGCTATTCCCATTACTTCAAGCACTGTGAGCTCCCAGAGAGCACAGAAATACTCTGCAGAATCTTCCAGCTGTAAGTCTGAAATGGTGAGGCTGATGGATTTAAGAGCTTTCTGAAAATTTACAGAGTAGCGGCCATCCCTTGCATTCTGTCCAGAAGAAATCTGACGAATAATGTAAATCATCTCTCCATTGGGAAGCAGCTTGTACCAAAAAATGTAGTAATTGCTCCAGGTTGTTCCATACCGACAGTTCAGGGTGACTGACTGTCCCAGTTGACCGGATATGTCTGTCTGGTCTTGAATAACTCTCTGCGCCACACCAGATCCTGAGGGGGAAAAATCAAGAAACAGAACTGAAGTAATGAACGAAATAATGTAGGAATTAGACTAATTTGGGACCCAAAGAAAACCCCAAATTTGAAATCATGCAAGTATGCCTTTCTCCAGCCCTCCTTTCCCCCAGCTCCCCATGACGCATCATGTGTCTGTGTGCGGACCTTCACCCTAAACATTCGTACCCTTTTTTGGAAGCATCCCTACCAGAAAAGGTGAAGGCCAGGAACACCCAGAGCCGGCTGGCGGGCGACATGAGGCGTGGATTTCCCCGCACAAATGCACTCAGTTCTGCCTCCAGCTCAGAGTGCGGTGTCTCTGAGTGCCTGGCAGCGCATATACATACTACCCGGTACCCGTGTGACTCCCCCGCAAGGGGAAGTGGGGTTTGTCATGTTCATAGCCCACGTGGTCTGTGCACAGATGGGAAAAAAGTCTGGCTCACCACAAACTTTATTTTGTCTACCTGTTTTTCCCTGGTAATTGAATTAGGCAGATCCTGAAAAGGAGTGTGGGAAAAAAACAATTAGTGTTAAAGGTATGAGCCGAAGGGAACTGAGTTTTAAACAAGTTGACAAATATTGGTAATCATTCAGTAAAATAATTTTACCAGTTCATTTAAGATAGAATTTAGTATAGGCTATGAACTCTTCTTGTAACCTACTTACTGGTCATTCATTTAGGCTATACTTACCTTTCCTCCATTCAAAAACAATGACTTTTTTAAAATCCACAGAGTTTCAGCTTTCTTGGTGAAAAGCTATCTTATCCAAAACAATTAGCTTATCTTTTTTTTTTTCTTAACTGGGTTTTAGAGCTCTATTTAGATTTTTTTGTAAATAAAGTTACTTTAACATGAAATGAAGAAACATCAGTTCTTCTGGCTTTCAGAATCTATTCATCTGTATGTGTTTTTATGAAAGTGTAACAGGAATAAAATATTGTTCTTTTGAAATCTGACACTGAATCTTATTTATTAGACTTTGAGGAGGATCAGGATATTCAGTCTCATTGCCTCTACAAGGAGAATTGTACTTATTAGATCATGTGTCCTAGAATTGTACTGATGTCACTCTGAAAGCTGTAAAATAATGATGAAGAAAATTGAAGATAATGCAAGTACACATAAAAATATTTCATGTTCATGGGTTTTAAGAATTAACAATGTTAAAATGTCCTCTGAACCAGAGAAATCTACAGATTTAATGCAGCCTCTCTCAAAATAGTCATGGCATTTTTCATGTAACTAGAACAAATAATCCAAAAATTTGTATAGAACCACAAAAGACCACAAGTAGTCAAAGCAATTTTGAAAAAAATGGAACAAAGGTATCATACTCCCTGACATCAAAATATGCTTCAGAGGTGTTATAATCTAAAATGTACACTGCTGGCCCAAAAACAGAGATTCAGCCAATGGAACAGAATAGGGAGTCCAGATTTTAACCCTTATATACATGGTCAATCAATCTATAACAAAGGAGGCAAGAATAAACAATGGGGGAAAGACTGCTTCTTCTATAAGTGGTGTTAGACAACTGGACAGCTACATGTTAAAGAATGAGATTAGAATATTTTCTCACAGCATATCCTAAAATAAACTCAAAATGGATTAGAGACTTAAATTCTTAAAGAAAGTATAGGCAATATGCTTTATGACATTCATCTTTGCCATATTTTTGTATCTATTTCCTTAGGCAAGGACAAGAGAGAAAGAACATAGAAAATAGGACCTAATTAAATTAAAATATTTTACACAGTGAAACAAATGATTAACACACAAAAAAGGCAACCTATCAAAAGGGAGAAGATATTTGGAAGTGATTGGTCAATAAGGGGTTAATGTCCAGAATATATAAAAAACTTTTGCACACAATATCAAAACCGCAGGCAGAGGACATGAATAGGCATTTTTCCAAAGAAACATACAGATGGCAAACAGACACATGAAAAGATGTTCAATATCTTTAATTATCAGGTAAATGCAAATCAAAACCACAATGAGATATCACCTCACTCCTACCAGAATACTATCATGACAAAAATGAAAAATAATTGAGTATGGTCAAGGATGTGGAGAAAAGGGAAACATTGTGTATTCTTGCTGGGAAAATAAGCTGGTGTAGCCTCTATTTAAAACAGTATGAAGATTCCCCAAAACAATAAAAATATGACTATTATATGATTCGGGGCTTCCCAGGTGGCTCAGCGATAAAGAATCCACCTTCAATGTAGGAGATACAATTTCAATCTCTGGGTCAGAAGATCCGCTGGAGTAGGAAATAGCAGCCCACTCCAGTATAGTTGCTGGGAAAATTTCCAGAGACAGAGGAGCCTGGTGGTCTATGTTTCCATGAGATTGCGAAGAGTCGGACGCGACTGCAATGACTTAGCATGCACATGCATTATATGATTCAGCAATTCCATTCCTGGGTATCTATCAGAAGAAAACAAAAACACTAATTCAAAAGTATATATGCACCCAAATGTTCAGTGCGATGTTATTTCCAATAGTGAAGATATATAGAAACGACCTCAGTTTTCACTCATATGAATGGATCTAGAAGATATGAACGTGTGTGTGTGTATACAATGGAATATTACTAACCATAAGAAAGATTAAAATTTTGCCAGTTGGGACAGCATGATAGACCTGGAGGATATCACGCTTACCAGAATGTCAGAGAAAGACAAATACTGTATGCTTTCATTTTTATATGAAATGTAAAAAGCAAAACAAATTAACAAATATAACAAAACAGAAACAGACTCAGACATACAGGGAACAAACTATTGGTTACTACAGGGGAAGGAGGTGGGTGTAGGGGTGAAATAGGTGAAGGAGATTAAGAGGTACAAATTTCCACTTACAAAATAAATAAATTAAAACTATGTAATGTGCAGTAAAGGGAAAGAATCGACCCTGCCAAGAACTTGACTGTAGCCAGTGAAACTGATTTTAGACTTCTTGCATCCAGAACTGAAAGAGGATAAATTTGTTTCAAATGATCAATTCATATATGAACACTGAACAAATATTTTCTGTTTGCTTTGCCCCAATCATAGGATGAGATGTGAATATTTGCAATTTGCAAATGTGAGTAATTGCAATTGTGAGTTATTTGTATTTGCAATTATGGTAAGGCAGATTTGAATATTCTTGAGACACCCAACTAAACTGGATAACATCTTTATTGGAGTCATTTTCTCTCCTTTTAGATCCTTTCACTTTTTATCATTTTGGAGTCCAGCATATTGTGTTTAAATATTTACTTTAAATCTGTTGTCTTATCTAGAGACTCTCCTAGCTACAAGTCAGAGGTTCTAGTGCAGAAGGAGATATTCAGAAGGAAAAAGACCAAATTCCAAATTTGTTGGGCCAAAAAGTGTTTGTGGTTAAAACTGTGCCAGTGTAGGTAAGAAATACTAAACAGTGCAAATACCTGGTAATGGCCTCAAGGTGTGACTCTGGCTGGAGGAGGGGCTGAGGCCCGCTGAGGGTTTGAGCACAGGCTGCAGGTGGCTGGGGAGCCCCGTGCTGCACAGCACAGAAGTAAGTGCCTGAGTCTGTGGTCTGCGAAGAGGAAACATGCAGTGAGCTACGGTGTTCTGTAGGGACTGTCATGGTGTTTAATCTTCCATCCTTCTTTGTCCCTGAAGGATGGATGAGGCGGCCCCCAGGGTTCTGACGGAACCATTACACATTTTCTGTGCGGCTGCTGCTAAGTTGCTTCTGTCATGTCCATCTCTGTGCAACCCCATAGATGGCAGCCCATCAGGCTCCTCTGTCCCAGGCAAGAACACTGGAGTAGGCTGCCATTTCCTTCTCTGCATTGTCTGTGAGGGTGGAGAAATTACACCACATTGTAGAGTTGGCTCCTTCCTGTAGACTCAGGGCTGGGGGACTCTGGTCCACTTTCACCCCTCTCACACCAGATGAGACAGAGAGAAACAGTCATAGGAGAGGGTCACAGTAGCACAGTGTAAGTCCCTCAGTCATGTCCCACTCTTTGTGACCCCATGGACTATATACAGTTCATGGAATTCTCCAGGCCAAAATACTGGAATGGGTAGCCTTTCCCTTCTCCAGGGGATCTTCCCAACCCAGGGATCGAATCCACAATTCCCACATTGCAGGTGACTCTTTACCAGCTGAGCCACAGAGCTCCTGTAAAACCCTGAAAGTGTCCTCAGGAATGATGGGGATCGGAAGTCTGTAGGACGTGTGAGCTCCTGCTTCTCCCTCCCACTACATCAGCTATTCAATCCTTCAGATTCCCCTGTGGGGCAGCCCCAACTCACAGCAAACTTCGGCAAACAAAAGCCCTAGCACAGTATCCACTTGCCATTTCATGAAACCTTGTTGCTGGGAAATTTTCACCTTAAGATCCATAGTAAACTCCAGGTGGTGAGGGTCATGACTTGATTGGAAATGTTCCTGCTTCTGCAGCCAATCATCTCAGCCAACAAACCCTGTACAAGTGACATTGACAGGAAGCCCCACCTACCACCATCATTTCCATGGAGAACACTGAACTTCAGAAAACATTATTCTTTCTTTTGTAAAACAAAAAACAAAGAAAAATAATCTAAGATGTCCTTGAGAACCAAACACTTCAAGGATTCTGTTTGCCTTCAAAGAACACTCCAACTTCCTAAAAATAACACAGTCTGAGACCCTGAATCTTTTAAGCTACCACATCTCAGGAGGTTTGTGTTCAGCTCCCCTTGAAGTCCCAGGCACCGTGTCACTCAGAGCACAGAAGTGCTTGGCTGAGTCTTTCCAATGGACTGATGTTTTCCTCCAGTGGAAGGAGTTCTCACTCCTATTAAATTCAGCCTCAAAACAGTTGATGTCTGAAACAAGGCTGTCTTTATATGTATACTTCAGGAGAAGCTGGAGTCCTTGGTTAGGGTACTGCACGTACCAGAGAAGTTTGGTTGAACAGAAGATGAGTAGGTGCACCTCAGCTCCAGAGGGGGTCCTTCAGAGACAGCGATGTGGCCATCGGGCCGGGTCACTGACTGGGATCTAGCTCCTCCTGAAATGTCAATGCTGAATCAATGAACTCGGCTAAAACAAAAAGTCTCTATTTAAAGTCAAACTGGAACATTGTTCCATGTGTGGACAAGGGAGTAAAATGGAACACCAGTCAGACAGGAATGGAAGCACCTCCACGTGGACCCCACAGTCACGGCAGAGCAGTGAAGAAGTGGTGAGATCCTTTCTTGGAGATCCTGCACAAACAAAAGTCTGAAGACTGGCTCTCTTGAACCCAGGTTGCTCTGAGGTTGAGCTATGACAGCGGTAGGAAGAGAGGCTGTCCTAACAGAACTGCTTACCTCTACTGTCTGAGATGCTTTACCTATCATTGTGTAAAACATGTTGTCAGAATATCTCTTTAAACTGTAAAGCAGGAAAGTTTTTGTGAGTTGATTCTAATCTTATACAAAAAGCCATTTCCAATTTATTCAACAGCCTCCTCTATCAGCCAGATGGAGAAATAAAGAGAAGTTCACATTTTTGTGAACCTTCCTCACTCCCTTCCTTCTCTTGTATGGTTGAATTTAAAGCATTAAAATTATGTAGAGAGGAGAATTTATGTTCTGTAGGCCCTGGGAGTTATAAAATTGGGCTTTTTAAAAAACACAAAATTATGAATAAAAATTGAATATAAAACAATTTTTAGAATGAGAATTAAAACTATAGGAAATTACAATCTCAAAAACAAATACCACAAGCAGTATATATCTAGAAAATGATACAATATTTTAGTTCTTATTTCCCTGACACATTTCTATAATACCTTTTGTTTCTATGTTCTTTGGCTCCATAATTTTTGTTTCTTCATATGACAGTAAATTTGGTAATACTTCCTATCTAGAGAAAATAAAGATAATTTGGTCTTTATTCCTAGCATACTTGGTCAATTTTTTTTTAATATTCACAGTTTATTTTTAGTAATGCATGAACATTTTTTCGGATTAGAGTCAAATTTGGGAATTGTCTACCAAATTACTATGTGCTACAAGATTTCATTATATTTCAAATTGTCTTATTCTATAACCAATGCTAAGCACTATAAACTAACACTTAACACATTTATTAAGTCTGTTAGTTTCCTTTTGTTGTGTAATAAGTTATCATGAACTTTGTGACTTAAAACAACATCCATTTATCTCATAGTTTCTGTATGTCAGAAGTCAGGGCACAGCTAAGCTGGATCTCACAAATCTGCAATTATGGAGTCAACTAATACTGTAGTCTTGTCTGAGGCTTGAGGATCCTCTTCCAAACTCATGTGATTGTGATAGAATTCATTTCCTCATAGGCATAGCCCTCATGGCAGCTTGCTCCCTCAAGCCTGGGTGGATCTTTCTAATCTGAGAAAAAGCTTAAGCCCTCTTTTAAAAAGTTTACCTGATTAAATTAAGCCCACCAAGGACAATCTCCCTATTGATTCACACAAGTTCAAACTGATTAGGCACTTTAATTACATCTGCAAATCTCCTTCCCCTTTGCCATATAATAAAACAATCACAAGAATGATCAATCACCAAGGACATAGCAGAAATAAAGAATAAGCAAACAGAGATGAATAACACAGTTACTGATACTAAAAACACTCTAGAAGGAACCAATAGCAGAATAATTGAGGGAGAGAAACAAATAAGTGAGCTGGAGGAATGGTGGAAATAACTGCTGAAGAGCAAAATAAAGGGAAAAGAATAAAAAGGCTTGAGGAAAGCCTCAGAGACCTTTGGGACAATATTAAATGCACTAATATTCAAGTTATAGGGGTCCTAGAAGAAGAAGAAAAAAAGAAAGGCAATGAGGAAATTTTTGAATAAATTATAGTTGAAAACTTCCCCAGCATGGGAAAGGAAATAGTCAATCAAGTTAAAGATGTACAGAAAGTCCTTACAGGGTAAACCCAAGGAAAACACATGAAGACACATGTTAATCAAGCTAACAGAGATTAAGCACAGAGGAGTATTAAAAGAAGCAAGGGAAAAGCAAGAAGTAACATACAAGGGAAAATCCATATGATCAACAGTGGATCTTTCAGCAGAAATTCTATAGGCCAGAAGGGAATGGCAGGATATATTTAATGTACTAAAAGAGAATAACCTACAAGCACAATGATTATACCTGGCAAAGATCTCATTCAAAATTGGCAGAGAGATCAAAAGCTTTACGGACAAGCATAAATTAAGAGAATTCAGCACCACCAAACCAGCCTTTCAACAAACACCAAAAGGAACTTACATAGCCAGTAAACACAAGAAAGGAAAGACCTACAAAAACAAACCCAAAACAATCAATAAAATGCCAATAGGAACATATGTATCAATAATTACCTTAAATGTAAATGGATTAAATGCACTAACCAAAGATACAGACTGACCGAATGGGTACAAAACTAAGACCCATATATATGCTGCCTACAGGAGACTCACTTCAGACCTAGAGACATACAGATTGAAAGTAATACTGAATTTAGAAAGATGGTAACAAGAACCCTCCATGTGAGACAGCAAAAGGCACACAGATGTATAGAACAGACTCGTGGACTCTGTGGAAGAGGGCAAGGGTGGGATGATATGGGAGAATGGCATTGAAATATGTTAATTACCATATGTGAAATCAATCGCCAGCCCAGGGCTGATGCTCGGGGCTGGTGCACCGAGATGTCCCAGGGGGAGGGAATCGGGAGGGAGGAGGGAGGGGGGTTCTGGAGGGGGAGCATATGTAAACCCATGGCGGTCTCATGTCATTGTATGGCAAAACCAACACAATAAAAAATAATAAAATTAAAAAAAAAAGAAAGTAAAAGGATGGAAAAAGATATTCCATGTGAATGGAAACCAAAAGAAAGCTGGGGCGGCAATCTTTATTTCAGACAAAATAGACTTTAAAGTAAAGAATATCATAAGAGACAAAGAAGGACACTACATAATAATCAAGGGATCAATCCAAGAAGAAGAAATAATAATTGTAAATGTCTATGTACCCAACATAGGAGCACCTCAATGCATAAGGCAAACACTAACAGGCATAAGAGGAGAAATCGACAGCAACACAATAATAGTAGGGAACTTTGACACCCCGCTGTCATCAATGGACAGATCAAACAGAATCAGTACGGAAACGCAAACCTTAAATGAAACATTAGATGAAATGGACCTAATTGATACCTTCAGGACTTTCTATTCAAATGTAGAAGAATACACTTTCCTCTCAAGTGCACATGGAACATTCTTCAGGATAGACCACATCTTGGGCCACAATTCAAATCTCAGTTAGTTTAAGGAAATTCAAATTGTATCAGGTATCTTCTCTGACCACAATGCTCTGAGACTAGATATCAACTACAGGAAAGAAAAAAAACAGCAAAAAACACAAACTCATGGAGATTAAACAATACATTACTAAATAACAAACAGGTTACTGAAGAAATAAAAAAAAAGGAATCAAAAGATTCCTAGAAACAAATGACAATGAAAACACAAAGACTCAAAACCTATGGGACGCAGCAAAAGCAGTTCTAAGAGAGAGGTTTATAGCAATACAATCATACCTCATGAAGCAAGAAAAGCATTGACTAGACAGCCTAACTCTACATCTAAAGCAGCTGGAAGAAGAACAAAAAACCCCTAAAGTCAGCAGAAGGAAGGCTATCATAAAAATAAGAGCAGAAATAAATGAAAAAGAAATGTAGAAAATAATAGCAAAGATAAATAAAACTAAAAGCTGGTTCTTTGAGGTTAACGAAATCAACAAACCACTAGCCAGATTCATCAACAAAAGAAAAGGAGAAAAATCAAATCAATAAAATTAGAAACGAAAAAGGAGAGGTTACAACAGACAAGACAGAAATACAAAGGATAATAAGAGAATATTATGAGCAACTATATACTAATAAAATGGACAACCTAAAGGAAATGGTCAGATAGTTAGGAAAGATCAGCCTCCCAGACTGAAACAGGAAGAAATAGAAATTATGAACAGCCCAATTACAAACACTGAAATGAAACAGCGATCAAAATCTCCCCAAAAACAAAAGCCCTGGGCCAGTTGGCTTCACAGGGGAATTCTATCAAACATTCAGAGAAGAGCTATTGGCTATTTTTCTGAAACTCTTCCAAAAAATTGCAGAGGAAGGAACACTTCCAAACTCATTCTACAAGGCCACAATCACCCTGACATCAAAATCAGGAAAAAACAACATGAAAAAAGAAAATTACAGGCCAATATCACTGATGAACATAGATGCAAAAATCCTCAACAAAATTCTAGCAAACAGAATCCAACAACAACATTAAAAAACTTATATACCATGATCAAGTCAGGTATATTCCAGGGATGCAAGGATTCTTCAATATATGCAAATCAATCAATGTGATACACCATATCGACAAATTGAAAGATAAAAACCTTATGATCATCTCATTAGATGCAGAAAAAGCCTTTGACAAAATACAGCATCCATTTATGATAAAAATGCTCAAAAAATAGGCATAAAAGGAACTTACCTAACACAATAAAGGCCATATATGAAAAGCCCACAGCAAACATTCTCAATGGTGAAAAACTAAAAGCTCTCCCTCTAAGATCAGGGACAAGACAAGGGTGTCCACTCTCACCACTATTATTCAACATAGTTTTGGAAGTCCTAGCTACAGCAACTAGAGACAAAAAAATAAAATAAAATAAAATAAAATAAATCCATATTGGAAAAGAAAAAGTAAAACTCTCAGTGGTGCAAATGACATGATACTCTATATAGAAAACTCAAAAGAAACTATCAGAAAATTGCTAGAGCTAATCAGTGAATTCAGCAAAGTTGTGGGCTACAAGATCAATACACAGAAATCACTTGCACTCCTATATACTAACAATAAAAAATTAGAAAGAGAAATTAAGGAATCAATATCATTAACCTTTGCAACAAAAAGAATAAAATATCTAGGAATAAACCTAGAAAGAAGGAAATGAAAGACCTATGTATGGAAAACTATAAAATACTGATGAAAGAAATCAAAGACGACATAAGTAGATGGAGAGATATACCATGTTCCTGGGTGGGAATGATCAATATTGTGAAAATGACTATACTTCCAAATGCAATCTAGAGATTCAATGGGATCCCTATGAAATTACCAATGTTTTTTTTCACAGAACTAGAATAAAAAATTTCACAATTCATATGGAAACACTAAAGACCCCAAATAGCCAAAACAATCTTAAGAAAGAAGAATGGAGCTGGAGAAATCAACCTTCCTGACTTCAGATTACACTACAAAGCTATAGTCATCAAGACAGTATGGTACTGGCACAAAAACAGACCAATGGATAAAGGTAGACAACCCAGAGATAGATCCACACACCTACGGATAGCTTATTTTTGACAAAGGAGGCAAGAACATAAAATGGGGCAAAGACAGCCTCATCAATAATTGGTGCTAGGAAAACTTGACAGCAATGTACAAAAGAATGAAATTAGACCATTACCTAATGCCATACACAAAGATAAGCTCAAAATGGATTAAAGAACTAAATGTAAGACCAGAAACTATTAAATTCTTAGAGAACATAGGCAGAACACTCGATGACATAAATCAAAGCAAGATGTTCTATGACCCACCTCCTAGAGTAATGAAAGTAAAAACAAAAATAAATAATTGGAAGCTAATCAAACTTAAAAGCTTTTGCACAGTAAAGGAAACTACAAACAAGGTGAAAAGACAACCTTCAGAATGGGAGAAAATAATAACAAGGGAAACAACTGATAAAGAATTAATTTCTAAAATATACAAGCGGCTTATATAACTCAATACCAAAAAAAAGCAAACAACCTAATCAAAAAGTGGGAAAGGGACCTGAAGAGACATTTCTCCAAAGAAGACATACAGATGGCTAACAAGCACATGAAAAGATGCTCAAGATCCTTCATTATCAGAGAAATGCAAATCAAAACTACAATGAGATATCACCTCACACCAGTCAGAATGGCCATCATCAAAAAGTCTACAAACAATAAATGCTGGAGAATGTGTGGAGAAAAGGGAACATTCTTTCATTGCTGGTGGGAATGTACATTGATATAGCCACTATGAAAGACTATGGAGACTCCTTAAAAAGATAGGAATAAAACCACCATATGACCATATGTTCATATGACCCAGCAAACCCACTGCTAGGCATATACCCTAAGGAAACCAAAACTGAAGAAGACACATATACCCCAATGTTCTCTGCAGCTCTATTTACAGTAGCTTGAACATGGAAGCAACCTGGATGTCCACTGACAGATGAATGAATAAAGAAGCTGTGGTACATATATACAATGGAATACTACTCAGCCATAAAAAAGGAATATATCTGAATCTGTTCTATTGAGGTGGACAAAACTAGAGCCCACTATACAGAGTGAAGTAAGTCAGAAAGGGAGATACAAATATTGTATACTGACACATATATATGGAATCTAAAGAGATGGCACTGATGAATTTATTTTCAGGGTGGCAATGGAGAAACAGACATAGAGAACAGACCTATGGACAAGGTAGGAAAAGAGAAGGGAGAAGGGGAGGGGTGTGGACAGAGTAACAGAAATTTACAACACCATGTGTTGAAAAGATAGCCAATGGGAATTTGCCGTAAGACTCAGAGAACTCAAACAGGGGTTCTGAGACAGGCTGAAGGGTGGGGTGGAAAGGGAGATGGGAGGGAGGGGACATGGGTGTACCTATGGCTGATTCTTGTTGATATATGAAAGAAGACCACAAAATTCTGTAAAGCAATTATTCTTCAATTAAAAACTTTTAAAAAATAATAAAAAGAATGATATCATCTTGTAGATCTTGCAAGGAACAGAGGGCAAAAAAAAAAGATTTGTTGCTGGAGAGGCACATTTGGGTTTGTGGGAATATTAGATAGTTTTTAAGATGAGAAAGTTTGAATATTTTAAATGTTGGGAGGGAATTAGCAAGAAAATATTGAAAAGTCAGACAAAAGTTTGTATGATCAGTGGGCCAAAGTGTCAAAGAATTCAGACAGAATACTGTGGGTACAGCGTTTGGGCAGAGCGGTACCATTTCAAAGTAAGAGAGACACCTTTTTATTGTTATGGGAGAGAACGTAAACTATATGTGTAAAACAGCAATGTTTTGCCTAGGATGCAGAGAGTTGAGGAAGATTCATTTAATGATATGAGTTGTCTTTATGGTCACCTACCAAGACTGATCAAATGTGGTAGGTTGGCTCTTTTAGGAGAGTACAGAGCAATATGTGATCTGTGAACTTCCAGACGTTCAAGCTGGTTTTAGAAAAGGCAGAGGAACCAGAGATCAAATCGCCAACATCTGCTGGATCACTGAAAAAGCAAGAGAGTTCCAGAAAAACATCTATTTCTGCTTTATTGACTATGCCAAAGCCTTTAACTGCGTGGATCACTATAAACTGTGGAAAATTCTTAAAGAGATGGGCGTACCATACCACTTGACCTGCCTCCTGAGAAACCTGTATGCAGGTCAGGAAGCAACAGTTAGAACTGGACATGGAACAACAGGCTGGTTCCAAATAGGAAAAGGAGTATGTGAGGGCTGTATATTGTCACCATGCTTATTTAGTTTATATGCAGAGTACACCATGAGAAATTCTGGGCTTGAGGAAGCACCAGCTGGGATCAAGATTGCCAGGAGAAATAGCAATAACCTCAGATATGCAGATGACACCACCCTTATGGCAGAAAGCGAAGAGGAACTAAAGAGCAACTTGATGAAAGTGAAAGAGGAGAATGAAAAAGTTGGCTTCAAGTTCAACATTTAGGAAACTAAGATCTTGGCATCCGGTCCCATCACTTCATGGCAGATAGATGGGGAAACAGTGGAAACAGTGGCTGACTTTATTTTTCTGGGCTCCAAAATCACTGCAGATGGTGATTGCAGTCATGAAATAAAGACACTTACTCCTTGGAAGGAAAGTTATGACCAACCTAGATAGCATATTGAGAAGCAGAGACATTACTTTGCCAACAAAGGTCCGTCTAGTCAAGGCTATGGTTTTTCCAGTCGTCATGTATGGATGTGAGAGTTGGACAGTGAAGAAAGCTGAGCACAGAAGAATTGATGCTTTTGAACTGTGGTGTTGGAGAAGACTCTTGAGAGTCCCTTGGACTGCAAGGAGATCCAACCATTCCATCCTAAAGGAGATCAGTCCTGGGTGTTCATTGGAAGGACTGATGTTGAAACTGAAACTCCAATACTTTGGCCACCTCATGAGAAGAGTTGAAAAGACCCTAATGCTGGGAAGGATTGGGGGCAGGAGGAGAAGGGGATGACAGAGGATGAGATGGCTGGATGGCATCACTGACTCGATGAACATGGGTTTGGGTAGACTCCAGGATTTGGGGATGGACAGGGAGGCCTGGCGTGCTGCAGTTCATGGGCTCACAAAGAGTCAGACACAACCTAGCAACTGAACTGAACTGAACCCTCTTAAATGCCTTTATATTGCTTTACTTATCAGGGATGATTTCTACTTTCCAGGTTATGATTATAATTGAATTACATACATACTCAAATGCATAATAGATGCTTCATTGTATATACAAAACTAGAGAAACACCAAGGAAAAAAGTTAAAGAGGGTAGACAGGGTAGGAAATTAGAAAATGATTTGAGCTGTGCATAGTAAATGTTTCTATGAGATGAAGTCATAGATTGAGTTTTCTTTTTGCCTTTTACTTTCTATATGAAAATTAACTTTTACAGTTAATCGACTTTACTTTTTTAAAGCTTTTTACTTTATATTCCCCTAGAATAGGAAATGGCAAATCACTCCGGTATTCTTACCTGGAAAATTCCATGGACAGAGGAGCCTGGACGGCTACAGTCCATGGGGTCACAAAGAGTCAGCACGACTGAGTGATACACATAGCCAGTCAACAAGGTTGTGATAGTTTCAGGTGGACAGCAAAGGGACTCAGCCACACATACACACGTATCCATTCTCCCCCAAACTTCCCTCCCCCACAACATTTATCAGAGTTCCCTGTGCTATACAGTAGGACTTTGTTGGTTATCCATCTAAAATATAGCAGTGTGTATATGTTGATCCCAAACTCCCTAACTATTCTTTCTCCTCATTCTTCACCTCTGGCAACCATATGTTCATTCTCTAAGTCTGCGGATATGTTTCTGTTTTGTAGATAATTTTATTTGTATCATTTCTTTTTAGATTCTGTATATAAGCGATGTCACACAATATTTCTCCTTTTCTGTCTGATTTTCTTATCTCAGCATGATAATCTCTAGGTCCATCCATGTCGCTGCAAATGGCATTTATTTCATTCCTTTTCTTGGCTGGGTAATACGCCATTGTATACCTGTATCATATCTTCTTTATCCATTCCTCTGTCAATGGACATTTAGGTTGCTTCCATGTCTTGACTATTGTGAATAATGCAGTGAACATTGGAGTGCGTGTATCATTTTGAAGTATGTTTTTTCCTCTAGGTATATGCCCAGGAGAGGGATTGCTGGATTATATAGGAACTCTACTTTTAGTTTTTTGAGCAATTTCCATACTGTTTTCCATAGTGACTGCACCAATTTACATTCCCACCAACAGTGTAGAAGGGTTCCCTTTTCTCCACACCTTCTCCAGTGTTTAATGTTTGTAGATTTTTTTGATGATGGCCATTCTGACTGGTGTGAAGTGCTATCTCACTGTCATTTTGATTTGCATTTCTCCAGTAATTAGCAATGTTGAGCATCTTTACACACACCTGTTGGCTATCTGCATGTCTTCTTTGGAGAAATTTCTAAAATTTAGGTCATCTGCCCATTTTTCCACTGGGTTGTTTGCTGTTTTGTTATTGAGTCATATAAGCTGCTAGTATATCTTGGAAATTAAGCCCTTGTCCATCACAACAGCTGCAAGTATTTTCTCCTAGTCTATAGCTTGACTCTTCATATTGTTTATGAATCCTTTTGCTGTACAAAAGCTTATCAGTTTTATTAGGTCCCATTTGTTTATTTTTGCTTTTATTTATATTGCCTTGGGAGACTGACCTGAAAAAACATTGGTGAGATTTATGTCAGAGAATGTTTTGCCTATGTTCTCTCCTAGGAGTTTTATAGTATTGTGTCTTATATTTACATCTTTAAGCCACTTTGAGTTTATTTGTGTGTGTGAGAGAGAGAGTATGTTCTAACAGCATTGATTTACATGCAGATCTCCAACTTTCCCAATACCGTTTGCTGAAGTGTGTCTATGTCATATTATTTAAACTAGATTTGAGAGTAATACATTTGAGAGATGAGCGTGGTTTGACCAAATAATTAGCAGTGAAAATGGCAGCAGTGGTTCAATTTGGCATTAATTTTTAAGATACGGCCAACTGGATTTCCTTCTGAGGAAAGGAAATCCACTGTTAGATGTAAGCAGTGAGAAAACAATAAGAGTCAAAGATAACTAAAGTTATAGCAAGAGATATGGACAGAATGGAGGTGCTATCAACTGTAAAGCAAGAGGTGTGGGAGGAGCATGTTGGAAGACAGCTCAGAAGGTGAAAGATCAGAGGTTTAGTGTTGCTCACATTGAATTTGGGCTTCCCAGGTGGCTCAGTGGTAAAGAACTCACCTGCCAAGCAGGAGACATGGGTTTGATCCCTGGGTTGGGAAAATCTCCTGGAGAATGAAAAGGCAACCCACTCCAGTATTCTTGCCTGGGAAATCTCATGGACAAAGGACCTTGGGAGACTGCAATCCATGGAGTTGTAAAAAATTGAACATGACTTAGTGACTAAACAACAACAACACACTAAATTAGAATCCTGATCTTTCAGAATGCTATGTCACCATGAAAAAGGAGACTATCCATACAAGTCTATTCCAGGTCTGGTCTTGCATAGCTGTCAAACAAGGGACACATTGAAAATCTTGTTTTTCCTCAGGGACCAAGCACTCCCCACGACTCTGCTTCTCCTTCTGCTCACTTTCATCAGATCAGAGACCTCTCTAAAACTAGGTCAGGCTGAGACCCTGAGTACTTTAAGCTACAGTGTCTGAGAAAGTTTTTGTTCAGCTCCCCCTGCAGACTCAGGCACTGTGTCATACAGAGCACAGAAGTACTTGGCAGAGTCACTCCAATGGGCTGAAGCTTTCATCAGGTGGAAGGACTTTTCATCCTTCTTGAATTCAGCCTCGAAGCCTCTGATGCCTTTAACCCGGGTGGGCCCTGATAAATACTTCAGTAGAAACTGGAGGCCTTGGCTGGGGTACTGGGCATACCAGAAGAGAGAAATAGATCCACCATAAGAATAGTTGCATCTCAGCTCCAGACGGTTTCCTTCAGAGACGTTGATGTGACCGTCAGGCTGGGTCACTAACTGGGCTCCAGTTCCTCCTACAACATCAATGTAGAATCAGTGAATTCAGGACACACCCATCTATAATGAGACAGTGTTTCCATTCAGATACCCTCAGAACAAAATTCCTTCTATATAGGCAGAAGCATGGAATATAATGTTACTTACTTGCTGTGAAGAGCATTCCAAGTAGCAGAAGAGTCACTGGGAGCATGGCTATGCAGGGAGAAAGATCTCCCTTGAGGAGCAGGAAAGAATGTGCCAGGGTGTGCTGAGTCCTTGTAACGGGGAAAATCTGAGAGTTAAAGAGATCCCTGTTTAGGAAATTCTAGCTACTACCTGTAAGAAATGCTTCCTTAAGAATGACTGCTCCCGACGTTGAGCCTGTTCAAATATGCACTTCAATGAGCTGTAAGATAAAGAAGCTCATAGGAGTGAGATAGACACTTCCAGTTTATGCAACATCACCCTCTGCAGGTCAACAAAAGAAACAAATCCAGTCTTCAGGCTTTTGTGCCCCATCTCCTTTCTGGTCCTATTTAGGCTGGAATTACTTAGCATTTTAAACTGATGAGACTGTTTCAGGGGTCTGCTTACTAAGAGGCTTTTTTAATGTTATGAATTAAATAGCATTATATAATCACATAATGTAAATTATCCATATTTTTATGTATGAGAAAGTTGAAGCAAGGAAGGAAGGATGTAATTTGTTCAAGATTGCAGTAAGAGATCTGGAATTTGTCCCATTGGTATGATTCAAGAATCTATATCATTGGCCACTGACAATTTAAAACTATGGTCATTAGGCTAGCTAGTATCCTCACTTATTAGAGGGGAAATCAGGTCCTTTAGAAGTTAAATGACTTGTCCAAGGACATATATGGATTAGAACCTAATTCAATTAGACTCCATTATGTTGTCAGTCTACTGACAATACTACTCTTTAGAATAAATTTAATTTCACCAAGACACACACCCAGAGCAAACTTCACAAGAGAATAGAAACTAAAGAAAATCTCCAAGGGACTCAAACACTGATGTGATGGCCAGTAGAAAAAAGTATCAGAGAAACCTCAAAGGAGTCCAGAGAGGTACATGGCAAACTGGAATTGACTGGTGTCCTGAAAGAGAAGGAAAGTGGAGTTTTGAAAAGGAAGGACTGTCCATCAGAGCAGTTGCTAAAAAATGTCTACCTAGTGAGATGATGGCTGAAAAGTGCCTATTGACTTTTATCAGCACAAAGATCATGATTTGAGTCTTTCAGCAGAAACTCAACTGTAGTAGAGACAAGACAAAGAGGGAAAATTTTGGAATACAGAAATCTCTTTCCAGAGGCTGAACTGTGAAAGGGGAGAAAAGACATGGGGCTAACTAGACAAGGATGTTGAAGTGGTAATCGTAGGGGTTTTAAAGGTTGAGATATATTTACATGTTTTTGGAAATGTTCTATAAACAATGGATCAAACTTCTGAAGAGACAGCCAGGATGGAATATGGACCACAGGTAGGAGAATTAATCTGCGAGGAGAAACAGTTATTTCCAATTTTATTGGAATGAAGGAGGAAAGAATTGGTTTGGATTTCAGTATTATTTCAGGGTATGAAGGCAGAAAGTTGGCACATCTATTAATTTTAATGAACTTTTTCTTCTTGTAGATAGAAATTAAGTTCCTTCCAAGATAATTAATAGAAGAGATCATGGGTTAAGAAATCTGATGAGTGTGAGAAGTTTTGAAAAAGTCACTGTAGGAATTGACAATGAGAAATGATTACAGAGAAAAAGAATACTTTCTTGGAAGCACTGTGGGTCTAGTTAGTGTTAGAGGTGATAACAATTTCAGTGACACCAGTCTGCCCATCTGTGTGATTTTCTTGAACTCTGCTTTATCAAAGTATATAAGGAAGTAGGGTTTTTTTTTATATTTGATCTTTATAATGACTGAACAGGTTTCCATGGTATGAGTGTAATATAGTGTTTTGAATCATTACCCCAATGAGGTGCATAAGAAGGCAGATATTAATGCATGATTAGGAATTAATCATTGATATGACATAGAATTAACTCAAAACAATGAAGTTAGTGACTAAAGACTGATTGAAGGAGGGCTGTGAAGTTTAGATATTGTAGAAAGAGAGATAAAAGATCAGAAACTTCTGAGAAATAAGATAACAATAAAGACATCTGGGGACTACATGATCATAAAGAGTCAAAGAACAAATGCAGCAGAAGTATATGAGTGTAAGAATCTGAGGAGGCAAGGTTTAGACAGGAGGTAAGATTTCAGAGGTGGAGTGGCATCACTGGAGAAATATCATCACATCTTCCTGGAGTATGGCCATGGGAGTGTGTGACTGAGAGGGATCCTAACTGATAGACTTCAAAGGTGATGAGTTCAGGTTTCTCTCTGAATTGTCTTCTCTGAATTTAAGTCAAGGAGTATTTTAGGTTATAGTAGACTCCTCTGTGTTTACATCTTCGATATATAAGGAGGAGTGTGGTGGTGTTGCACTGAATAATTCTCACAAACAACACAGGACTGTGAGAGACAGTGCAGGGAGAGTTCATGGAAGAGCAACTCTCTGAGAAAACGCTGAGCGCATATTTATTGGTAACTTATTGTGTAATCTTTAACCAAGAGCAGTAAAGCAAGACAGAGACCAGCACTCTGGGGTTAAGGAAGCTACCTCCTGGAGGTCTGGAGGAAATCACATGACAGTCATAAAGAAAGGTCTTTGGAAAGGGGAGTTTGGTTTGCATGCAGAACAGCATCTTGCGATGCTGATGTATCAACCAGAACATCTAACGTAAAGGCAGGGGAAAGAGCAAGCAAGGAAGAGGGAATAAGTAAGATTCAATTCCAGAAGACATTTCTGAGAAAGCAGTAAAACATGGTTCCCACAGAAGAGTGTCTGATGTTTATAAAAATGAGAGTGATAAAAGGAATAGGGAAAAGTAGGGGTAAAAGGCAAAGCCTCATAGGGTCAAAGGCAAGACCCTGTTTTTTGGGGTGTGGTAGTGACAACAATGCTGTTCTCATCTCTAAACCGGAAGTGTTTCAGATGAGGGAGGAGCAGAGGTAACCACAAGCGAAAGAGCTGCATTACAGACAGTCAGGTGTCAGTTAAGATATGTGGAAGGAACTTTTACAGGGGCTACTGAATGTTTATTTTCAATAAAATGAGGACTTAGAGGGCACTAAATACCCACTCCAGTATTCTTGCCTAGGATCCCACGGACAGAGGAGACAGAGGGAGATCAGAGGGTCACAAAGAGTCCAATATGACTGAAACGACTTAGCATACATTGTGTAAAGATAAAGTATATTTGGATTGTTAAAATAAAAAATGCAGGTAATTTCCTATTTGTGGAGGATGCAAAATATATCTTCTCACTCTGTTGAAGTATGACTGTTTACAGCATATAGAGGGCAACATTCTTTATGATAGCAAAGAAAAAGAAACAATTATTCATGAATGAGTTAAAATTTATGTCTGACTCTTTGTGACCCCATGGACAACAGCAGGCCAGGCTTCCCTGTCCATCACCAACTCCCGGAGCTTGCTCAAACTCATGTGCATCAAGTCGATGATGCCATCCAACCAGCATATCCTCTGTCATTTCCTTCTCCTCCTACCTTCAGTCTTTCCCAGCATCAGGGTCTTTTCCTAAGAGTCAGTTCTTCCCATCATGTGGCCAAAGTATTGGAGTTTCAGCTTCAGCATCAGTCCTTCCAATAAATATTCAGGACTGATTTCATTTAGGATGGACTGGTTTGATTTCCTTGCAGTTCAAGGGACTCTCAAGAGTCTTCTCCAACACCACAGTTCAAAAGCATCAACTCTTTGGCACTCAGCTTTCTTTATAGTCCAACTCTCACATCCATACATGACTACTGGAAAAACCGTAGCTTTGACTAGACAGACCTTTGTCGCCAAAGTAATGTCACTGCTCTTTAATATGCTATCTAGGTTGGTCATAGCTTTTCTTCCAAGGATCAAGTGTCTTTTAATTTCATGGCTGCAGTCACCATCTGCCATGATTCTAGAGCCTCCCTGAAATAAAGTCTCTCACTGTTTCATTGTTTCCCCATTTATTTGCCATGAAGAGATAGAACTGGATGCCATGTTCTTAGTTTTTGGAATGATGAGTTTTAAGCCAACTTTTTCACTCTCCTCTTTCATTTTCATCAAGGGGAAGCCTTTCATCAGGGAAGTCTTTCACCTGGGGAACTGTGCAAAAAATATGCAATTGAAATAAACAGGCTGATATGATACACATTAAACTGTCAGAAAAGGACAGCGGGAGGAATCTCCTTCACTTGGTGGAATGAAGGAGATACAGCTATGAGCCTTCACTTTTGCTCTGCCTGAGACTTTTATGAGGAGATGGATCTATGTGCTGCTTAGAGAATATGAAAAATGATGAAAACTCTTTATAGAGGCAGAACTTCTAGACAGATTAAAAAGAGATATTCACTTAGTTTTTGTTTCCTTAAAAAAAACTTTATCACAAATAATCGTGTTCTAGAGTAGTAACAAAATAACATTTCAGACTTTCCTCTAAGTAAGATCAATTTGCAAGTGAAACAACTGTAATAATATGTGTTTCTGAGTATGGATTTGTCCTGGGTCCAAACGAAAAAAGCCTTTGGCATAGGAGAATTATTTGTGTTTTCCTTATCTTTTCATCTTTAACACACTGAAACCAACATTTTATTGACATGAAGAGGAGCCATGACAAATTATCAATACCTCTTCACTTGATCCCTGTGTTAAAATTATGATTCTTAATTTCCTTTTCATTCATAGCCACATCAACCAATGAAGCACTTCTTCCTTGTCCTCTTTCTCTTCTTTTCTTTATCCATCTTCTCCCCTTTTCCTTCCCTTCATTATCTTCATCTCTTACTGCTCTCTGACTCTCCTTCCAGATGACTCTAGATTTGCTCTCGTAACTGCTCCCTTGCTGTGTCCCCCCTTCTTCCCACCAGAGATACTGCACAGGTGCAGCCCGCTCTGTCCCACTGTGCCTCTCAGGACACAGTAGCACACGGCGGTGTCTCTCAGGGTGACCTGGGGCAGGACCAAGGTGCTGGCCTTGCTGTCAGAAGCTATGGTCAGGGAGGCCATGCTGCTGTTCACGGTGCCTCGTGAGCCATGAATGACATACTCTGGACTCTGGTTGGGATTTTGCCGATACCAGTGTATATAGTCATTCCCACCAATGGTAGAGTGGTTACAAGGCAGGTTTACATCCTCTCCTTCAGCACAATCCATGGAGCTGGGCTGGGTGGTCTTAGCATCAATCACAGTCCCTAAAGGGTCAAGAAAATAAGATTATCCCCTGACAACAAATCAGTGTAATCCTGTGGATCAAGGGCACAATACCCCCCAAACTAGACCTACCCCCTACTCCAGTGCTTTTATCTATGTCCTGAGAAATACTATTAGTGCTTATTATATAGAGACCATAGACACATGGCAAGAATCTGAGACTCTATAGCCTTTATCCCATGGGTCCTTGGCTCAATAACTCCAGAGATTTCTTCCAACCTGCTTACTGCTAAGGTCTCTTCTGGGATCATGGTTATGAACTAACCTGTCATGTAGAAGTTTCTACTCCCTAGCAAATGCATAGATCTGTTCTCAATTCCATTGCTATAATGCTGTGTTTTATTAAACACGGGGCGGGGGGAGTAGAGAGCAAATGACCCTTTACGGTCCCTTGGCCTCACAATCATCTCTTGTAGACATAGAACACTTACCCAAGGTCAGAAACACAGTTACTCCAATCGCCAGCCTCATACTTCAAGGACAAACCAGGATTGTGGCTCAGAGCTCAGACTTGTGTCTGCTCCTAGGCTTGTTTCCAGAGAACAGAAACAACTGCTGCTGGTAGAGATTTACAACCAGTTTGGGTTTCTGTTGCAGTGTGCTGTTGCCAGGATCTGTCAGCCAATGATCGAGCAGTTCCTAGTCTAGGTCTTCATCCCCTGTTTCAGTCACATCCTGCAAAGAACGCAAGACATCCCCAACTCACAGGGTGCCGACTGCAATCCCTTGTGAAATTTAAAATCTCGCTCTGGAAACGGGACACCAATCACAATGGTGTGTCTATCTAGAACCTGTGTTCTATCATTTTTTCTTCAAAGAAATTTTCTGATGCTCCGTGAAGCTTGTGGAAAACATTGTTTAATCCCAGAAAGCTTTACTGAGGTCTATATTGTAAAGAGATGAAAATTCCCATCCATATTCTAGCAAGTGTATATGAGATTTCAAAGTAGGCAGCGGTTGTTCTGAGGGACAGGAAATATTAATAACATTGAGGAAAAAAAGCTAAATGTCTTGAGCTTGGACGCTGGAGTTCAGCGTCCTGAAAATGTCCTTGGAATCATGCATCTGTCTCCATCTAGGAAGACATTTCTCAGTGCATCGGTTCTTGATATACTAACAGGTGACAAGGATGGTATTCTCCTCATCCTCCTTGAACAATTGTCCTTAATCCATATGCCCTCTGTTCCCAAGTTTGTAGGTGCTCTGCACAAGGATGCAGACACTGAGAGAAAAGAAAGAAGGGAAAGCAAACTATCTGGGGTGGAGAAGGGTGGAGGTGGATGATCCTGCCAGAAAAAGAGGAGTGAAGAGAAAAGAGCATCAGGAATAGGGAAAGGAAGAGGTAACCAGGGGTGGGCAAGCAGTGCTCAGGAAGGTACATGGAAAAGGTTTAGGCTATAAGGCTATGATTTCCTGAATCCTTGACCACATGAACTCAGCAGAGGATTATAAAATCAGTTTATCTAAAAACAATGAAAATCTGTCATTTTCTTTCACTTTTCTCTGGAACATCGATGGAAAACATGTCTGTTTTCCTTTATAGCCAGAAAGGACCACTGTTTCCAAATGAAGCAGCCCCCTCTTGTGACTGAATAAACAAACTGCAGAGCTAAACTCCCACCAGAATTCAACCCTTTGAATAGCTCCTCAGATTGAAAGGTAAATATCCCTGGTGGCTCAGCTGGTAAAGAATCCACCTGCACTGTAGGCAATGGGGATTCTATCCCTAAATCAGGAATAGCCTCTGGAAAAGGAAATGGCTACCCACTCCAATATTCTTGCTGGGGTAAATCCATGGACAGAGGAGCCTGGTGGGCTACAGTCCATGGTGTCCCAAGACCTGGACACGACTGAGAACTCACACACATCGTCGTTGTACTACCTCTGAACTCAGCTTTGTTTTCTTAGTTCTATACTGCTCCACAAAAGATTTTAGTTATTTTTGGCTCCTTTATTTTGTCATACCCCCATTATGATCCTCGGTTGTTGGCTTCTTTGTAGTTCTCCTTTTGTCTTTAACCTTCCCATATTTTAAGATTATTGAATGTTTATAAAGAGAGGTTGCTACACATAAAGCACTCAAAAGTTATCTGTTTTCTGAATGAGTAGATGAGTTGTTATTCATGAACTTAGTGAAAGAAGTTATGCTGAGCAACTCTTTAAATTATTCTAAAAGCAATCTCTCAATTCTATGGAAGTTAAGTTAAACAAAAGACTCCAACAGGATAAATAGAGTATTATATTTGTGGAAAAAATTCAATAACAGATAACAAATATCCCAACTCTAGGATGGAGGAAAATTAAACTGATGATATGGGAGTAAATATCATGATAATCATGCTTAATTAATTTAACAAATAATCATAAATATTCTTTGGGAGTCTCTCTGTGGCAGATCACATGCACACACAAGTCAACATGCACAGTTACTGAAAATATAGGAACAAATGAAAATGAATTCATTTAAGCTATATAGGAATATATTATTGTAGTAGCAAAAGGCAGAAGAAAACTAGCATGAACATTTTTGTTTGTTGGTTTCCTTGACTTTATTTTTAGATGATTGTATGAAACACTTCAAAGTGTCATTTTAAATAATATTGAAAACCAAAAATATTTGGAGAATCTAATAATAAGTATCCTAGCATATTGCCTCTTTTCAGAATTTTTAATTTTAGAAGATTATATCTTGACCATATGAGGTGAGGTTATCTTCCTTTGCTTGATGAAAACCAAAATTATGTACTAAACATACTTTCAAATAATCAAGAGAATTTGCTGAAAGGCTAATGTCTATTTTGTATGTATGTATGATGGGAGTAAGTATGATGAATACTCCCAACAATCCAAAAATAAAAGAGAAATTCCCAAATCTAATAAAGGGTATTAATGAAAATATCAAAGTCAATATTATTCCCTACAGGATCACAAACAAGACAAGTACTTCCTATTCACTGTCCTAATGGAGGGCCTGGGGTCAAACCAGGAGAGGAAATAAAATGCACTAAGTTTGAAAAGGAGAAGTAAAACAATTTTTATTTAGAGATCATAAGTTTGTACATGTAGAAAATACAAAGTATCTCTAAACAACCTGTAAGAACTAGAACCTATTGGTGCATTGATACAGTCACTAAACACAAAAAATCTATTCTATTTCTAGATTCTAGTAAAAGCATTAGAAAATGCAATTAAAATGTCATTTATCAAATGCTTGGTAACTAATTTATTATAAGATATGCAAGGCCTCTCCTTGATTCCTCTCCAATAACTGTAGAATAGCTTTGATTTGAGAGATAAAAATCGCAGAGCATTTTAGGGAGATGAGAAATGTCCTCATGTCTGAGGTCTGGAGTAACTAACATAAATCATGGCCTGGTACTCAGTGGTGACCAGTCCTTGCCACCTACAGACACTAATATCAGGAAAGACCATTTTCTAAGGCTGCTCAATGAAATAGTATTAGAATTCAATCCAGGGCCAGAGACGAGGCTTGATCTCTCAGAGCTTTTGTGTAATAAAGTTTTATGAAAGTATAAAGGAGATAGAGAAATCTTCTGACATAGGCATCAGAAGGGGGTAGAAAGAGTACCCCCCTGCTAGTTTTTGGCTGGATGTAATATAGTCACTAGCAGTTTGCTAATGAAAGAAAGGAATGTCTCACAACTCAGAATGGCACCAGGCCCCTCATCCATAAGATGTATTTTGGGGTTATCTTGGCACCAGATGAGTCATCCTGGGCCATAAAATGATTGACTTGAATTTTGTAGAAGGGCAGATTACCAGATAGTTTCATTTACATAGATTAGGGGAACAATGTCTGAGTATAACATACTGGTTTGTCAAGCCATTTGGCAGAACCGGACTCAAAGACAGAGTTTGGGGTAAATGGATAGTACATTAACATAGCTTAAGACAAATATTTCCATAAGAAGAATGCATTGGTTAACTCAAGGTTTGAGAATAATTTCAGGTGAGACCAGGTGTTGTTATGGCAACACAGTGTTTTAAGAGAAACCTCTTTTAAATTTGTATGGAGAAGGGAAAAATTATTGCTGGTCTGTGTTCTCCTGCCGCTTAAGAGAGATATAAAAATGTCTGACACTTGCAGCCTATTTCCTCCGTTTGGAGACCCCTGGCCTTCCTGCCTGTTACCCTCTCAGAAAGTTACTCTGGACATCTGTTTCCAATGACATAGAAGGAGCCTTTATCTAGAATTAAATCTTCTGATCCAGACCACAAAACAACCACAGGACTATCATTTCTTGTCTGGGGTCTGTGGGTGTGAATTTCAGCTGGGGTCCTGCAGCAGGGGAGCTCTCTCTTATCAAGCTGTGGGTTTTGTACCGCTTTTCCTATTACTTCAAGCACTGTGAGTTGATGGAGCGTACAGAAGTACTTTGCAGAATCTTCCAGCTGTAAGGATGAAATGATGAGGCTGATGGATTTATCTCTCTGGAAGTTTACAGAGTAGCGGCCATTCCTTGCATTACCTTGTTCTGAATAAATAATGTAAGTCATCTGTCCACTGGGAAGTTGCTTGTACCAAGAAAGGTAGTAATACCTCCAACTTGTTTCATACTGACAATTTAGGGTGACCGACTGTCCGACTTGACTGGATATATCTGGCTGGTCTTGAATAACTTTCTGGGCCACACCAGAAGCTGTAGGGGAAAAAATCAGAAAACAAGATGAAGCAGTGAATAAAATAGTGTAAGAGTTATTTAGGATCCAAAGACAAAAAATTGAAATAATAAGATGCTTGCTTGCTTTTCTCCAGCCCTCCTTCCCCCCTGCCCAAGTCCCTGTGAAGCACCACGCACCTGTCTGCAGTCCTTTCACCCTGAACACTCACACCCACGTTTGAGAGCATCCCTACCAGAGAAGGTGAAGGCCAGGATCACCCAGAACAGACTGGAGAGCGGCATGAGGCGTGGATTTCCCTGAACAAATGTGCTCAGTTTTGCCTCAAGCTGAGGGTTCAGTGTCTTTTAAGTGCCTGGCAGCGTATTTACATACTACCCAGTACCATGACTCCCTGGAACAGGAAGTGGGGGTTGTCATGTTCATAGACCACGTGGTCTGTGCATGCATGGGAAAAAGTCTGGCTCACCACAAACCTTTACTTTGTCTACTTGTTTTTCCCTGGTCATTAAATTAATCAGATCCTGAAAGAAGTCATGAAAAAAGCAATCAGTATTAAAATTTGAGCTGAAGGGAACTGAATATTAAGCAAGTTGACATACATTGATAATTATTCAGCAAAATGATTTTTCCAGCTGATTTAAAATATAATTTACTATAGCCTATGAAATGTTCTGTTATCTATTAACTGGTCATTTATTTAGCCTATACGTACTTTTCTCCATCCAGAATCTAATGACTCTTGAAGAAAACTTGCAGATCTTAGGCTTCTTGGTGAATGGAAATTTTATTCAAAATAATTATTGTATCTCTTTGTCTTTGTATTGAGTTCTATGACTCTATTTAGGTTTTTAATAAATAAAATTACTTCACCATAAATGACAAAAAAATCAGTCCATCTGACTTTCAGAGTCTATTCAGTTTTAAATTTTGAATGAAATTATAACAAGAATAAAATATTCTTTCAAAATTTTAAATTGAGTCTTATTTATGAGACTTTGAGGAAGATCAGGATATTCAGTCCTGTCCCCTCCACAGATACAATTGTGTTCACTGGACCATGTGTCCTGGAGCTGTCCTGATGTCGTTGGTCCAGAGGGTTCAGTCTCACTTGTTAGAAGCTCATTATTTTTCTCTTTGTAAATAAATCCAAGAAAAGTAAGCCAGATCTTTCTGTGACCTAATGCTGTAACGTTCTCCTACAAAACTTGGTATCTACAGGGTTCAAACACTTTGTTGTTGTTGTTCAGTTGCCAAGTTGTTTCCAACTCTTTGTGACCCCATGGACGGCAGCACCCCAGGCTACACTGTACTTCAATATCTCCCAAAGTTGCTCTAATTCATGTCCATTGAGTCAATGACATGGCGATCTAGTCATCTCATCCTCTGCCTCTCCCTTCTCCTTTTGTCTTCAGTCTTTCTCATCACCAAAGTCTTTTTCAATGAGCTGGCTCTTTGCATTAGGTGGCCAAAGTTTTGGAATTTCAGCTTCAGCATTCCTTCCAGTGAATATTCACAGTTGATTCTTATTAGGACTGATTGATTTGTCTTCCTTGCAGTCCAAGGGAGTCTCAAGAATCTTCAGCACCACATTTCAAAAGCATCAATTCTTCAGCTTTCAGCCTTAGTTGTAGTCCAACTCTTACGCCACACATGACAGTTGGAGAAACCATAGCTTTGACTATACAGACCTTTGTGAGCAAAGTGATATGTATGCTTTTTAATATGTCATCTTAAGCTTCCTAGGTGACACTAGTGGTTAAGAACTTGCCTGCAAATTCAGGAGACATAAGAGATGGTTCAATCCCTGGGTCAGGAGGATCCCCTGGAGGCAGGCATGGCAACCCGCTCCAGTGTTCTTGCCTGAGAAATCTCATGGACAGAGGATCCTGGAGGGCTACGGTTCATAGGGATGCAGAGCCAGACACAACTGAAGCAACTTAGCCCACCTTCAGGTTTGTCATATCTTTTCTTCCACAGGGCAAGCATCTTTCAATTTCATGGCTGCAGCCACTGTCCATAGGGATTTTGGAGCCCAAGAAAATAGAATCTGTCTGTTGCTTCTACTTTTTCCACTTCTATTTGCCAGAAAGTGATGGGACCAGATGCCATGATCTTAGATTTTTGAATGTTGAGTTTCAAGGCAGCTTTTCCACTCTCCTCTTTCACACTCATCAAAAAACCCTTTCAGTTCCTCTTCATTTTCTCCCATTAGAGCGGTATCTTCTGTGTATCTGAGTTTTTGATATTTCTCCCAGCAATCTTGATTCCAGCTTGTGATTCATCCAGCCCAGCATTTCACATGTTGTACTCAGCATATACATTAAATAAAGAGACTGACAATATACAGCCTTGAAAGACTCCTTTTCTGATTTGGAACCAGTCTGTTATTCTATGTCTGGTTCTACTGTTGCTTCCTGACCTGCATACAGGTTTCTCAGGAGACAAGTAAGGTGGGCTGGTATTTCCATCACTTTGAATTTTCCACAGTTTGTTGTTATTCACACAAAGTTTTTAGCATAGTCAATGAAGTAGAAGTAGATGTTTTTCTAGAATTCCTTTGCTTTCTCCATGATCCAATGAATGTTAGCAACTTGATCTTTGGTTCCTCTGCCTCTTTGAAACCCAGCCTGTACATCTGGAAGTCCTTGGTTCACACACTGCTGAAACCTAGCTTAAAAGTTTTTAAGCATAACCTTACATGCATGTGAAATGAGCACAATTGCATAATAGTTTGAACAATCTTTGGCATTGCTCTTCTTGGGACTGGAATGAAAACTGACCTTTTCCAGTCCTATTCAAACACTTAGCATGTCAATACCACAGAAGTTGATGACTGAAGTTCTGTATACTGTGCATGATCATGAATTATGCATCTTCAGCCTTCCACTTGGTTTCATCATCTTAATAGATGAATTAATTTAAAAGAACCAAAAGCAAATAAGCAAGTAGAAAAGGAAGTGTAGACACAGTCTCCAAAACAGTGCCAGTTGTTAAAATTAAAGGTCAAAAGAACTCATTAACGAGTGATGCAGGAAGGAGAGTTTATATGTAGTTGAACCATCTACTCTTCTGTCCCATTTGAACTCTGAGTGACAGGCAGCTGATGTCCTGGTTTCTAATTATTTAGAAGGAAGCAGGGGAGACCACGAATGCCCAGAGCAGTCTGGGGAGCAGAATGATAATACATATATTATATGTATTATTTTATTATATATATCACATGTTTTTATATCCACCTTTTTATGCATAGCTGTGAAATTTATTCCATTTGTAGGTTCTTGTTACTACCACTAAAATTAAGGTAGAGAGTCATTCCATCACCCTAAAGAACTTACTTTGCAGGCCATCCCCACCTCAACCCTTGAATATCCCTGAAATCTGCTGATGTCCTGGTTTCCAATTATTTGTAACTAAGCAGAAGAGACCACAAAGGCTTACAGCAGCCTGAAGAGCAGCTTGATATTCTAAAATATATATGCTAATATAATAATTACATATATATACCAGGAAATTGATATTGCTAAAATTTTATTAAAATACAGATCGAGATCTGATACCTCAGTTTTATATGCACTCTGGTTTTGATGGTGGCTCTGTGAGACTTTATCACATGTATAGGCTCTTGTTACCACTATTAAAATCACGATATAGAATTTTTCCATCTCTCTAAAGAAACCCTCTTTGTACACCCTCCCGAGGCCTGCAATTCTTTGCAATCCAGGTCACTATTGATCTCCTTTCATCTCTGTATTTTGTCCTGTTGAGAATGTTGTATGAGTAGAATCACACTATGTATACAATCATAATAATCCAGTAAGTGTAATCATACACCATGTAGCCTCTGAGATTGATTTTTTTTAGCTCAACATAACATCCTGAGATCCATCTAGACTATTGCATATATCAATAATCTTTTCCTTTTAATCACTACAGACTGTCCCCAACTTAATTAGGATAATTCAATTTAGGATTTTTGACTTTACAGTAGCGAGAAAGTGATATGCTTTCAGTAGAAACCATAATTGGAATATTGAAATTTTATCTTTTCCTGGGCTAGCAACATTCACCATGATATTTCCTGGTGATTCTGGGCAGCAGCAGTGAGCTGAGCTCCTGGCCAGCCTCAAAATCATGAGTGTAAACAACCACCACATTTACGGCCATTTCATACCCATATAACCATTTTGATTTTCACTTTAAGTACAGTATTCAATACATTCATAAAATTTTCATCATTTTAGTATAAAATAGACTGTGTTTGATGATGTTTTCCCAAATGTAGGCTAATGCAAGTATTGGCCACATTTAAGGGAAGCTAGGTTTATTATATTAGATGGATTTTTAAAAATTTAATTGATTTTTATTGGAGTATAGTTGCTTTACCATGTTAGTTTCTGCAGTGCAGCAGAATCAATCAGTTTTACATGTATATATTTATCTCTACTCTTTAAGATTTTCTTCCCATATTAAATGAACTTTTGACTTCCTATTGCTTCAACTTAAAATGATATATTGCAAAATAACCCTCTTGAAGTTGAGAAAGATGTATAAATAATATTTCATTGTGTAATGTACTACAGGATATTTATCTGTTCATTCACTGAAGATCACTGGTTGATTTCCAGTATTAAGAACTCAGCAAGTGAATATTTAAGTGTATTTGAAATTCTTGGACTGTTTTCTAGAATGACTGGGCCATTCACTCAGTCATGAGTGATCCAACTTCTCTGCATCCTTGCCAGAACTTGGTATTGTCAGTATTTTTAATTTTAGCCCTTATTATATATATGAAGTGGTATCTCTTTGTAGTTTTAGTTTGGATTACCTTAATGTAAATTTAGGGGTATATTCTTTGTGTTTTCTACATAGATAATCATGTTACCAGCAAATAGTGGCAGTTTTACTTCTTCTTTCAACTCTATAAAATTGTTACATCTACTCTCTTTATTGTACTTGCTCCAACATCTAGCACTGTACAGAAAGAGTGACAGGAATGGACACTCTGCTTTTTTCTCTTTCTTAGAGAAAATTATAGTCATTTACTAGTAAGAATACCATTAGCTATTGAGGAGATTCCCCACTATTCTTGTGATTCTCAGAGTTTTCACCATAATTGACTACTGAGTTTTTTGCAAATCCTTTTTTTCCTGACTAGATTGATATGAAGATATGATTCTTCTTTTCTACCCTGTTAATATGGTGAATTCTTTCCATTGATTTTCAATATTAAAGTGTCTTGCACCCTTAAAGGAAATTACATCTGTGCTTGGTATATTATTCATTTTACATATCAATGAATTTTCCCTGCTAAAATATTTTAAGAAATTTGTGTCTGTCTTCTAGATAAAAGATATTTCCCTGTAGTTTTCAGTTCTTTATGGTGTTTGATTGTGGCATCAGGGTAATATTAGCTTCATAAAATGAGTGAAGAATTACTTTCTTTCTATTGTCTGCAAGAAATTGTGTATAATTCATGCTAATTCCTCTTCAGTGTTTGACAGAATTCTTCAGTGACACTTGAGTCTGGGGATTTTTTTAAATTAAAAAAGTTTAGTAGACAAAAATGTCATAGATATCATGACTTCAGCTATCTCTGGCCCCTGCTCTGAGGAGAATGAGGAGGAGCCACCCCTGGAGCCCACCGTGAGGTCTGGGGCCAGGCAGCAGGTGTCTCCCGAGCACTGGGCCCCCACAGAAGTAGATTCCCACATCTGAGGGCTGGGCAGCCGCGAGGTGCAGGGAGCTGTGCTGTCTCGTCTCTCCAAACCGACCCGTCAGTCTCTGCTGCGTCTTCACTTCTCCACCCTTAGCTAATACCATCAAGAGGGCAGGGCTGCCCCCAGGGCTCCGCTTATACCACTGTAAGCTGCTTAAAATGCTGGAGGAATTGCAGTATGTGGTGAAGTTCTCTCCTGCTTGCAGAAACAAGAATTCAGGAAAATGCTTTATCTGTTGTTTATTCATTTCTGTTCAGAAAAGCAGTGAGAACTAACAGAGAAAGTCTGATTAGATGTTTGTTCTCTCAGCTATAATGGTCCCTCTCATTTTTCTTGTGTATTTTCTCCTTCTTTCCATGTCTCTTTCCCTAACTTCCTCTATCTCCCACTTTTTAGTTTTCATTTTTTTCTCAACATCCTGCTCTCAATCAAAAAATCCTGCTCCTATAGTTGCCTGCAGATAAGATTCTGCTGCGCTGAGTTTTCTGGGAGCAATCAGGGAAACCCCAAATTCATGTGATATTTGTATCCATAAGATCAACACTGGTGCTAACAGTAGCATCTCCCTTTTCTTCCTCGTCAGAAAGAGTTGTTGAATCTGCTTGCTCCTAAAAGGGTTTCCCTTGTATCAGTTTCTTCCAGACCTACAGAAACCTTGTCTATACTGCCTTTGGGAAATAAAAAAGGAGAGACTGCAGTTGGAGACAGCCCTTCACTTACCACTGTGTTACACACCCATCTTCCCCATGGAGTGTCTATTTTGGCAGATGCTGCCCCTCTGTGACTGGATCAAAAATTGCCAATCCAGTAATATCTGGTAAATAGTGGTTACTCAAACATTTGTTGAATGATAAATAAATGTGTATGTTTACTTATGTGAGAATTAGAATACAAATGTCCCAAAGAGTAATTTAATTAATTACTGTTTAATTTAAAGTAATTAAAAATGCCCTTCCATGAATGTAAACAATCAGGAGTTGCTTGTAGCTATTTAGAAATGTTACCTTTGGAAAACTGTGTAAGCCCCAGTAGCCCTTGTTCTACCATTACAAATTATCACAAATTTGATGGCTTCAAAAAGCAAGAATTGGTTCCCTACAATCTGGAGGTCAGAAGTCTGACAACAAGGTGTCAGCAGGAACATACTTCTTCCAAATGGTCTAGGAGAGAATGCTTCCTTGCTTCTTTTGGCTTCTGGTGGCTCCAGACACTCCTTTGCTAGTGATTGTATACCTCCAAGCTCCTCCTCCATCAAGAAGACCCTAAAAAAGGCCTTCTCACCTGTGTGTCTCTTAACCTTTTAAGAGACTTGTCCACTTGTCACTGGATTGAGGTTCCATCAAAATAATCCAGTATGATTGGATTTTGATACCCTTTTCTTAATTGCATTTGTGAAGTTTCTTTGTTAAATACGTTCACATTCACAGTTTCCGTGATTAGGATGTGAATGTATCTTTCAGGGCCCACCTTCCAACTCACTATAGGATCCTTAATATCTTTGAAGTGTTGCCATGCAGTTATATAAATGGTAGACATCTCAAAACTTCTTTAAAGTCAAAAGTAAATCTGAGTCTGAATTACTTTATATATAGAAACAGAAGGAGAAACAGGTTTAGGATGTAATGGAAAAGGAAAATCCCATGAGTTAACAAAGTTCTTTGAAATGCACATCATCGGGGTAACGTTTCCTTTTCAGGCATGTTGGATTTGGAGACAAATGAAGACAAATCTAGCAATGCTGTGTTGGTAAAGCCTCCATTCCCACCCTAAAAGGGCAATGGCTCTGGAGCAGCACTTGGGGATGCTTTAAAGGTTCCCTGGTCTTCATGCAGATCTGGAGCCCTGCTGCAGTTTACGCAGAAGGATGTAGACCAAGACAGAATAGTCACCCACCGAGAAGGTTGCCCTTTCCCAACTCACACAATCATATTTGCTATAGCCTATCTCTGGGTCTTGTGCTCTGGAGGAGATATTTGCTAAATGAAAAGAAGATAACCTGACTCTGCTTTGCGTTGTAGACTTAAAGGGATCTCTTCATGCCGCATAGGAAACAGTTTGAATGAATATAAACATAAGATGGCTCTCAGTAGCAAATATTCCTGTCAAACCATGTTAAGAGGGGACAAGATCCAAAAATATTTATAATTAAAAGTTAGCAATATTATCCTCTAAGATTTCACATAAGAAATAATGTTACATGAATTGGGCTGTAGAGGTTGAGTACATATATGTGTTTCACACAAGTATTTGGGAAGAACCATCCTGACCAAAGAGGGCAGCAACTGCAAAGGCTCAGATTAAGGAAAGAGCTTAATACCAGCATAAATGGTTTTATTTTAAAGTGGCTGATGTACATGTAGAGTATGTGGCAGAAAAGGATGAGTTAGAAAATTGTACACTCAGGGGAAAATTGTACACTGCCTTGCAATTCTTAATATAAAATTTGATCTTTACAATTTCTAATGGTTCCTCATTATCCAAAGATGAGCAGGAAGCAAACTAATTTTATATGTGATTATTGTTGTTATTGATATTCAGTTATTGTTATTGTTGTTCAGCCGCTAATTCGTGTCCAATGCTTTGTGACCCCATGAACTGCAGCACGCCAGGCTCCTCTGTCCATGGGATTTCCCAGGCAAGAATACTGGAGTGGCTTGCCGTTTCTTTATATATATATACACGTAATAACTCTGTGGTCATGTAGAAGTCAGATTCAAAGAGCTGAGAATAAAGGCAGGAAGAGAGTGAAGAGGCCCTCGCCGCTATCGAAGTCAGAGGTGCCAAATGCCTGGATTAGGGCAGTTGTGAGGCGTACGCTGCTGCTGCTGCTGCTGCTGCGTCGCGCCAGTCGTGGCCGACCCTGTGCGACCCCACAGACGGCAGCCCACCAGGCTCCTCCGTGCCTGGGGTGCTCCAGGGACAGAGAATACTGGAGTGGGGTGCCGTTGCCTTCTCCGTGCAAGGAGTATAGGGAGGACGAAATGGATGTGGTGCTATTTGAGAAGCAAACTGACATGACCTTGATGATTATTAAGGTCTGTGTGCTTCGTTACCACTCTGGTGCCAGTTTGCCATTTGACATGTTTACTCTATCAGCTCACGTGGAAGCTAGTGGCCAAAGTTGCCCCCAGCGATCCTTGCTTCCTGATATCTGGGACCCTGTGTAGCCTCTGTGCACCAAGTCCAGGCTGGCTGCCTGACTTACTGTAGTGAACAGATGAGCAGAAGTTAACGTCATGCCGGTTCTGAGACGAAAGGTGGCGACTCTTTGGCAGTTGACACCTCTGTGATTTCGGAAGCCCCGAGGCCCAGTGTAAGAAGCGCAGCTCCCTCAGGGCCACAGAGGGAGACCGCACGTAGGGGCCGTGGTCACTCCTGAGAGTGTCTGAAGAAGAGATGAGCCGGGCCTCTGAGATTTCAGTTGAGCCTCAGCTTCCAGTCAACCCCACTAATTAAGTGAGTAAACTGAGGGATCCCAGTGCAACTGAGCCCCCTTTCACCGCATGGAGCAGAGGTATCATGAGATAATTACACAGTCAGTTTTGAGGTGGTTTGCTGTGCAGCAAAGCACAATGACACTAAAGCCCATGAGGAGAATCCTTTGAGGACTTGTGAGATATTGGCAAGGGTAAAATGTTTTTCCTCTCTCTGATTTCTGATTGTCTCTAAGAGCTGGACCTGAAACATCTGTCTGTTGCACCAGACTTCCTTTCACGTGGGGTCTGAGTGCTCCTGCCTTAGCACAGAAGGTGCGCCGGTGATGCTCAGGTGTGATGAGTGCCTTGGGCCCGTCAGAACAGGAGCAGGTGCTTGGTTGCTCATGTTGGGGTCCTACAGTAAACAGGGAGATGGGAGCTTGCCTTGTTCAGTGTGGTTTTTATATTTCACTCATTCTTCTTGCTTCATGTGACTTTAAAATATGAAGGACTATCTAAGAGGTCAGACCTGTATCTCTATAACTAACACTTAACAGAATATTTTCCATTTCAAACCCACTTGAAAACCCAAAGAAACTGAAAAGTTTGGTGCATGTTTGTTTGATTACATATGGCTTCATAAAGACACAGATATTCATTATAAGGAACCTCATTTCCAGGTTTACATTTTCTCCATTTTTATAAGGAAAAGGCAATGGCACCCCACTCCAGTACTCTCACCTGGAAAGTCCCATGGACGGAGGAGCCTGGTAGGCTGCAGTCCACCGGGTCGCTAAGAGTCGGACATGACTGAGTGGCTTCACTTTCATGCATTGGAGAAGGAAATGGCAACCCACTCCAGTGTTCTTGCCTGGAGAATCCCAGGGACGAGGGAGCCTGGTGGGCTGCTGTGTAAAGGCCGCACAGAGTTGGACATGACTGAAGCGACTTAGCAGCAGCAGCAGCATGTTTATAAGAGTAGATTTTCCAAATTATGTGCCACTGCAGCCAGGAATTGATTATCTGTGTGGAATGTGTTTTATCTCCTTACCTCCTAAGGTAAGGAAGACCCCAGGGAATATGGAGTCACAAGTCAGTTTCAAGCACCATTCTATACTGAAGTGCTGTACAAATGTAATCAATTTCTATATGTTCTATGGTATGAAAAGGACGTGAAGCACTGTGTTGCAGCAACACACAGAATAGACAAATTTTGTCCTTGCTTTTCCTCTGTGCTTTTTGTTTCTGCCAATTCAGAGTTAGCTAAAACACAGGGTCTTCACTGATAGTATTAGAAATTTTTTCCATTGATCTCTATGTCAAAAATGTTGAAGACACAGTTTGAGAAGTTGACCAGCAGCTCTCTTTTGCATGTTGTTTTATTCTATCAACACTACTGTACAATGAACTACAGGTTCCCCTCACTCACTTCTGTACTCTAACTTCCATTTCTATGCACATTCATATAGCAAAATGGATTCAACCATTTGCAATCTGATGGACAAATAGATTCATTACTGCCTTGTGAATGATCTTTGTAAAAGAAATGTGAATGTCTCTTAAATAGTTTTGGTCTGAGGGATTTGTATGCAAATCAATATTGTTTTTTATAATATGTATTATTTTTCCTAATCATAATGACACTAATAGATTTTTTAAAATATAAATTTATTAAAGAGAGAGAGCACAACAGCAACATAATTCAGGAGGCTGGATAGAAGCTGGATATTAATACTAATGTGTATGGTGGGGAGAAACCTGAAAACACAAGCTATAAGACGAAGAGGCTGAGAAACAAATTAATTCATGTTGACAAATCCCTATAGACCCCATAATCATCAGCCTGTGTCAGAGGAGCCTGGTGGGCTACAGCCAATAGCGTCACGCAGAGTCAGACACACCTGAAGTGACTAAGCAGCAGCAAAGTACTGATGCAGTATTAAGTAAAAGTGTTAGTCACTCAGTCATGTCCAACTCTTTGTGGTTCCATGGACTATAGCCCACCAGGCTCCTCTGCCCATGAAATTATCCAGGCAAGAATACTGGAAAGGGTAGTCATTCCCTTCTCCAGGGTATCTTACTCACCTAGGGATTGAACATAGCTCTCCTGCAATGTGAGCAGATTCTTTACCGTCTGAACCATCAGAGAAGCCCAATATGATGTTAAACTGGTGGGCTATCTGGAAATCTGCAAAATGAGCACAGGACCAGATACTTGATCAGCTTCATATGCCTGGAAATTACTAAGTAAGAAACTCAGATTCTGGAGTTCAGTTACTTATTCATTATCACAGTTACAATATAAACTGGTGCAGAGACCAAGCTTAGTAGTGAATTTCCCCTATCAATGCTTCTTCCAGATATCACAGTGAATTTAAAAAATGCAAACTGTCACAGAGTAAAGAAATGACATACAGATGTCCATGTAGTGGGAAGTTTGAACTAAAGCAAAGCCAAAATCTGCAATGAGTTAAATGAGACAGAATTGACTGCTCTGGTATAAAACATGCAGATTTCCATGCCAGATGAGTGAGACAGCATATCCCCATATTACATTTATGCACATACGGAAATATCATAAAGACTAGCTCTTAAGATGTAGCAATAATGAAGAGTAAATATTACACAGGTATAACCATGTTATTTTAGAAGGTTTGGAAACTATCTAGTTTCCTTGGAATCATGGGAAAAGAGGAGGCTAGGATTGGAATCAATGACATGGCCAGCATACTGGTGGTGGTGGAGATTAGTGATGTTTAGAAACAGTCCAGTTAATTGAGGGAGCTACAGTGACTGGAATGCCTGTTTATCTATGTCTGCATTGCTCCCTGATTACAAAAACACTGTCATTCATTGACTTTCTCTTTTCCTCCCAACAATGGCTCTTCCTCAACGCTGGTCCCAGAGCAGCAGCAGGCACGGGTTTGGGTATGGGCTGCAGGGGGCTGAGGGGCACTGTGTGGAGGCACAGAGGTAGGTGGCTGAGTCTTCAGGCTGGGATCCCCTGATGTACATGGAGCTGTAGCCCTCCTTAGTATTCAGAGTGACTCTCACTCGTCCTTGCTTCTTTTCATCTCCCTTCACATTCATCACAAACAGGTTCTTGGGGCCCTTTGAAGGTTCCCATCTGTACCAGTGTAAAGCATAGAAGGAGCTGGAAGGGAAACTGCAGGTGAAATTGGCGCTCTGTCCTTCCTGAACCCACAGCAAGGCAGGTCGCTGATCCACGGTCAAGAGGCTGCTCACTCCTGTTCAGAAAGACAAGGTCACGCATAGAAACTGATTTCTCTACAGTGTTCACTGCCTTCACACATTCCCAAATATTAGAATCTCGAGGGGCCTGACTGCATCTCCCTCCTTCTCCATCACCACCCCAGACTGTTCAGAATGTCTTCAGCAGCCCCAGGACTTACGGCCAAGATGAAGCCACAGAAGCAGCCATGAGGCTGGCAAAGTGTTCCTCTCCATTTATTCTGATCAAGTATCCTCAGTAGAGGAATGTTCTGCAGCCTAGATCTGTGAAACATTCTGCTTCAGAAAATAGGTTTCTGTACTTAGTTGCCCAACCAATCAGAGACAAGACCACATACATATGCTAGAAACACACCAACCATTTCTGCCCTAGAATCAGTTTCCTGTGGTTCAAAATGAGGGATCAAACACCGCTTTCTTGAGACCAGCTTCACAAACATTGAGATGCGCTCACTACACAAAGAGAACTGACAACCTTTCAGAAGTGGGCTGCTTAATTATGGACTGCTACTATTCAACTTGAGAGAGTGGGATGGTAATATGTGACATGAATCTCACTTTGGTTAAGAATCTTTAAACGTATTTTAAACAAAATCTTTAAAACTTTCAAATTCCCCAAATAGAAATGTTCACCCACCATAATGTACTGAATTTTGTTTTGCTTCATGTACATTATTCTAATATGAAAGTCATACAATAGAGTTACTATTATTCCTAATTTACAAATAACAAAAAACTGAAGCTCAAGGAGTTTGGATGATTAACTCAAGGTGAAATATCAGGTAAGTAGCATAGTAAGAATTAAAACACTTATCTATCTTGTATGGAGCCTATGGTGTTTGGAATCTGTCATGCCCCTACGTTTGTGATATTCTGTAAACATATCAGAGGTAATATGTTTTAAAAATAGTAGGAGTCTACTTGTTGATTTTCTTTCTTTTTTTAAAAAGAATTTTCTTGACTTAATAATTTTTAAAGACTCTATTGAATTGTTACAATATTGCTTCTGGGTTTTTTTAATTTTTTTGGTGGGAGGGACAAGGCAGGTGGGATCTTAGCTCTCCGACCAAGAATCAAACCAGCACGGCACCCACTGCACTGTATAAGCACTTTAAAGACAATATAATACTGTATTAAAATAGAGAGTTGCTCTTGGGATGAGGAATGGCCTGTGCTCTAAGTAAGGTATGGAGGGAGGGCTCCACTCTGACACTTACTCTGCAGCACCAGGCAAGGTATCGAACCTCTCTCGTGTTCAATTTCCATTTCTGTGAATAGTCAGTATCCTTCTGCTGGGCACTGGGCTCACACTGGCATTCATCATCTCATTCACTTCTCCTAAGAACCCTGCATAGTAGATTCTATCAGTATCCACATTGCAGATATGAGGAAACTGAAGCATAAAAATAATTAAGTGATACTCCCAAGATCACTCAACTAATGAGTGGTAGGTCTAGAAACATAATCCAAGTCTTCCATCTCAAGAACTGTTACACTGCCTCCCTGAAGTAGCGTGGACCCAGCCTTGAAGGGTTAGGATAAGAACTGAGCGAGAACACACCTGAAAATCCCCTCGCACAGCACTTTCCCTAGCATATGCACGCAGTCAGTTGCAAGCAATGCACAAGATGTTGAGGATTTCGGAGCCAAACTCTCAAATTGCAAAGGAGTCTATCCACAGGATAGATCTTAATTTTTTTAAGGTATATTTGGCAGTTTAAATAGTAGATTTTGTGTCTTTTCATAAATTTCCATGGTCTGTCATCTTCTTACTGTTCAGGGAAAATCAGTTCATTAGGGTGTTATATTGAGAGATTGAGATGTTGTTGTTGGAATGAGTGTACCAAGCAGTGTTTGGTATGATTGCTTAGTTTTTTCCCCATTTTTGAGTCTTGCTCCCGCTCTCAGTATATTCCTATACTATACTGCAAGAAAGGACAGAGCAGTAGAAACGATTTTACTTACCAGAAGAAGAAAGAAAAAAAAAACCCTTTGTGCAGTAATTCTGAGCTTCCTTTCCAAGGTAGCCTGTTACTTGCCAGCCAAAATCATCCCATGTAAGATATTTTACATAGAGGTAAACCTGAAGATACTTTTCTGGCCAACCCAATGTTTGTCATTTTGAAGTCAATCATTTTCACATCTAGTTGGCAAAGATTGTCAGGGCTTCACTGATAGCTCAGTTGGTAAAGAATCCACCTGCAATGCAGGAGACCCACGTTCCATTCCTCAGTCCAGAAGATCCTCTGGAGAAGGGACAGGCTACCCACTCGAGTATTTGGGGGCTTCCCTTGTGGCTTAGGTGGTAAAGAATACACCTGCACCATGGGAGAGCTGGGTTCGATCCCTGGATTGGGAAGATCCCCTGAAGAAGGGAAAGCCTACCCACTCCAGTCCTCTGTCCTAGAGAATTCCACGGACTGTATATAGTCCATGGGGTCGCAAAGATTCGGACACGATTGAGTGACTTTCACTCACAGGTAAAGATTAAAACCAGCCAGTTCTCCCGAATCTTCTCATCTCCTATGATTTCTTCAGTGAGACGTTTACTGATTTTGGTTCAATAATGGAAGCCCCTATTGTGACTAGGATGCATGCACGCTTAGCCTGTCAGTCTTTGAAACCTTTGGCCTGCAGCCGCTCAGGCTCTTCAGTCCATGGGCTTCTCCAGGCACATAATACAAGTGACTAGGTTTCCTCGCAATTAAATCCACGATCACTAGAGGGCAGCAAGGTGCCCAGTGTCAGCCTCACAAAATATTTAGCAGGACACCAGGTGGCAATGCTTCAGCTTTCATTCTTGCTAGCAGGTGCTGGCGCCTGATTCTCTGGGAATGCTAATAGTAAGATTAAGATAAGGCATTCACAAAGGTGTGACATTTGAGTGTTCAGAAGTGCACCAAGTAAATGTTTTGAGGGATAGCATCACAGCAGAAAGGGCAAAGGCAAGGGGCACAGGTTTTGATACAGTAATGTGCTTGGAGTGTTTAAGGGGTAGTATCTCTTCTTTTCCTGTAGCCTCTTGTTTTTCCAGGCACACTACAACTAACAGACTTGCTAAAACATTTGGCACTTAACTGGATAGTGGATGATTTCCTCATCTACTGATCCTGGAGCAATTTGTACCTAGGTTTACCATCTTCTTTCCTAGTTGCCTTTAGTTTCCAGTTTAAACTAGTATAATGTCACCATCACTGAGACATCCAGCCACCCTTTCTTAGATCCAAGTGCTTCTCCATACCCAAATTTTCTCTTAAGGAGCCCTCTAAGATGGTACACTCTGGAAGACAATAAAAGTTTGGGACACTTTTCACAGTTAGAAAAATTATCTCACTTCTCAAAGATTAAAAGAAATGTAACAATAAAACCTAACTCATAGGGTTTTAACACTTAAATTAGATAATGGATTGGAAATGCATCCCATGGTGCCTTACTATATTATAGTAAGCTCAATAAATATTAACTTTCTTTCTTCTACTAAAGCCTACCTTTCCTTCAAAATCCACTTCTGTGACCTACTTTCTCCCCCCCCCCCCCCGCACATCAGTTCAGTAATGGAAGCTTCCAGGATATTTACTTAATCACTTACTTTCCTGGAGACAGTCACTATTTTTCCTATCCTTTTGATGTCATATATATCTAGCTCCATTGATACACTCAGGCTGAAAGGACACGAATAGAACAGATGAGGTTTGATTTTGGTTTCTGTAAAAACACTAAAATCAAAGTCATATTGCGTGTTTACTACTTACTGGATATAATATTTCTAATTTGGATCTCCAAGATTTTGCCATTCTTATTACCTATTTTCTCTTCTTATTGATTTATGAGCTTTTAATGTATCCTGCATTTGAGTCCTTTTTCAGGACTGTGTATTGCATATATAGCCTTTCAGTTGGGCCTTGACTTTTCCCTCTCTTTGCAGTGATTTTTAACAAACAACAACAATTTTAAAATATACTTACTTGCATGCTCATAAGAAGCTCTCTTGAAATTGTTATGTTTGTTTTCTTTATATATGGAATTTAGAAAGATGGTAACGAGAACCCTGAATGCGAGATAGCAAAAGAAACCCAGATGTATAGAACAGTCTTTTGGACTCTATGGGAGAGGGCAAGTGTGGGATGATATGGGAGAGCGGCATTGAAACATGTTAATCACCCTATGTGAAATCAATTGTCAGCCCAGGTTTGATGCTCAGGGCTGGTGCACTGGGATGACCCAGAGAGAAGGAATCGGGAGGGAGGTGGGAGGGGGGTTCTGGAAGGGGAACACATGTATACTCATGGCAGATTCATGTCAATGTATGGCAAAACCAACACGATAATGTAAAGAAAATTAAAATAAATAAATAAATTTTAAAAAAACATGAAAAAAAAATTAGAAACACTTACCTTTTGTGACTATTATTGTCTGTGAGAAGTCAGGTATCATTATTAATGATGCTTCCCAGAATACAGAATATCGATTTCCCCTGAGTATTAGTAAGATTTTTTCCCACTAAAATAGATGCATCTTCAATGCTTTGCAAGCTTATGCCAAAAGTGCAGAGGTGGACTTGCAGAATTCCTTATTCATCTTTATTACCTTCCATATAGAGTTGTTCCTGAATAAGGACCTTGTTTTATATGAAGTCAAGTACAACAGTGAGTGGAGATTCTTGCTATGAGCAAAGAGATTATAGAATGGGTAATGCATGAGGTAGTTATAAATACCAGTTACAACCATGTGGTCATTTGCAGTAACAAAAAATATAATAGTTATGAAATTAATTTCACTTTATATGAATATATTTATGTATACATTAACCATTTTTAAATTCCACCTCCAGTTTTCCTGCCTGTAGTAGCATAAAATGTGCTACTACAAGTTAATTTTTATCTCCTTGTATCTCAGTAGTCAAGTTAAAGAATTCAGTGGATCCTCTGATTCAGCTATCAGAGGAAAGAGCATCACCCTAAATGGATAAATGAACTTGGTATTTTCCTTGAGGGAGAGAGGTTGCTTTGGTTGATTGAATAAATAATTGCATCATATAAACAGGAAGCATAATTTTCCTGTGGTCCTTATTAGAAAGTTGTATTGTTCAAGGAGGTACCGATGAATACCTAGTTAACAAGAAGGGAAGTTAACTAGTTAAGGTATTATGGTAGCTTTGTGCTGTTTCAACTTAACTATCTGAAAATCTATTTCCTCGAATTTGCTTCCCTTTTTTTTCTAGGTTAGGCTTGGCCATGAAAGAGATTTGTGTAAGTTTTGGAAAGTACTTGTGATGAAGTAGCCTTATTTTTATGTTCCTCTAGTTGGTGCAGAGCTCCAGGGACTATGGAAATACATAATGTTGCTGCTGATCTGATAGTTCAACTTATTATTGACTCCCAACTCCTCTACCTCCCATCAGATCTCTTACTCGTGTTCTCTTTGTATTAGACCAAGTATGCATGTAGCATGATGGCAAATGGCATCCACTTCTCCTGAAGCTAACCCACTACTGTGAGACTGAACGAGGTCAGAGACAGACAAGTTTTAGTGTGTCTTGTGGGTTCCACTGTCCTCATATATTTCCATACGTGTCACAGTTTCTCCATGTTTATGTCCACATTCAACTTTCCTTCACAAATGTTACTCTAGTTGACTTACAGTGAATTCAACTCAATACCAAATACAAACGTAACAGTTTTTATGGATTCTTCCACCAACTCTAGCCATTGCCTATGTTCTCATCCTTATAACTAATCTCTTACTCTGCATCACTGGTGGTTCTCCTCTGACTGTGCCCCAACACGAAGTCTGAGGGAAAGGGACTAAGAAAATTATTTTCATGATGATTTCAGCTTCTAGATCCAGATTTGTGATGTGAGCCTCTTTAGGTGAAACTGCCATTCTATATTATTATGGGGCAAGTTTTCAAATTTAGAAAACTTTACACATGTTCTGTGTGGCTGATGTAAAGTCAAAAATTCAGGAGGAGAATGTATCAGTAGAAAGTTACTCTGGACACCTGCTTCCAAATGACATAGTAGGAGCTTTTATTTAGAGTTAAATCTTCTGTTCCAGACCACAGACGAAGCAACCACAGGACTACCATTTCTTGTCTGGGGTCTGCAGGTGTGTATTTCAGCCTGGGTCCCATACCAGAGGTCTCTCTGTTATTAAGCTCTGGGGTTTTTGTTCAGCTTTTCCTATTACTTCAACCATGGTGAGTTCCCAGAGAGCACAGAAGTACTTTGCAGAGTCTTCCAGCTGTAAGTCTGAAATGGTGAAGCTGATGGATTTGTGTGTTCTCTGCAAATTCATAGAGTAGCGGCCATCCCTTGCGTTCTGGCCAGAAGAAACCTTACCAATAAGGTAAATCATCTCTCCACTGGGAAGTTGTTTATACCAAAGAATGCTGTAACGGCTTAGTCTTGTCTCATATCGACAGCTCAGGGTGACTACCTCCCCAACTTGACTGGAAATGTCTGGCTGGTCTTGAGTTACTCTCTGGGCTATACTGGATCCTGTGGGTAAAATCAGAAAACAGAGATGAAGCTGTGAATAAAATAATACAGGAATTAGACTAAAAAAAAAAAAGCTGAAATCATAAGATGTTTGCTTCTCTTTCAGAATACCTACCGGAGAAGATGAAGGCCAGGAACACCCAGGGCAGACTGGAGAGCGGCATGAGGCATGGATTCCCTGCACGAATGTGCCTAGCTCTGTCTCAAGCTGAGAGGTCAGTGTCTCTGTGCGCCTGGCAGCATATATACATAGTAACCAGTTCCTGTGTGACTCTCGAACAGGAGGTGGGGTTTATCATGTTCATATGGTAACATGGTCTGTACATAGACGGGGGAAAAAAAGTTTAGCTCACCACAAACCTTTCTTTGTCTGTTTTTCTTTTTATATATATATATATATATATATATATATATATATATATATATATATATTGTTTTTGCCATACAATGTCATGACATCACCATGGGTTTACATATGCTCCCCCTCCAGAACCCCCCTCCCTCCTCCCTCCCCCCGGGAAATCTTGCTGCACCAGCCCCGAGCATCAATCCTGGGCTGGCAATTGATTAGACATATGATAATTAACTTGTTTCAATGCCATTCTCCCATATCATCCCACCCTTACCCTCTTCCACAGAGTCCACGAGTCTATTCTATACATCTGCGTTCCTTTTGCTGTCTCGCATGTTGGGTTCTCGTTACCGTCTTTCTAAATTCCATATATATGTGTTAATATACTGTATTGCTCTTTTTGCTTCTGGCTTACTTCACTTTGGATAATGTTTTTCTTTCACAGGTAATTAAATTAGGCTGAGCCTGAAAGGGGGCTTTGCAAAAGCAATTATTTTAAAGGTTTGAACTGAGTGGAATGAGTTGATTTTCACTTATAATTATTCCACAGAATAATTTTGCCATCCCATTTAATATAGGATTTTGGGTTTTTTTTTTTCATTTTTACTGGTGTTTGGTTGATTTACAGTTTTGTGTTATAGCAAAATGAAATGTGCTTTGACAGAGGAATGAATAAAATGCGTTACTTACGTACAATGATATTGTTGTTGTTCTTTGTCACTAAGCAGTGTCTGACTCTTTGGGACCCATGGACTGTATCCTGCTAGGCTCCTCTTTCCATGGGATTTCCCAGGCAAGATACTGGAGTGGGGTGCTATTTCCTTTTCCAGGGATCTTCCTGAGCCAGGAATTGAACCCATGTGTCCTGCTTGGCAGGTGGATTCTTTACCACAGAGCCACCAGGGAAAACCCCACAGTGAAATCTCTCAGCCATGAAAAGAACAAAATAATGTATGTAACAAAATGAGCAGACTAAAATAAGATTTATTTAACCCTTCTTATAATCTACTTTTTAACTAGTCATTCATTTAGCCTATACTTACATTTCTCCATCCAAAATCTAAGTAGTCTATTTAAAAACTCACAGACCATATGTGAACCCATGGTGATATCATGTCATTGTTTGGCAAAACTAATAAAAAAAATGTTTAATAAAAAAAAAACTCACAGACCTTTGGCCCTCTTGGTGAAAGGCAGACTTATCCAAAATTTTAACTTATTTTTTTGTAGGTTTTAGGGCTCTACTTGGTTTTTTCAATACATAAAATTATTTCAACATCAAATGATAAAATATCTGTCCTTCTAACTTTCAGAGTCTATTCTGTTTTCTATGTTTGTATGAATTTATAACAAGAATAAAATAATTATTCTTTTGAAACTTGATAGCGAGTCTTATTTATTAGACTTTAAGGAGAATTAGGACATCCAGTCCCGTTCCTTCCACAAGTAGAACTGCACTTATTAGATCGTGTTTCTTAGAATTGTCCTCATGTCATCTTTTCGTCCCACTGGCCCAGAGTGTTCAGTCTCACTAGTTAGTTGCTTGTTGTTTTTTCCTTTTGTTAAATAAAGTTAAGATAAGCATGCCAGATCTTTCTGCGCCATAATTTTATAAGGCACTCCAACAAAACTTGGCATCTACAGACTGCAAGCACACAGTATATGTCTACAGCACAGAAAGCAATGACCAAAATTTTGTAAACTGTTACTTGTTCATTTGAATGTAGCTGTCAATTTTCCATTTGGTTTTACTGTTTTCATGGATGAATTAATACAAAAGAACCAAAGGCAAATGAATAGTAGAAAAGAAAGTACAGACAAGGTCTCTAAAACAGTGCCAACTCCTTGCTTTTAAGTTGCTTGAGTGGCGTTAATGACTGATGCATGGAGGAGAGTGCACGTTTAGTTGAGACACCTTCTCCTCTGTCCCATTTCACCTCTGAGTGCTGACAGGCAGCTGATGCCCTGGTTTGCATTACCAAACCTACTTGTATTTAAGTAGAAGAGATCATGAATATCCACAGCAACTGGGCAGCAGCATGATACTGTATATGTAGCATATATGATTATAAATATTATATATGTACTAGAAAATTGATATTGATAAAGTATTACTAAAGTACAGATGCTAATCTGATATACTAGCTTTATATGCACTCCTTTTCATGCATAGTTCTGAAATTTTATCACTGGTACAGGTTTTTGTACCATCACTAAAGTCATGATGCAGAATTGTTCCATCTCTCTAGAGAAAACTACTCACAGTGTCTCCACCCCTTGCAGCTCATGATAACTCCTAGCAACTACTGATCTTTTCACCTCTATATTTTGTCCTTTTGAGAATGCTGTATAAGTAAATTCATATATTATGCATGCAATTGTAATAAAATGGTGTGTAAGCATGTACCATGTAGTCTTCTGAGATACTTTTTTTCACTCAGCATTGAGATCCATCTAGGCTGTTGCATGAATCAATAGTACATTTCTTTTAATCACTACAGACCGTCCCCAACTTGTGATGAATCAACTTAGGATTTTTCACGTTACGGTAGTGAGAAACCTATATATGTACTCACTACAAACCATACTTTGTATTTTTAATTTTTATCTTTTCCCATGCTAGCAACATGCTGTATGACGTTCTCTAGTGATGCTGAGAAGCAACAGCAAGCTGAGCTCTCAGTCGATCCTGGGATCATGAGGGTAAATAACTGTTACATTTATAGCCATTATACCCATACAACCATTCAATTTTTCACTTTCAGTACAACACCTTTAAGATTAAGCCAGGCAAAATTCTGATGCACAGTAGGTTAAGTATATTGTATGCATTTTCCATCTACAACATTTTCAACTTAAAATGGTTCATTTAGACTTAACCTTATAGCAAGTTGAGATAGATTTATAAATAATATTGTACTGAATGGGTGTACCACAGCATATTTACCTATTAACACAATGAAGAACATTTGGCTGGGTTCCAGTTTTTGGCCATCACATATATGGTTTCCATGAATATTCAAGTACAAATTTTGCGTGAACATAAGTTTTTCATTATTCCAGTATAAATGCCCATAAAGGAGTGTGATTGCTGAATTGTAAGGTGAGTGAATATTTAAGTTTATGTCGAACTGCTAAGCTGTCTTACAGAATAACTGTTCCATTTACCAACCAACAATATACTAGTGATCCAATTTCTCTACATCATTGCCAGATCTTGGTATCATCACTATTTTTTATTTTAGCCATTAAGAAAGATGTGGAGTGGTATTTCATTGTGGTTTTAATTTGCATTTCCCTGATGGTTAATGATGTTGAACATCTGTTTACATGCTTATTTCCCTAACACAAAGCTCTTCCATGAAGTGTCTGGGTGAACCATTTTCCAATTGGACTACTTGTTTTCTTCCTGCTGAGTTTAGACAGTTCATTGTATTCTAAATACCATCCTTTGATGAAAATACACTGTGAAAATATTTCCTGCCATTCTGTGGTTTGTCTTTTTCATTCTCTTACTAGCATCTTTCACAGAGCAAGCATTTTTACTTTTGATGATATATTTTATTTTTTATGGATTGTGCTTTGATGTCATGACAAAAATCATTTTGTCCAACACTTGGTCCTGAAGATTTTTTTTTCAAAAAGATTTATAGTTTTAGAGTTTACACTTGGATGTATGATCCATTTCGCAATTTTCCTCAAATTTTTGTATAAGGTGTGAGGTTTAGGCCAAGATTCAGTTATTTGCCTAGGAATATCCAATTGTCCCTAAATCATTTGCTCATAAGACTATCATTTCTCCATTGAATAGTCATTGCATCTTTGCCAAAAAATCAGATTTCCCCACTTTCTCACATCCCTATTTGGGATGAGTCAGTAGCATTATCCTGTTAATGATTTTTTATTATCTCTTTTTATTCATTTTTACTGAACTTTTTATATTGCTTGGAGTATAGCCAATTAGCAATGTTGTGATAGTTTCAGGTGGACAGCAGAGGGACTCTATCCTTTTAACACTGTAGCATCTATTGTCTACTTTTTTCATTCTTTATGTTTCTAATTTGTGTTTTCTCTTTTTTTCCATTATAATTCTACCTAGGAATATAGTTTATTAATCATTTTAGCAAAATTAACTTTGCATCTCATGGTTATTTCTATTATTTTATTTCTGTTTTACCAATTTGACATTTTTTATTACTTTCTTATTTCAGTTTATGTTAGTTGCAATTTGTTCTTCTTTTTCTATCTTTTTTGTTGAAAGCTTAGATAATTGTTTTGCAGTCTTTTTCTTTAGTAGTATAAGTATTTAAAAGAGAAATTCTTCCTATGTATAATATTAGCTGTATCTCATAACATTTATATGTATATGTTATCACTATATTTTCTTTCACAATATTTTCGAATAGCCAAGGAATTATTTCTTTAACCTATGGGTTATTCTAAATATTAATGCCTCAATTTCAAGTATTTGGCCATTTCTAAAGATATCATTTTGCTATTGATTTTCTAAGTCAATTCCACTTTTGATCAAAGAATAAATTCTATATAATTTCAACTTCCTTAAATATATTAAAACTTTTTATGCACAAACTGATGTGTGTGTGCGTCTGTGAGTATATTTCATCTACATGTCAGGGTGTGTCTGGAACCTCAGCTGCAGGTTTGGGCACAGGCTGCAGGTGCCCGGGAAGCACCCTGCACTTTCTGCACAGAAGTAGGTGACTGAGTTCCCAGGCTGGGAAGTTGTGATGTGCAGTGAAAGCTGTTTGACACTCTTATTGAGGGGAACTGTGAGTCTTCTTTTTTATTCACAACCAAACATATGGTTATCAAGAGTTCAGGGCTTTTACCAGGGTGTTACTGATACCATTCCTTTAATATTCCTTGCATGCTAAGTCGTGTCCAACTCTTTGTGACCCCATGGAATATAACCCACCAGGCTCCTCTGTCCATGGGATTCTCCAGGCAAGAATCCTGGAGTGGGTTGCCATTTCTTTCTCCAGGGGAACTTCCCAACCCAGAAATCTAATCCGGGTCTCCTGCATTGTAGGCAGACGCTTTACTGTCTGAGCCACCAGGGAAGTCTGTGGGAAGTAGTCAAATGCACTCTTCTCATAACTACAGTTCTGAATGGAAATCTCTCTTTCCTGGACTGTCAGTGAGGGCTCTGTTGAGCAAAGACAAGAGTCTATTTTTGCACGAGTGTGGTTGTGAAGAGAATGCTGCTCCCATCTCTAAATTAAAAAAGTTTCAGCTGAGGGAGACTAAGGAGCAACCACAAGAGAGAGAAATATATTATACTGGTTAGTTTTTAGTTAAGGCCATGTGGAAGGAATTTTCACAAAAGCTATTGCTTCCTTAACTAAAATGGAGTGTAAAGATAATCATTCCAAAGCTCCTGTATATATGTTCCTCTCTCTCCTCCATTTCACCAGACTTTGAAATCCAAAGACAAGATGAACTTCCTTATCTGTTATTACAGCAAACTGGAACCAAACACCAGATTCTGGAATAATGTTAATGATAAAGATATTGGTTAATAAATTTCATTGACTGCATAGCATGCCACAGTGTTTCAGGAGCCCTTTAATATTTAAAGATATGGCAGGTACTGTTCATTGTCTACAAGAGATTTACTTCTTCATCCTTACCAGAATCCCAATATTCTGTTTGTTAGTAGTGTTCTTAGAAAAAAATGCGCACCTTCCCCAGACTTTCATAGCTTGGGATCAGCTTGAACTCTGTTCTAATCAATAAGATGTAAGCATCCTGAGCGATTTCTCACCCTTTCCTATTCACTAGACTTTTCTACTTTTCCTGATAATGCCAAATGTCAACATGTTGGTACCTTGATACTACATGCATTGCATGTGTGCGAAGTCACTTCAGTCACATCTGACTCTTTCTGACCCTATGTACTGTACCCCTCCAGTTTCCTCTGTCCATGGGATTTTCCAGGTAAGAGCACTGGAGTGAGTTGTCATGCCTTCCTCCAGGGAATCTTCCTGATCAAGGGATCGAGCCTGAGGCTCCAGCAGTTCCTGCATTACCGGCAGATTCTTTACTGCTGAGCCACCAAGGACTCAAAGATCAAAATCACACATTTGTATCCCGGATAGATGAAAAAGACAAATGACACATTTCTCAGCTCAGTTTCAGTTCAGTCACTAGGTCGTGACCAACTCTTTGCAACCCCATGAATCGCAGCATGCCAGGCCTCCCTGTCCATCACCAACTCCCAGAGTCCACCCAAACCCATGGCCATCAAGTCGATGATGCCATCCAGCCATCTCATCCTCTGGCATCCCCTTCTCCTCCTGCCCCCAATCTTTGCCAGCATCACAGTCTTTTCCAATGAGTCAGCTCTTTGCATCAGGTGGCCAAAGTATTGGAGCTTCAGCTTCAACATCAGTCCTTCCAATGAACACCCAGGACTGATCTCCGTTAGGATGGACTTGTTGGATCTCCTTGCAGTCCAAGGGACTCTCAAGAGTCTTCTCCAACACCACAGTTCAACAGCATCAATTCTTCAGCACCCAACTTTCTTCACTGTCCAACTCTCACATCCATACATGACTACTGGAAAAACCATAGCCTTGACTAGATGGACCTTTGTTGGCAAAGTAATGTCTCTGCTTTTTGATATGCTTTCTAGGTTGCTCATAACTTTCCTTCTAAGGAGTAAGCGTCTTTTTGTTTCATGGCTGCAATCACCATCTGCAGTGATTTTGGAACCAAGAAAAATAAAGTCAGCCACTGTTTCCACTGTTTCCCCATCTATTTGCCATGAATTGATGGGACCAGATGCCATGATCTTAGTTTTCTGAATGGTGAGCTTTAAGCCACTTTTTCACTCTCCTCTTTCACTTTCATCAAGAGGCTCTTTATTTCTTCTTCACGTTCTGCCATAAGGGTGGTGTCATCAGCATATCTGAGGCTATTGATATTTCTCCTTGCAATCTTGATTCCAGCTTGTGCTTCCTCAAGCCCAGCGTTTCTCATGATGTACTCTGCATATAAGTTAAATAAGCAGAGTGACAATATACAGCCTTGACGTACTCCTTTCCCTGTTTGGAACAAGTCTGTTGTTCCATGTCCAGTTCTAACTGTTGCTTCCTGACCTGCATACAGGTTTCTCAAGAGACAGATCAGGTGGTCTGGTATTCCCATCTCTTTCAGAATTTTCCACAGTTTATTGTGATCCACACAGTCAAAGGCTTTGGCATAGTCAATAAAGCAGAAATAGATGTTTCTGATACATTTCTCATCTATGGTCTATTAATAGAAAGTCAGTGCTTATACATGGTCAAAAGTCATGCTTGTTTCACAAATGTGTTCTTATTTAAATATTTCAGTAGCAGAAAAGGAAAACTAGATTGAAAGCACCTGAAATTTTAGTTTTAGTTTATTGTCACCTTATAACTAATAATTAATAAGAGATCATCATGTATCATTTTAGTTTTTATTGGAGTTTTATATTCATATAAGAAAATGAAATATAAGGGTACAACATGGTAAATTTTCACATAACCAACACCTTTATAATCAGATAAAGAAATAGAGCATTACCAGCCCTTCAGTGCTCCCTTTATGATGCTGACCTATTTATAACAGTATTCTGATTTCTACCAATGTAAATTAGCTATGTCAGCTTATGCATCTTGTGGGAATGACATATTTATTGACCATTTGAATATCTTCTATTGCCAACTGTCTACTTCAGACTTTTGTCTTTTCTATCAATTTGTTTGTTCTCTTGTTGATTTAAAGGAGATGTTTTGAAATAGAAATGAGCCCTTTTATAGTATGACAATATATTTTATAGCTAATATTTGATAATATAATATTTTTATAATTAATAAATACTAACCTTGGTAACATAATAATGCTGTAAGTGTATTCACTGATTACTCTTTAATAGATTTTCTAGCTATCCTTTTGACTCTTGAATACTTTTAATGGCAATTTTAATATACATCAATTTTTTAATGAAGGGTAGTTTGTTTACAATGTTGTGCCCACCTCTGCCATACAGAAAAGTGACACAAAAAAATGAATGTATATATGAATATAGGCTAGTTTTGATGCTTAGCCATGTTTGTGTCCTGTTTAAGAAATGTGTACCTAACAAAAAGTAATAAACAAGTTTTGTATTTTTTCCATTAACTTCATACACTATTCTTACATTCAGATCTGCACTCTGGCTGCTATTTAAATATGATTTGAAGACCATAATACACTTTTCCATAGGAAAAATGATGGAATGTCACTTATTGAAATGAAAATCCTTTATCCTTGGCACATAAAGGCAAATGTTTTCCAATTTTTAGTGTAATACATTTTCAGTATTAATTTCATCAAAAAATTTTACTTTGTCATCCTCTCCATCTGTTTATATCATTCTCTTTTATTTCAGTTTGTCTTCTGTTTTTAGAACTTTTTTTAACGTTTTATAGTTATCACATATTTATTACTTGGATGATGTAGTTTTCTAAACTTTCATTCTAATTACTAAAATGAATTATTTTCAGAAGTTTTCTCCTCCTCTTTGTGCCCAGGATGCTTTCTTTTCTATGTGCTGTATTGTGTGTACACTTGTTATTAGTTAATTTGAAAATCACTTAGTATGTTGCCTGTTTTATGCAATTCTGGTGTAACAAATGCATTAGATATTCTTCTTACTTTAGATTCAGTCCCTCAGATGTGCAGACAGGTAGAATTTATGAAACATTAGAATCCTCAGCGTGCACTGCCAACAATCTCTTCCTGATTCAATTTATTAATGTATTAGCTATAGGAAAAACAGTTAAAAAGCACAGTGAGCCAATGGAGCTCCAAGTTCCTGTTATTTTTCTTGTGAGATCATTTGCTCATGGTGAATCTCTATTGGTAGAATTAGTGATGGAACTAATGACAGTTCTATTAAACAGTACTCATAAATTCTGTAATTTCTAAAGATGCATTTCATAGAAGGTTTTAAAGCAGGACACATTTGGTATAAGGATAGCACATAATTTTTTTTTATTGGCTAAGATTATTTCTGAATGAAAATGAAAAAAAGGAATAAGAAAAGGCTTTTTAAAATCTGTTCACCACTTTTGGGTTGGCAAGCACTGTGTTTCCAGTGGCCATGGGTTGCTGAAATGCCATATGGACTTTTAACACTTTTGTTGGCTTATAGTTATAGAAGATGGTGCGAATGAGAATACCAGTTGATATCCAAATAGCAATTTTTTGTATCCATTTCTCTAAAATTAGGAGAATTCCCTGCTTCATTGGGAGGATGAGTTAAGCTCAATTTTAATCTTTCAAAATATCTGGTGTCAACCACTTTAAGAGAAACACAATGTATTGGGAATTTTAATGGAATAAAAAATTTTGTGTTGGAATGAACTGAAGTTTCACAGGAAGACCTTAACAAAGTACTTGGGGACCTATTTCACTAACAATGATAGGAAAGAGGGGTAAAGAGAGGAAAGAAGGAAAAGAGAGGAAGGGTGGAAGGAAAAGAAAGGGAAATAGAAGGATAAGATTAATGAGTTTATGAACGAATAAGTATTTTCAAATATACTTATATATACTTGTAAGGATAAGGTTAGAAGGTCTGGGGTTGAATGAGAAATTACTGCAAGCACAAGCTGGAATCAAGATTGTCAGGAGAAATATCAATAACCTCAGATATGCAGATGACACCACCCTTATGGCAGAACGTGAAGAACTAACGAGTCTCTTGATGAAAGTGAAAGAGGAGAGTGAAAAAATTGGCTTAAACTTCAACATTCAGAAAACTAAGATCATGGCATCTGGTCCCATCACTTCATGGCAAATAGATGGGGAAACAGTGGAAACAGTGACAGACTTAATTTTTCTTGGCTCCAAAATCACTGCAGATGGTGATTGCAGCCATGAAACAAAAAGACACTTACTCCTTGGAAGGAAAGTTATGACCAACCTAGAGAGAATATGATAAGGGAGAATGGCATTGAAACATGTTAATTATCATATGTGTAATCAATCGCCGGCCCAGGATTGATGCTCAGGGCTGGTGCATCGAGATTTCCTGGGGGGAGGGAGGAGGGAGGGGGGAGGGAGGGGGGTTCTGGAAGGGGAGCATATGTAAACCCATGGCGATAACATATCATTGTATGGCAAAAGTAATAAAAAAAATAAATTAAAAAAAAAAAGCAGAGACATTACTTTGCCAACAAAGGTCCATCTAGTCAAGGCTGTGGTTTTTCCAGTAGTTATGTATGGATGTGAGAGTAGGACTATAAAGAAAGCTGAGCGCCGAAGAATTGATACTTTTGAACTGTGGTGTTGGAGAAGACTCTTGAGAGTCCCTTGGACTGCAAGGAGATCCAACAAGTCCATCCTAACGGAGATCAGTCCTGGGTGTTCATTGGTAGGGCTGATGTTGAGCTGAAACTCCAATACTTTGCCCACCTGATGCGAAGAGCGTCAGGAAAAGACCCTGAAGCTGGGCAAGTTTGGGGGCAGAAGGAGACGGGGACGACAGAAGATGAGATGGTTGGATGGCATCACTGACTTAATGGACATGGGTTTGAGTAGACTCTGGGAGTTGGTGATGGACAGGGAGGCCTGGAGTGCTGTGGTTCATGGGGTCACAAAGAGTCAGACACAACTGAGCAACTGAACTGAAAGATTAAACAAGTTGACATACACTGGTAATTATTCAGTAAAATTATTTGCTATCTTCTTTAAGATATAATTTTGTATAGCCTATGAAACTTTCTTGAAATCTACTGATTGTTCATTCATTTTGCCTATACTTACTTTTCTCCATCCAGAATCTACTGACCATTTTGAAACATTCACAGATCTTAGGCCTTCTGGGAGAAAAGCGATCTTATCTAAAATAATGAATCTTTCTCATTTTTTTTTCTCTGAGTTCCAGGGCTCTACTTAGATTTTTCAATAAATAACATTACTGCAACATGAGATGATTTTAGAAAATCAGCACATCTGAATTTCAGAGCCTATTGAGTGGTTTATATTTAAATGAAATTATAACCAGAATAAAATATTATTCTTCTGAAATCTGTATTGATTTCATATCTATCAAGAAATTGATATTAATATACTTTTAGCAAAATATCATAACCTTAAACATCAATTTTGATATACACTCAGGTTTTCATACATCACTCTAAGAAATTTTATCACATGTATAAGTTCTTGTACCACCACTGAAATCATGACACAAAATTGTTTCATCTCTCTAAAGAAATCCTCTTTGAAAAAAAAAAAAAAAGAAATCCTCTTTGAATACTCTCCCCATCCCTGCAACTCTTTATAACCCTGCTAACTACTCATCTCCATTCATCTTTATGTGCCTTTGAGAATGTTGTTTAAGCAAAATCACAGTATGTATGCAATAATAATAATCCATAAGTGTAATCATATACAATGTGGCCTCTGAGATTGGCTATTTCATTCAGTGTAACATCCTGAGATCCATCTAGGCTACTGTTGTTTAGTCTCTAAGTCCTGTCTGACTCTTTTGTGACCCCATGTACTGTAGCCCACCAGGCTCCTCTGTCTATGGAATTTTCCAGGCATGAATACTTGAGTGAGTTGCCTTTTCCTTCTCCAGGGGATCTGCTTGACCCAGAGATCAAACCTGTGTCTCCTGCTTGGCAGGCGGATTCTTCACCACTGAGCCTCCAAGGAAGCCCCGTCTAGGCTATTGTTATGTATCAGTAGCCTGTTTCTCTTAATCACTACAGATAGTTACCACCTTATGATGTTTTGATGCTGGATTTGTTTACCTTACAGTGGCCAGAAAGTGATGAACTTTCAGTAGAAAGTAGAAACCATACTTTGAATTTTCAGATATGATCTTTCCCCATACTAGCAACACGTGGTCTAACATTCCCTGGGCAGCAGCAGTGAGCTGAGCTCCTGGTCAGCCCTGAGATCAGGAGGGTAAACAACTGACACACTTACATCCACTCTGTACTCACACAACCATTCCGTTTTTTACTTTTAGTGTGTGTGTGTTAAGTTCCTGCAGTTGTGTCTGACTCTGATACAGTACGGACTGTAGCCCACCAGGCTCCGCTGTCCATGGGCTTCTCCAGGCAAGAGTACTGGAGTGTGGTGCTGTGCCCTCCTCCAGGGGAGCTTCCTGATCCAGGGATTCATCCTGCATCTCTTATGTCTCCTGCTTTGGCAGGCAGGTTCTTTATCCATTAGAGTCACCTTGGAAGCCCCACTTTCAGTACAGTACTCAATAAATTATATGAGATTTTCAACATTTTAATATAAAATAGACTTTGTGTTAGATGATTTCGCCCAGCTGTAGGTTAATGTCAGTGTTGAGCACCTTTAAGGTAAACTGGGTTCAATTCAGTGGGTTAGGTATAGTAAATGCATTTTCCATTTATGATCCTCTCAGCTGAAAATGGTTTATTGAGACACAATTCTATTGCAAGTTGAGAAAAATCTATAAGCAATATGTCATTGTACAGATGTATTACAGTGGATTTATTTGTCTATTCACCCAATGAAGAACATTTGTCTAGTTTCCAGTTTTTGATCATCAGAAATAGAGCTGCTATGAATATTCAAGTACAGATTTGGAATGAATATAAGTTTTTCATTTTTTAAGTGTTAATACCCAGGAGTGTGATTGCCGAGCTGTAAAGTTAAGTGAATATTTAAGTTTAGGTGAAACTGCTGAACTTTTTTCCAGAATGGCTGAACCATTCACCCACCAGCAATGTATGAATGATTGAGTTTCTCTGCAGTTTTGCCAGAACTTGGTGTTGTCAGTATTTTTAATTTTGGTCTGTGAGAAATGTGAAGTGTTATCTCTTTGTGGCTTAATTTGCATGTCCTTAATTACTAATAATGCTAATCATCTCTTTATATTCTTATTTCATTACCAGATAGCTTTTTGATAAAGTGTCTGTGTGAATCTTTTGTCTAGGTTTCAACTGGATTGTTTGCTTTCTTCCTGCTGAGTTCAGAGAGTTCATTGTATTCGGAATACAGTCTTTTGATGAAAATCTATTTACAAATATTTCCTGCCATTTTGTGGTTTATCTTTTTCCTTCTCTTAATGGTGTTTTTTTTTTACAGAGCAAACATTTTTAATTTTGATGAAATCTAAGTTTTTTTTATGGATTGTGCTTTTGGTGTCATGTTGAAAGCCTTTTTGTCCAGACGTAGGTCATGAAGATATTCTCTTATGTTTTTCCTAACAGATTTGTAATGTTACATTTTATACCTGGATGTATGGTTCATTTTGAGACTGTACTCAAATTTTTGTATAAGGTGTGATATTTAGGTCAAGCTTCCATTGTTTCCCAAGAATATCCAATTGCCCTAATCTCATTTGCTCATAAAAGTTTGTTACCACTCTAGAATGGAAAGAGACACATGTACTCCAATGTTCATTGCAGAACTATTTACAATAGCTAGGACATGGAAGCAACCTAGATGTTCATCAGCAGATGAATGGATAAGAAAGTTGTGGTACATATATACAATGGAATATTTTTCAGCTATTAAAAAGAACACATTTGAATCAGTTCTAATGAGGTGGATGAAACTGGAGCCTATTATACAGAGTGAAGTAAGTCAGAAAGAAAAATACCAATACAGTATATTAATGCATACACATGGAATTTAGAAAGATGGCAACAATGACCCTATATGTGAGACAGCAAAAGAGACACAGATATAAAGAACAGACTTTTGGGCTCTGTGGAGAAGGCGAGGGAGGGATGATCTGAAAGAATAGCACTGATGCACGTATATTACCACATGTGAAATAGATGACCAGTCCAAGTTCAGTGCATGAAACAGGGCGCTCAAAGCTGGTGCACTGGGACAACCCGGAGGGATGGGATGGGGAGGGAGGTGGGATAGGGGTTCAGTATGGGGGACACATGTACACCCACGGCTGATTCATGTCAATGTATGGCAAAAACCACCACAATGTTGTTAAGTAATTAGCCTCCAATTAAAATAAATAAATTAATTAAAAAAACACCTTGCTACCTCTATTGAATTGTCTTTGCATTTTGTCAAAAAAATAAGATTTCCTGACCTGTGTGAATCCACTTCTGTACAATGATTCAGTGTCATAAATTTGGTAATGATACTCTTTCATTCTCTGAGAACAGAACCCACAGAATAGTTCTCTTTTTTTATTACTTATATTTATAATTTGTAATTTTTATTTTTTCCTTTGATAATTCTACCTAGTAACATATCAAGTTTATTAATTATTTTAACAAAATTAACTTTGTATATCATTGTTATCTCCATAGATTTCTTTGTATTTCACCAGTTGAACATTTTATTGTTTACTTCTTTCAGTTTATGTGGGGTTTAATTTGCTTTTCTATCATCTTTTCTTGAAAGCCTTGAGTGTAGTTTATCAACTTTTTTTCTTTAGTAATGTAAGTATTTAAAAAGATAAATTTCCTTCTATGTATTATTTTAGCTGCATCTCATACATATTTAATGTGCTCTCACAACATTTATTTTCAAAATATCTTTTAGCATCCACTGTAATTGTTTCTTTAACCTAGGGTTGTTTTAAAGTTATAGGTTTTAAATATATACCAAATATTTGGGAGTTTCTAGAGACATCTCTTTGCACTTAATTTTCCATATCATTTCCATTTTGGTCAATAAATAAATTCTAGATAATGTCAGTTTTCCTAAATATATTAAGACTTTTTATGCAGAAGCAAATTGTATGTCCGTGTGTGTGTTGCATCTGCACAGCAGGGTGTGGCTGGAGCCTCGGCTGCAGGTCTGGGTACAGGCTGCAGGTGCCGGGAGCACCTTGCCCTTGCTGAGTAGGTGGCTGAGTCTCCAGGCCGGGAAGTTGTGATGTGCAATGAGAGCTGTTTGGCACTCTTCCTGAGGGAAATGGTGAATCTTCCCTCTTCCATTTCATTCACAACTGAACGTATGGCTATCAAGAATGCAGGGGCTTTACCAGGATATTGCTGGTACCACAGGAAGCAGTTAACTGCGCTCTTCTCACAACTACAGCTCAGATTGGAAATCTCTCCTTCCTGGACTGTCAAAGATTGAGGGCTCTGTTTTACTTGCTATTGGTCACTTTTATCCTTTTGTTGTCCATTCACCCCTGTTTAAACAGATAAAAGCCATTCATTCCATAAAATATATTTCTTTTTTTAGAATATCTGCATGAACTTGTTTGTAACCCAATTTGCTCAGTCCTTCTAATTAATGAGATATCCTAGGCGTTCTCCTTCACAACTCACAGACTAGTTGAAGCCACAGAATCAAAAATGATGCTCCCAGTATCTTGTCCATTGTTTCCGGCACCAGTGTTCAGTGGCAACTCAAGTTCCTCCTCTGCTCTTCTCAGCCAGCAGAACTCTGACTTTAAGCTAACACCTGTTTTTATTCCTTCAGTAGCTCCCACCCTTCCGTAAGTGCTTTCCTTAAACCTATCTCTCTCAAAAGTACTACTTCTCATTTGGTGCTAATTTAGGATCACTGAAAATTAAATTCATTGGGAGTCAGAAATGCCCCCCTTATAAGCATAAAGACCAGGTTAGAATTTCTCTCACATGATCCCCTTCTTCCTTTTCCTCACACCTCCTAGAAGGTTAAATATATGTATCAGGAGAGTTTGATGTTTTCATAGGAATAGGATTAGTTTACAACAGGGAAGAGAGGGCCTCCCACGAATTCTCAAGATTAGCATTACAGGGTTTTTCTTTTTTATTACAAATACTAATTAAAGTCTATTGCAAATACACAAGGGGCATAACATATTATTCGAGCAACGCTTATGGAGCAGAACATAAAGATACATAATCCTTTTGCCCTGGTGAAAATTAAATTTTAACACAATCGTTTAGTGTTTCCAGACTTTACATGATCCTAAGAATTAATAAAATATAATTCAATCAATTTTAATTTATATTTCTTCTAAAATACAAATCAGGCAAATAAAATGTTTCCAAGAAAATACATGGAGAAAATAAACTGAGAAACACTGGAATAATTTGTTTTGGAGGATATTTGATCTCCAAATGGATAAGATTGGCTAGGAAATTTCTGCAGAATGCAGGTTTGGGACCATGATCATTCAGTAATGAAACATTTTTGGTAATTCTCATCCTGAGTCACACCTTTTCCTCACAGGCAAAGTACAAAAATGTGAAGAGTCAATTTGGCTTTTGATGACAACACATCAGGTTGTTTGATGACAACAGACAGAAATTAAGGAGTTCACTTTTTTTTTTAAGCACAAAGAAGAGTTTGTGGTCTCTGTATTTGACACCATCTCAGATACTATCAAAGAAAAACATTATCACAGTTCAACAGGAGATAATTATAACCATTCCAACTCCTCGATCTAATCCCATCTACTCCAGCTCTCTAAGGGGATTTTTTATTATTTGCTGAATTATTGGTGTGTTTTCTCTTTTATTTATACACTCATTCATGCATGTCTTCAATACACATTTACTCATGCCTACTAAGTGGTTATACTTGAGTCTCATTCAAGAAAGAGACAGAGGTAGCAATCTTCAGCCAACCCACACCCAATACTCAAGTACATTCAGATAAAAGTTACTAAAGAGATATGTGTTTCTATATGATGCACCCAAGAAAATGATAATGGACTCACTTCGGGGCTCAGTCAGAGAGTAGTTGTGATGGAGGAGCTGCTTGAACTGGAACTTCCACCATCACTAGATTTCTTAGTAAAGAGTGGGGTAAGGGAATTCTGGCACTGAATAACTCAGTATGATTGGAGTTTAGGATGTATCTGGGTGAAAACATGATAAATTTATATTAGAGAAATTAATGTGGCCTTAATATCAGAGGAAAAAACATATTGTTTAAAGAAATATTAATTTTTAAAGTCATATTTTTCAAACGGTTATACTAAGATATACACAGATACTATTTAGGAAGATGGATGAATACCTCCATACATACTAGAATGATAGATGTAAATTGAACCAAAGTTGGAGGTAAACATATGATATTTAAAGGATCCTTCCTGGCTCCTTGAAGAATCTGTGTATGTGAGACAAAAATTAATTGTCTCTGAAACAGCGTTGCCCCTCTGTGGCCATATAGAGATATTACTCGGAATGACTTTATCCAGCTGCTTAAAATGGGGAAAAGACAAGTTTCTTCAGTAAGTGGTGTTGACCATACTGAACACATACAAGGAAAAGCCCAAAGCTAGAACATTTTCTCACAACATATACAAATATACATTCAAAATGGATTAAAGACTGACATGTAAGACCTGAAATCTTAAAACCTGTAGAAGGAAATATAGACAGTATGTTCATTGACATTTCTTTTTGCAATATTTTTTTCTGTGTCAAAGGCAAGGACAACAAAAGCAAAAATAAATATATGGGACCTAATCAAACTAAAATCTAATGCACAACAAAAAAAACCATCAACAAAAATAAAAGGCAAACTACTGAATGAGAGTAGGTATTTGCAATAAGGGGTTAATATCCAAAAGACATTATATACCTCAATATCAAAAACACAGTTGGATTGAAAAATGGGCATACGACCTGAGTAGTCATTTTTCCAAAGAGATAGCCGACAGGTACATGAAAAGATGCCCAAAGTCTCTAATATTCAGAAAAAGAGCAAATCCATGTCAAAATGAGGTGTCACCTCACATCTATCAGAAAAAAAACATAACTAGTGTGGTGAGGATGCCGAGCAAAGGAAGCCCTAGTGCACTGCTGCTGGGTTGGAAATTGGAGGAGCTACTATGGAAAACATTATGGAGATTCCTCTCAAAACACTAAAAATATAACTACCATGTAATCCAGAAATTCCACTCCTGGGTATTTATCCAAAGAAAACAAAAACTCTTCAAAACTGCATCTGCACCCAAATGTTTATAGCAGCATTATTTACAATAACCAAGATCCAGAACCAAGCTGGAAAATATCGATCTTTCATCTAACTATCTATCTACACAAACACACACACACACATACACACATGACAATGGAACATTAATCACATATAAAAAAGAATGTAATCATGCCAAATGGAAGAGCATGGATAGATATGGAGTGTATTATACTTAGTGAAATAAGTCAGACAGAGAAAGACGAATACTGTGTGTTTTTATTTATATATGATATATAAAAACAAAGCAAAGCAAAGGAACAAATATAACATAACAAAACCAGAATCACAAGAACAGGGGACAAATGGCAAACTGCCAGGTATTTCCCCATAAAAGATGAGTTTCTTTGAGATCACCAAAGGAGTGCAGTTCCGGATCTGAAACAATGAGGAGCCGTATGCAAGTCCCCACTGGACAAGGAAAGGAAATGCTTTTATAGGGAAAACACGGAAATTGGGAGGGTGATAGTAAACAGAGTGCCCTTGACTTTCCATTGACTGGGTCCTGACCAGGGAATAAGGGACTTCTTTCATCTTCCCTTTGCCCTCTGTGATGTCCACAGGTCGGGAGAGCTCCCATTCTTCTGCCAGCTCTATTTAATTGAGATTTCTGTGCATTAAATTTTTATAACTTCTGGGGCAGAGTCAGAAGAATATTTGACTCCACAAGAGGAGGGAGCCATGATGGTGAAAATAAGATGTTGGAGTGATTCATGAAGGTGTCTTGAGCCATGGAATCCAAGTGGCTTCCAAAAGCTACAAAAGGAAAGCAAAAAGACTGTTCCTCAGAGAATCTGGAAGGAATCAACCCTGCCAAGACCTTGACTGTACACAGTAAAACAGATTTTACATTTCTTGCCTCCAGAACTATAAGAAATATTTTGGAAGTGGTCAAGTTCATATTAGACACTGAGCAAATACTTTGTTCACTTTGCTGCGCTCATAGGATGGGATACCAGTGCCTGCAGTTGCCTGTTGGGACACGTGGTGAGACAGACCTGAACATTCTTGAGACACCCAACCAAGCTGGATAATATCTTTACTGGAGAGATTTCTCTCTTCTTTTAGTTGCTTTCAATGTTTACTGTTTTGGAGTCCAGCATACTCGGAAAATACTTATTTTAATTCTATCCTCTTAGCAGCTATTCTTTCAATTACAAGTTAGAGGTTTTAGTGCAGAAGGAGACACAGATTGAGAAGGGAGAAGACCAAGTCCCAAATCTGTAGGGCTGAAAAGTGTTTGTGGTTATAACTATACCAATGTAGGTAAGAAATACTAAGTACTGCAAATGCCTTGGGGTGACCTCACCGTGGCCTCACGGAGGTGAGGTGGAGGCTGGAGGAGGAGCTGAGCCCCGCGGAGGGTTTGTGTGCAGGCTGCAGGTGCTGGGGAGCACCGTGCTGCACAGCACAGAAGTAAGTGCCCGAGTCTGTGGTCTGCGAAGAGGAAATGTGCAGTGAGTTGAGGCATTCTCTAGGGACTGCGGTGGCATTTAATCTTCCACCCTGTTTTATCCCTAAAGGAATGTAAACCAGGTGGATGAGGCAGCCCCCAGGCTTCTTATACCAATTCACTTTCTGTGGGGAAGTGGAAAAATTACACCAGTACTTGGAGTTGACTCCCTCCTGGAGACTCAGGACTGGGGGACTCTGCTCCACACACACTCTAGTAAACCTGATGAGGAAAGAGAAGCAGTCACAGGTGAGGGTCACTGTAGCTCCTACAAAACCCTGACACTAGCCCCCCCAACCCTCATAGATTGTGAGAAGGATAGAAAGTCTGCAGACTGGTAAGCTCCTTCTCTCTCTCTTAAAAATATGGAAGCTGGTCAATCCTTCAGATTCCCCTGTGGGGCAGCCCCAACTCACAGCAAACCTGGGCAAACAAAGCCCCAGCACAGTGCCTGCTCGGCTCTTCATGATGCTTCCTCTTCTTACTGTGACATCTCCACCGCTCTTCATGATGCTTCCTCTTCTTACTGCGACATCTCCACCGTGAGACGCCTCACCAAGCCCTGAGGGCGGAGTGTCATCAGTCCTTGTGGAAATGTTCCTGCTCCTGCAGCCAGTCAGCTCACCCAGCAAGCCCTGCTCAGGCGCTCACTTTGTGACAGGAAGCCCTCTCCTCCCCTCGCTACCAATTCAGAATGGGCTGCAGAGGAGTGAGGAGAGTGGGAAATAGAAAGGTCATTATTTTAGGACCTGAGGAGCACTTTCTAGGAACATTGCAAAGAAGGCAAACTCTTATTTGGAATTTGTGGAGGATTTTAGGGAAGAGAAAACAAAAATCAATTACCTAGCTGGCATGGATGCAGGAGATTCTTGCAAAATGGAATATTATTTCCCAGGAGTTCTCAGGATCGTTTTCTTTTCCCATCTCTTATGCACTCAGTTGTGATTCTGAAGGGTGCTCACAAGTCTTGCTTGAAACATTTTTCAGTATTAAACAACTTTACTTTCAAATTATACATATATTTTAAAGTGAACCTACATAAAGAGTGATATTATTTTTTGGTTCACTCAGTGAGCATTGAAAACTGGAATAGCCATCATAGTTAACAAGAGTCTGAAATGCAGTAGTTGGATGCAATCTCAAAAATGACAGAATGATCTCTGTGCGTTTCCAAGACAAATCATTCAATAACAGTAATCCAAGTCTATACCCTGACCAATAATGCTGAAGAAGCTGAAGTTCAACGGTCCTATGAAGACCTACAAGACCCTCTAGAACTAACGCCCCAAAAAAGATGTGCTTTTTATTAAAGGAGACTGGAATGCAAATGTAGGCATTCAAGAAATACCTGGAATAACAGGGAAATTTTGCCTTGGAGTACAGAATGAAGCAGGGCACAGGCTAATAGAGTTTTGCCATGAGAACTCACTGGTCATAGCAAACACCCTCTTCCAACAACACAAGAGAAGACTGCACATAGACATCACCAGATGGCAAGTACCAAAATCAGATTAATTATATTTTTTGCAGCCAGAGATGGAGAAGCTCTATACAGTCAGCAAAAACAAGACCGGGAACTGACTGTGGCTCAGATCATGAACTCATTGCCAAATTCAGACTTCAACTGAAGAAAGTAGGGAAAACCACTACTTAGAAAACCATAGACCATTCAGCTATGACCTAAATCAAATCCCTTATGACTATACAATGGAAGTTACAAATAGATTCAACAGATTAGAGCTGACAGACAGAGTACCTGAAGAACTATGGATGGAGGTTCATGATATTGTACAGGAGTCAGGGATCAAGACCATCCACAAGAAAAAGCAATGCAAAGAGGCAAAATGGTTGTCTGAGGAGGCCTTACAAATAGCTGCAGAAAGAAGAGAAGTGAAAGGCAAATGAGAAAAGGAAAAATATACCCATTTAATGCAGCGATCCAAAGAATAGCAAGGAGAGATAAGAAAGCCTTCCTCAGCAATCAGTGCAAAGAAATAGAGGAAAATAATAGAATGGGAAAGACTAGAGATCTCTTTAAGAAAATTAGAGATACCAAGAGAACTTTTCATGCAAAGATGGGCTCAATAAAGGACAGAAATGGTATGGACCTAACAGAAGCAGAAGATATTAAGAAGAGGTGTCAAGAATACACAGAAGAACTATACAAAAAATATCTTCACGACCCAGATAACCATGATGGTGTGAACACTCGCCTAGATCCAGACATCCTAGAATGGGAAGTCAAGTGGGCCCTAGGAATCATCACTATAAATAAAGCTAGTGGAGGTGATGAGATTCCAGTTGAGCTATTTCAAATCCTAAAAGATGATGCTGTGAAAGTGCTGCACTCAATATGTCAGCAAATTTGGAAAACTCAGCAGTGGCCATAGGACTGGGAAAGGTCAGTTTTCATTCCAGTCCCAAAGAAAGGCAATACCAAAGAGTGTTCAAACTACCACACGATTGCACTCATCTCATATGCTAGCAAAGTATTGCTCAAAATTCTCCAAGCCAGGCTTCAACAGTACATGAATCATGAACTTCCAGATGTTCAAGCTAGATTTAGAAAACGCAGAGGAACCAGAGACCAAATTGCCAACATCAGTTGGATCATCGAAAAAGCAAGAGAGTTTCAGAAAATCATCTATTTTTGCTTTATTGATTATGCCAAAGCCTTTGACTGTGTGGATCACAGCAAACTGTGGAAAATTCTTCAAGAGATGGGAATACCAGACCACCTGACCCATCTCTTTAGAAATCTGCATGCAGGTCAGGAAGCAACAATTATAACTGGGCATGGAACAACAGACTGGTTCCAAATCGGGAAAGAAGTATGTCAAGGCTGTATATTGTCACCCTGATTATTTAACTTATATGCAGAGAAACTCTGGACTGGATGAAGCAAAAGCTGGAATCAAGATTGCCAGGAGAAATATTAATAACCTCTGATCTGCAGATGACACCACCCTTATGGCAGACAGTGAAGAGGAAATAAAGAGCCTCTGATGAAAGTGAAAGAGGAGAGTGAAAAAGTTGGCTTAAAGCTCAACATTCAGAAAACTAAGATCATGGCATCCAGTCCCATCACTTCATGGCAAATAGATGGGGAAACAGTGGAAACAATGAGAGACTATTTTGGGGGGGCTCCAAAATTACTGCAGATGGTGACTGTAGCCAAGAAATTAGAAGACGCTTGCTTCTTGAAAGAAAAGTTATGACCAACCTAGACAGCTCATTAAAGAGGAGAGGCATTACTTTGCCAGCAAAGGTCCATATAGTCAAAGCTATGGTTTTTCTAGTAATTATGTATGGATGTGAGAGTCAGACTATAGAAAGAGCTGAGCACTGAGGAATTGATGTTTTTGAACTTTAGTGTAGGAGAAGATTCCTGAGAGTCCCTTAGACAGCAAGGAGATCTAACCAGTCCATCCTAAAAGAAATCAGTCCTGAATATTCATTGGAAGGACTGATGCTGAAGCTGAAACTCCAATACTTTGGCCACCTAATGTGAAGAACTGACTCATTTGAAGAGACCCTGAAGATGGGAAAGATTGAAGTCAGGAGCAGAAGGGGAGAACAGAGGATGAGATTGTTGGATGGCATCACCTACTCAGTGGTCATGAATTTGAGTAAACTCCAGGAGTTGGTGATGGATAGGGAGGCCTGGTGTGCTGCAGTCCATGTGGTTGCAAAGAGTTGGACATCACTGAGCGACTGAAGTGGACTGAGGGAAACTGTGGGCACAAAATCACTGTTTAAATAAATATGTGCATGTTGAATTAAATTAATATTATTCCTGGACTGTGACACAGGTAAGACAGAACAGTCTTATTTATTTTGAGCAAATCTATTGAGGTATAAGTGACATTCCATAAAGTTCATCCATTTTGAAATTCCAGTTTAATAATTCTAATAAATTATCCTTCATCCTCAATTATAGTTATTCTGTATTTCCATGCTTGGCAGGATAGACTGATGTGCTGCAGTCCATGGAATCACAAAGCGTCAGACACAACTTAGTGACTGAACAACAACAACATCAGCAAGAAGCATAGTTTTGCTACGGTCTTTATTCAAAAGCTGTTAAAAGAGTAGAGATGGATGCTAAGTTAACAAAGAGGGTATTTGATCTATCCCTTTGATCTATCTTAACTAACTGGAAATATCCTTCCCAGAATGTGCTTCCCAATTTGTTCTGGCTTAGGGTTGGCCACATAAGAAATTTGTGTGACATTTGGAAGGTCGTTTTGATGGAGCAGCCACAGTTTTTATGTTTTGGGGGGTGGCGCAGGGCTCCAGGGACTGTGGTTTCTCACTTGTGTTGCTGCTGATCTGATAGCTCATTGTTGATTCACAACCCCTCCACTTCCCACCAAACTTCCTCCTCATCTTCTGTTTGTCTTGGGCCAAGTATGTATGTAGCATGATGCCAAATGACACCCACTTCTCCTAAGCTCACCCACTACTGTGGAACTGAAGGAGGTGAGGCATAGACAAGTTTTAGTGTGTCTATGTGGGTGCCTTTATCCTCATGGTTCTGGTATGTCCTTAGGAGTCCATGCTTCAGTCTCTCCCTAACTTTGCTCTAGCTGATGAATGAATTCAGTCTCAACACCAGATGCGAAGATAAAGACTTTGTATACACTCTTCCACCAGATGTAGCAATTGCCTGAGTTCTAATCTTCATAACTAATTTCTTATTTGATACCACTGGTGATCTGCTTCTCTGATTGTATGTTAAGTGACACAAGGCTAAGAACAAAGGACTAAGGAAATGATTTTCATGACGATTCCAGTTGACTATACCCAGATTTGTGATGTTAGTGTATTTTAGTGAAACTGTCACTTTTAATTAACTTTGGAGCAAGTTTAGACAACTTTACACATGTTCTGTATGATTTATTTAAAGTCAAGAATTCAAGAGGAGAATGTAAACAGTAGAAAGTTACTCTGGACATAGAAGAAGCTTTAATTTAGAATTAAATTCTCTGGTTGCAACCACACATTAAGCAACCACGTGATTACCATTTCTTGTCTGGGGTCTGCAGGTGTGCATTTCAGCTGGGGTCCTGCAGCAGGGTGACTCTCTCTTATTAAGCTCTGGGGTTTTTGTACAGCTTTCCCCATTTCTTCAAGCACTGTGAGCTTCCTTAATTGTCCTTGAGAGCTCCCTTAGAGCACAGAAGTACTTTGCAGAGTCTTCCAGCTGTAAGGCTGAAATGGTGAAGCTGATGGATTTATATGCTTTCTGGAAGTTTACAGAGTAGCGGCCATTGCCTGCATTCCCGTGTTCTGAATATTGTTGAATAAGGGAAGTCATCTGTCCCCTGGGAACCTGCTTGTACCAATAAATTGAGTAGTAGTATGTGGACCAACTTATTTCATACTGACAGTTCAGAATGACTGACTGCCCCATTTGTGTGATTATGTCTGACTGGTCTTGAGTAACTTTCTGGGCCACACCAGATCCTGTGGAAAAAACAAGAAAACAGAGCTGAAATAGTGAACAAAATAATGCAGAAATTAATTTTGGACAAATCCAAATATTTAAAACCCAAACTGAAATTATAAAACATTTTCTTTTCTCCAGCCCTCCTCTCCCCCCTTCCAAGTCCCTGTGAAGCACCGCATGCCTGTCTGCAGTCCTTTCACCCCAAACACTCACACCCAGGTTTGGGAGCATCCCTACCCGAGAAGGTGAAGGCCAGGAACACCCAGAGCAGACTAGAGAGCGGCATGAGGCTGGATTCTGTACATAAATGTGCTTAATGCTGCCTCAAGCTAAGGATTCAGCGTCTTTAAGTGCCTGACAGCACATATACATGGTCCCTGGTTCCTGTGTGACTCCTCCCCCATACAGGAAGTGGGGTTTGTCGTATGCATAGACCAGCTTGTCTGTGCCCAGATGGGAGAAAATCTGGCTCACCACACACCTTTACTGTGTCTGCTTGTCTTTCCCCAGTCATTAAGTTTGCAGATCCTGAAGAGGGGCATGAAGAAAGCAATTTATATTAAAGGTTTGAACTGAGGGAAATTGAAGGTTAAACAAGTAGACATACATTGGTAATTATTCAGTAAAGTAATTTTGCTATCCTGTTTAAGATATAATTTAGTATAGCCTCTGAAACATTCTTATAATCTACTGGCTGGTCATTCATTTAGCCTACACCTACTTTTCTCCATTCAGAACCTAGAGACTATTTTAAAACTTTCACAGATCTTAGGCCTTCTGGGTGAAAAGCAATTTTATCCAAAGTAATTAATGTATCTTATCCTTTTTTTTACTGAGTTCCAGTACTCTACTTAGGTTTTCCAATAAATAAAACTACTTCAACATGATTTAAAAACATCAAAGAAAAAAAAACATCAGTCCATCTGAATTTCAGAGTCTATTCAGTGGTTTATATTTAAATGAAATTACAACTGGAATAAAATATTATTCTTTTGAAATCTGATATTGTGTCTTATGTATTAGACTTAGAAGGAAATCAGGCTATTCAATCCTATTGCCTCTAAATGTGGAATTGTACTTATTAGATCATGAGTACTAGAATCATCCAAATGTTACATTTTCTATCTCATTGGTCCAGAGTATTCAGTCTCACTTCTCAGTCACTCATTATTATTTCTCTTTGTAAAATAAAGTATCAGATCTTTCTCTGATGTACTGCTATAATGTGCTTCTACAAAACTCAGTATCTACAGACTGCAGACACTTAGTACCTGTCAACACCACAGAAGTTGGTGACTGAAGTTCTGTGCACTGTTTCATGTTCATGTGGAATGTAGCTGTCAATCTTCCATTTGGTTTCATTGTTGTAATGGATGAATTAATGTAAAAGAACAAAAGGAAAATAGACAAATAGAAAAGAAAAATACAGACAAGGTCTAAAACAGTGCCAGTTCATGGAATCTAAGATCAAAATGACACATGAATGAGTGAAGCAGGGAGGCGAGTTTGTATTTATCTGAGACATCTACTCTTCTGTCCCATTTCACTTCTGAGTGCTGGCAGGTAACTAATGCCTGGGCTTGAAATTATTTATAATTAAGCAGAGGAGATCATGAATGACCACATCAGCCTGTGCAGCAGCATGATGTTATAAAATATAGATATATATTAATATAATAATCACATAAATACTAGGAAATTTACTTTAATGATATTTTTATCAAAATACAGATCATAATCTTATACAGCAGTTTTTATATGTGCTCTCTGGCTTTGATATGAAACTCTATGAAGTTTTATCACATATACAGGTTCTTATACCACCACTAAAATCATGACACATCTCTTTAAAGAAAACCTCTTTGCATACCCTCCCTATCCCTGCAACTCTTTATAACCCCAGTAACTACTAATCTCCTTTTTATCTCTATATTTTGTCCTTTTGAGAATGTTGTGTAAGTAGAATCACACCATATATACAATCATAATAATCCAATAAGTGTAAACATACACCATGTAGCCTCTGAGATTGATTTTTCTTTCCTTCAGCATAACATCCTGAGATCCATCTTGGCTATTGTTGCTTAGTTGCTAAGTCATGTCGTACTCCTTTTATACCCCATGTACTGTAGGCTGCCAGGCCCCTCTGTCCTTGGAATTTTCCGGGGAAGAATACTGGAGGGGGTTGCCATTTCCTACTCCAGGGGACCTTCCTGACCCAGGCACCAAACCTGGGTCTTCTGCATTGTAGGCAGATTCTTTACCACTGACCCATCTAGGAATCCCCATCTAGGCTATTGCAAGTATCAATAGTCTGTTTCTTTTAATTGCTACACTCACCAATGTATGATGTTTTGACTTCAGATTTTTTACTGTATGGTGGTAAGAAAGTGATACACATGCAGTAGTAACCATACTTTGAATTTTTAAATTTGATCTTTTCCCATGCTAACAAGATGTGGTGTAATATTCTCTGGTGATTCTGGGCAGCAGCAGTGAGCTGAGCTCCTGGCCCACCCTGAGATCATGATGGTAAGCAACGAACCCACTTACATTCATTCTGTACCGATACAATCATTCTGTTTTTCACTTTCAGTGTATATGTGCTCAGTCACTGCCGTCATGTCTGACTCTTGGCAATCCTATGGACTGAAGCCCACCCTCCTCCGTCCATGAAATTCTCCACGCAAGAATACTGGAGTGGCCTGCCATGTCCTCCTCCAGGGCGTCTTCCTGGTCCAGGGATTGAACCTGAGTCTGTTATGTTACTTGCATCAGCAGGCCAACTCTTTACCATGAGTGCCACCTTGGGAAGCCCCACTTTCAGTTCAGTTCAGTTGCTCAGTAATGTCTGACTCTTTGCAACCATGGACTGCAGCACACTAATTTTAGTACAGTACTCAAGGAATTGCATGAGATATTCAACATTTTAGTATAAAATAGACTTTGTGTTAGATGATTTCTTCCAACTGTACACTAATGTAAATGTTGAGCACCTTTAAGTTAGGCTTGGTTAGGAATATGGACCTTTGTCGATACCTGGTATAGGACAAAGGTCTACCTAGTCAAAGCTATGGTTTTTCCACCAGTCATGTATTGATGTGAGAGGTGGACCATAAAGAAAGCTGAGTGCTGAAGAATTGATGCCTTTGAACTGTGGTGTTAGAGAAGACTCTTGAAAACCCCTTAGACATCAAGGAAATCAAAACAGTCAATCCTAAAAGAAATGAACCCTGAATATTCATTGGAAGGACTGATGATGAAGCTGAAGTTACAATACTTTGGCCACCTGATGCAAAGAACTGACTCATTGGAAAAGACTCTGATGCTGGGAAAGACTGAAGGCAGGATGAGAAAGGGACGACAGAGGATGAGATCATTGGATGGCATCATCAACTTGATGGACATAAGTTTGAGCAGTCTCGGGGAGTTGGTGATGGACAGGGAAAACTGGTGTGCTGTAGTCCATGGTTGCAAAGAGGCAGACATGACTGAGCAACTAAACTGAACTGAACTGATGGTCCATTTTGAGACTGTACTCAAATTTTTGTATAAGATGTGATACTTGATACAGGGTACTCAGGGCTGGTGCACCGGCATGACCCAGAGAGATGGAATCAGGAGGGAGGTGGGAAGGGGGTTCTGGAAGGGGGACACATGTATACCCATGGTGGATTCATGTCAAAGTATGGCAAAACCAACACGATAATGTAAAGAAAAATAAATAAATAAATAAAACTAAAAAAAAAAAAGATGTGATATTTAGGCCAAGTTTCAGTTATTTCCCAAGAATATTCAATTGTCCCAACCTCACTTGCTCATGAGACTATGTCACCTCTTTTTCAAAACATAAGTTTTCCCAACCTGTGTAGATCTACCTCTATACACTTACAAAGTGACATAAATTTAATGACATTCTTTCATTACCCTTAGAACATTATAGAATCTGCAGAATGGTTTTCTTTTTTATTATTAATATTTATAATTTGTATTTTTTCTTTTTTCCATGGATAGTTCTACCTAGCAATATATCAATTTTATTACTCTTTCTAACAAAGTTGACTTTGTATTTCATGGTTATCTCCATAGCATTCTTTATATTTCACCAATCCAACATTTTATTATTTACTTCTTTCAGTTGGTGTTGAGTTTAATTTGCTTTTCCATCATCTTTTGCTGTAAGTCTTGATAATAGTTTTTCAACTTTTTAAATTTAGTAATATAAGTATTTAAAAAGATAAATTTCCTTCTATGTATTATTTTACCTGCACCTCATAGATGTTTATATCATGTGCTCTCACAATATTTACTTTCAGAATATTTTCTCAAGTCATTGTAATTGTTTCTTTAACCCATGGCTATTTTTAAGTTAGTGCGTGTATTCCAAATGTTTGGGAGTTTTTAGAGATATCTTTTAACAACTGATTTTCTGTATCAATCCCATTTTGACGAAAGAATAAAATTCTGTATAATTTCAGTTTTCTTAAATATATTAAGATTTTTATGACCAAACAAATTGTGTGTGTGTGTTTCATCTGCACAGCAGGGTGTGGCTGCGGCTCAGCTGCAGGTTTGGGTACAGGCTGCAGGTGCCCGGGGAGCACTGTGCCCTTGCTGCACAGAAGTAGGTGGCTGAGTCTCCAGGCCGGGAAGCTGCGATATGCAGTGAGAGCTGTTTGGCATTCTTATTGAGGAAAACTGTGAGTCTTCCATCTTCCATTTTATTCACAACTGAACGTATGGCTATCAAGAATGCAGGGCTTTTACCAGGATATTGTCGGTACCATGGGAAGTAGTCAAACAAACTGTTCTTATAACTACAGTTCAGAATGGAAATCTCTCCTTCCTGGACTGTCAAAGATTGAGGGCTCTGTTTCACCTGCTCTTGGTCACTTTTTTCCTTCTGTTGTCCATTCACCCCTGCTTAAAGAGATAAAAGCCATTAGTTCCATAAAATATATTTCTTTTTAAAAGTTTCTTTCTGCATGAACTTGTTTGTAATCCAATTTTCTCAGTCCCCCTAATTAATGAAATATCCTAGGTTTTCCCCTCCACAACTCACAGACTAGCTGAAGCCACAGAATCAAAAATGATGCTCCCAATATCTTGTCCATTGTTTCCGGCACCAGTGCTCAGTGGCAACTCAAGTTCCTCCTCTGCACTTCTCAGCCAGCTAGAACTCTGACTTCAAGTTCACACCTGCTTTTATTCTTTCAGTAAGCCTCACCCTCTCACAAATGCTTTCAGTTAAACCTCTCTCTCAAAAGTACTAGTTCTCATTCAGTGCTAATTTAGAATCACCAAAAATTAAATTAATTGGAAATCAGAAATGCGCCCCCCCCCCAACTAAATGGATAAAAAGTATGTTAGAATTTCTCCCACACTATCCCCTTCTTCCTTTCCTTACACCTCCTAGAAGTTTAAAAATCATACATCAGGACAACTTGATGTGTAAAAACGGAATAACATTATATTACAATGGGGAAGAGAGGAACTCTCAAGAAGTCACAAGATTAGTATGTAGGGGGCATATCTTTTTTTTTTTTTTGTAAACCATTTAAAGTCTATTGAGACTATACAAGAGGCAAAATAAATCATAACTAGCTCAACTTCCCTGGTGGCTAAGGGAAGAATCTGCCTGCCAAGCAGGAGATCTGGGTTTGTTCCCTAGTCAGGAAGATCCCCTGGAGAGAGAAATGGCAGTCTGCTCCCGTATTCTCTCCTGGAGAATCCCACAGATAGAGGATCTTGGCAGGGTGGCAATGTCAGAAACTACTGAGAAACTAACACTTTCACTTTCACAAGCTAAGCTTATGCATCTGAACATAAAGAATATATAGTCCTTTTACCCTGATCGAACTTAAATTTTAACACCATCATTCAGATGTTTCCGCACTTTACATGACCTTAAGAAGTGAAAAAAGATAATTAAATCAATTTCAATTTATATTTCTTCTAAAATATAAATCAGAAAAATAAAATATTTCCAAGAATAGGCATGGAGAAAATAAATTGAGAAACACTGGAATAATCTTTTCTGGAGGATCTTTGATCGCCAAAGGATAAAATTGACTAGAAAAATTGTGCAGAATTCATAAGATATGGGACCCTGATCATTCAGTAATGAAACATTTTTGGTAGTTCTCATCCTGAGTTACACCTTAACCTCACAGGTAAAATACAAAAATGTGAAGAATCAGTTTGGCTTTTGAGGTCAACACATCAGGGTGTACAGACAGAAGTTAAGGAGTGTCTCCTCCAGCACAGCAGGTGAGAAAGACCTGAAATGAGGGCAAGCGTGTAATGAAAAGACAAACACACATAATTTGGCAGATGGGGAGTCCGGGCCCTCCATGGCAGGAAGACAAAATGGATCCTTTCAGCCCACACTTTTATTGGCAAAAGACACATGAGATCCTTAGGAAATAGCCATACTGGGGAGTCTGATTAGTACACCATAAAGAAGGGGTAAAGTCAGGGCTCCACTGTTGATCAGGAACATCTTGTTTTGTTTCCACAGGGACGGAAGCAGGTGTAGGCAGTGAAGCAGAGCAGAGAGCAAGTCCCATCCAAGACTGTTCCTTCGGCATGCTTACTAGGACAATCACGAGGGCGCAGTTTGCCGCTCCCTCCAGTCGTGAGGTAGGTTCTGGTCTCTGCTCCGCCAGGCTGCAACAAAGGAGCTTATATTTTTGAAGCACAGAGAAGAGTTTGTGGTCTCTGCATTGATGTGATCTCAGACACTATCAAAGAAAAACATCTTCACAGTTCAACAGGAAACAATGATAACCATTCCCACTCATCAACCTAATCCCATCTACTCCAGCTCTCCAAGGGTTTTTTTTTTTTATTGTTTGTTGAATTTTGGGTGTGTTTTCATTTTTATTCATTTTTTTGTTAACACATGTCTTCAGTATATATTTACTAGTGATACTAAGTGCCTACTAAATGGTCATACTTGGGTCTCATTTAAGAAACAGACAGAAATAACAACCTTCAGTCAACCCACTCCCAGTACTCAAGTACATTCAGATAAAAGTTACTAAAGAGAAATGTGTTTCTATATGATGCACCCAAGAAAATGATAATGGACTTGCTTCGGGGCTCAGTCAGAGAGTAGTTGTGATGGAGGAGCTGCTTGAATTGGAACTTACACCACCACTAGATTTCTTAGTAAAGAGTGGGGTAAGGGATTCTGGCACTGATTAACTCAGTATGATTGGAGTTTGGGATGTATCTGGGTGAAAACATTATAAATGTATATTAGAGAAACTAATGTAGCCTTAATCTTAAAGGACAACATATATTATGTACAGAGATATTAATTTTCAAAGTCATACCTTTCAAACTGTTAGACAAATATACACAGATACTATTTAGGAAGATAGATGGATACATACATACATACAAAGAATGATAGATGCAAATTGAATCAAAGTTGGAGAGAAACATTTGATAGATATTTAAAGGATCCTTCCTGGCTCCTTGAAGAATCTGTGTGAGTCAAAAATTAATCGTCTCTGAAACAGCGTTGCCCCTCTGTGGCCATACAGAGATATTACTCTGAATGCCTATACAGCTTCTTAAAATGGGGAAAAGACAAGTTTCTTCAGTAAGTGGTGATGACCATACTGAAAAACTACAAGAAAAAGACCAAAGCTAGAACATCTTCTCACAACATATACAAATACACATTCAAAATGGATTAAATACTGACATGTAAGACCTGAAACCTTAAAACCATAGAAGAAAATATAAACAGTATGTTCATTGACATTTCTCTTCACAATATTTTTTTCTGTCTCCAAGGCAAGGGCAACAACAACAAAAAATAAATAAATGGGACCTAATCAAACTAAAGTCTAACGCACAACAAAGAAACCATCAACAAAAATAAAAGGCAAACTACTGAATGGGAGTAGATATTTACAATAAAGGGTTAATATCCAAAACACATAAAGACATTATATACCTCAATATCAAAAACACAGCCTAACTGAAAAATGGGCATACAACCTGAGTAGCCATTTTTCCAAAGAGATAGCCAACATGTACATGAAAAGATGCCCAAAGTCGCAAATATTTAGGAAAAGAGCAAATCCATGTCAAAATGAGGTGTCACCTCACATCTATCAGTATGGCAATCAGCAAAAGAAAAAAGAAATAACTAGTGTGGTGAGGATGCCAAGGAAAGGAAACCCTAGTGCCCTGCTGCTGGGTTGGAAATTGGAGGAGCTACTATGGAAAACATTATGGAGATTCCTCTCAAAACACTAAAAATATAGCTACCATGTAATCCAGAAATTCCACTCCTGGATATTTATCCAAAGAAAACAAAAACTCTTCAAAACTGTATCTGCACCCAAATGTTAATAGAGGCATTATTTACTATAATCAACATCTGGAAGCAAGCTAAGTGTTCATTCAGAGATGAATCGATAGAGAAAATACTGATTTTTCATCTAACCATCTATCTACACACACACACACAATGGAACATTAATCAAATATAAAAAAGAATGTAATCGTGCTAAGTGGAACAACATGGATAGATATGGAGTGTATTATACTTAGTGAAATAAGTCAGACAGAGAAAGACAAATACTGTGTGTTTTTATTTATATGTGATATATAAAAGCAAAGCAAAGCAAAGGAACAGATAGGACAAAAACAGAATCACAAGAACAGGAAACAAACGGAAGACTGCCAGGTATTTTCCCTTAAAAGATGAGTTTATGTAAGATCACCAAAGGATTGTAGTTCTGGATCAGCAACCATGAGGATCCACTTACAAGTCACCACTAGACAAGGAAAGGAAATGCTTTTATAAGGAAGACGTGAAAATTGGGAGGGTTATATAGTAAACAGAGAGCCCTTGACTTTCCATTGCCTGTGTCCAGACCAGGGAATAAGGGGCTTATTTCATCTTCCCTTTGCCCTCTGTGATATCCACAGGTTGGGAGAGCTCCCATTCTTCTGCAAGCTCTATTTAATTGAGATTTCTGTGCATTAAATCTTTACACCTTATAGGACAGAGTCAGAAAGATATTTGATTCCAGGAGATGAGGGAGCCATGATGGTGGAAGTAAGATGTTGGAGTGATTCAAGAAGAGGTCTTGAGCCATGGAATCCAAGTGGCTTCCAAAAGCTACAAAAGGAAAGCAAACAGATTGTTCCTCAGAGAATCTGGAAGGAATCAACCCTGCCAAGACCTTGACTGTACACAGCAAAACAGATTTTACATTTCTTGCATCTGGAACTATAAGAAATATTTTGTAAGTGGTCAAGTTCATATTAGACACTGAGCAAATACTTTGTTCACTTTGCTGCGCTCATAGGATGGGATACCAGTGCCTGCAGTTGCCTGTTGGGACATGTGGTGAGACAGACCTGAACATTCTTGAGACACCCAACCAAGCTGGATAATATCTTTACTGGAGAGATTTCTCTCTTCTTTTAGTTGCTTTCAATGTTTACTGTTTTGGAGTCCAGCATACTCGGAAAATACTTATTTTAATTCTATCCTCTTATCAGCTATTCTTTTAATTACAAGTTAGAGGTGCAGAAGGAGACACAGTATTAGAGAAGTTAAATTAGAAGAGAGAAGAGATGAGAGGAGCAACATGAGTGGGTCACTTGGGACTTTGCCAAAGCAATGTGTTTAAGCTAGAATGCCTATTATAGGCCACCATTAGATAAAGAAAGCCATTTTACCTTCATACTCTATTGCCTAGACATACAAGAAGAGATAAAGAAGTTCCCTAGAGGTAGGTATAGCTGCACCTCCACTTCAGGGGGCCCCTTAGAGCCAGTGATGCAGCTTTCAGAGAAGTCACTAATTGGCCTCCAGTTCTTCCTGCAGAATCAATGCTGAATCAGTGAGACCAGGACAGACCTACCTGTAATGAGACAGTGTCTCTATTCAGATTTCAACCAGAACTCAGTTTGTTCTATAGAGGCAGGAGCATGGAATATAATGTTACTGATTCCCTATGAAGAACATTCCCAATAGGAGAAGGGTGGTAGAAAACATGGCTATGCAGGAAGGAAGCTGAGGGCCGTATTGAGGAAGATCTCCCCTGAGGAGCAGGAAGAAATGTGCCAGAGGGCGCTGAGTCCTATTTCAGGGAAATCTGAGATTCAAAGGATCCCAATGCAAGCAAATTCTAGTGACCATCAGGAAGAGATGCTTCCTTGACAATCACTGCTCCTGGTGCTGAGCCTGTTCAAATGGGCACCTCAGTGGGCTGTGAGGTACAGAAGCTCATAGAAGTGAAACAGAGCTTTTATTAGAGGTGACGTTTAAAGTTTCTGTAACATCGCCCCCTGGAGGTCAACAACTGGAACAAATTCCTTCTTAATTATTTCCTGCTGTTTCCTCCCTGTTCTTACCAGGGTTGAATTTCTTTCCATTGTAATCTGATTAGAGTGTTTTCAGTGTTTCCCATATTAAATTGTTGTTGTCGTTGTTGTTCAGTCACTAAGTTGTGTCCAGCTGTTTGCGACCTCATGGACTGCAGCATGCCAGGCTTGCCTGTCCTTCACTGTCTCCCAGAATATGCTCAAACTGATGTCTCCTGGTACCTCAATTGGTTAAGAATCCGCCTGCAATGCAGGAGACCCCATATGGATTCCTGGGTCAGGAAGATCCACTGGAGAAGGGATAGGCTACCTTCTACAGTATTCTTGGGCTTCCCTGGTGGCTCAGGGCTCTTGGGCTTCTACAATGTAGAAGACCTGGGTTCGATCCCTGAGTTAGGAAGATCCCCTGGAGAAGGGAAAGGCTACTCACTCCAGTATTCTGGCCTGGAGAATTCCATGGAGTATATAGTCCATTGGTTTGCAAAGAGTTGGACACAGCTGAGTGACTTTCACTCACAAGTTCATTGAGTCTATGATGCCATCCAAGTATATCAACTTCTTTCAACATCTTCTCCTGCCCTTGATTTTTCCCAGATCAAGGTCTTGATTTTTCCCAGATCATGAGGTCATTTGCAGAAATAAGAACAATAATACTTATGAAAATTTGTTTTTCAATTTGATATATTTGTGTATTACATTAACCAATTTTAACTCCCTTCTCCAATTTGCCTACATGTAATAACATAAGACATGCTAATATAAGTCAATGTTATATGTTATTATATCTCAGTAGTGAAGATACAGGATGCAATGGGAGGGTATGTCTTAGGTAGAAAAGAAAGTAACATCACCCACAAAGGGATCAATGAACTTGCTATAATCTTCGCAGGATATGTTTAGAATGTTTTGGGTTGAATGAGGAATTACTGCATCATATTATCAAGAAGTGTGGTGCTGGAGAAGACTCTTGAGAGTCCCTTGGACTGCAAGGAGATAAAACCAGTCAATCCTAAAGGAAATCAACCCTGACATTCATTGGAAGGACTGATGCTGAAGCTGAAACTTCAATACTTTGGCCACTTGGTGAGAAAAGCCAACTCATTGGAAAAGACACTGAGGCTGGGAAGAATTGAAGGCAAAAGAAGAAAAGAGCAGCAGAGGTTGAGGCATCTGGGTGGTATCACCAACTCAGTGGACATGAATTTGAGCAAATTCCAGAAGATGGTAGGAGACAGGGGATCCTGGTGTGCTGCAGTCCATGGGATCACAAACAGTCAGACACGACTTAGTGACTGACCAGCAACAACAGCATTAGCAAGAAGCATAGTTTTGCTATGGTCTTTATTCAAAAGCTGTTAAAGAGTACAGATGGATGCCAAGTTAACAAAGAAGGTACTGCAGCAGCTTTGTACTATCTTAACTAAATGGAAATATCTTTCCCAGAATGCACTTCCTATATTTTTCTGGGTTAGGGTTGGCCACAAAAAACATTTGTGTGACATTTGGAAGGTCGTTTTGATGAAGCAGCCACAGTTTTTATGTTTTGGGGGTTGGTGCAGGGCTCCAGGGACTGTGGTTTCTCACATGCGCTGCTGCTGATCTCATAACTCATCATATCATTAATCACAACCCCTCTACTTTCCACCAAACATCCTCCTCATCTTCTCTTTGTCTTGGGCCAAGTAGGTGTGTTAGCATGATGTCAAATGACACCCACTTCTCCTAAGCTCACCCACTACTGTGGAACTGAAGGAGGTGAGACAGAGATAAGTTTTAGTGTGTCTACATGGGTTCCATTATCCTCATGGTTCTAGTATGTCCTTATGAGTCCCAGTTGTCCATGCTTTGGTCTATATCCAACGTTGTTCTACAAATACTACTCTAGCTGATTAACACTGAATTCAGGCTCAGCACCACATACAAAGATAACAGCTTTGTATAGACTCTTCCACAAGATCTAGCAATTGCCTGAGTTCTAATCTTCGTAACCAATATCTTATTCAATACCACTGGTGATCTGCTTCTCTGATTGTATCTTAAGTGACACAAGTCTAAGGAGAAAGGAGTAAGGAAATGATTTTCATGATGATTCCAGATAACTAGACCTAGCTTTGTGATGTGAGTGTAGTTTAACTTTCAACAAAGTTACCCATGTTCTGCATGATTGATTTAAAGTCAAGAATTCAAGAGGAGAATATTAGTAGAAAGTCACTCAGGACACCTGCTTCCAAATTACATAGAACAAGCTTTTATTTAGAATTAAATCTTCTGATCCAGATCACAGATTAAGGAACCACAGGACTACTATTTCTTGTCTGGGGTCTGCAGCTGTGCATTTCAACCTGGGTCCCGCAGCAGGGAGGCTCTCTTATTAAGCTCTGGGGTTTTTGTTCAGCTTTTCCCATTACTTCAAGCACTGTGAGTTCCCAGAGAGCACAGAAGTATTTTCCAGAATGTTCCAGCTTTAAGGATGAAATGGTGAGGCTGATGAACTTATGTGCTTTCTGGAAGTTTACAGAGTAGTGGCCGTCCCTTTCATGCCCATCTTCTGAATACTGATGAATGAGGTAAGTCATCTCTCCACTGGGAAGCTGCTTGTACCAAAAAATCCAGTAGGTATACATGTTCCAACTTGTTTCATACTGACAGTTCAGAGTGACTGCGTTCCGCACTTGACCGGTTATGTCTGGCTGATATTGAGTAACTTTCTGGGCCACACCAGATCCTGTGGAAAAAAAAACAAGAAAACAGAGCTGAAATAATAAACAAAATAATGTAGAAATTCAACTAATTTTGGACCCAAATATTTACAAACCATACTGAAATCACAGGATGCCTGCTTTTCTCCAGCTCTCCTTTCCCCCAAGTCCCTGTGAATCACCACGTGCCTGTGTGCAGTCATTTCACCCTGAACGCTCACACCCATGTTTGGGAGCATCCCTACCAGAGAAGGTGAAGGCCAGGAACACCCAGAGCAGATTGGAGAGCGGCATGAGGCATGGGTTCCCCTGCACAAATGTGCTCAGTTCTGCCTCAAGCTAAGATTTCAGAGTCTTTGTGTGCCTGGCAGCGCATATACATAGTACCCGGTTTCTGTGTGACTCCTCCCAAACAGGAAGTAGGGTGTCATTGTCTACCTTTCTTTCCCCCTTCATTATGTTTGGCAGATCCTGAAAAGGGGCATGAAGAAAGCAATGAATATTAAAGGTTTGAACTGAAGGAAACTGAAAGTTAAACAAATTGACATACATAGATTCAGCAAAATGATTTTGTCATCCTGTTTAAGATGTAATTCAGCATAGCCTATGAAACATTCTTGTAATCTACTGATTGGTCATTCATTTAACCTATACTTACTTTTCTCTCTCCAGAACCTAGTGACTATTTTAGAACATTCACAGATCTAGGCCTTCTGGGTGAATAGCAATCTTATACAAAAGAATTAATGTGCTTCTGTCTTTTTTTTTTTAACTGTGTTCCAAGGCTCCACTTAGATTTTTCAATAAATAAAATCACTTCAACATTTTAAAAAATCAGCCGATCTGAATTTCAGAGTCTATTCAGTGGTGTTTATTTAAGTGAAATTATAACTGGAATAAAATATTATTCTTTTTAAATTTTATATTGAGTCTTACGTATTAGACTGAGAGGGCAATCAGGCTATTCAATCCTGTTACCTCTAAATATAGAGTTGTACTTATTAGATCATCTGTCCTAGAGTCATTCTCATGTCACATTTTCTGTCTCATTGGTCCAGAGTGTTCAGTCTCACTTGTCATTTGTCCATTAGTATTTCTCTTTGTAAAATAAAGTTGAGATAAACATGCCAGATCTTTCTCTGATGTACTGCTATAATGCACTCCTGCATAACTTAATATCTACAGACTGCAGACACTTGGTACCTGTCAACACCAGAGAAGCCAGTGACTGAAGTTCTGTGCACTGTTTCATATTCATGTGGAATGTAGCTGTGGTTCTTCCATTTGGTTTCATTGCTGTAATGGATGAATTAATATCAAAGAACCAAAGGCAAGTAGAAAGGAAAATGTAAACAAGGTCTAAAGCAGTGCCAGTTCATGTAATTTAAGATCAAAATAACTCATGAATGACTGAAGCAGGGAGGAAAGTTTGTGTTTATCTGAGACATCTACTCTTCTGTCTCATTTCACTTCTGAGTGCTGACAGGCAACGAATGCCCGGGCTTGAAATTATTTGTAACTAAGCAGAGGAGATCAAGAAAGACCACAGCAGCTTGCAGAGCAGCATGATATTATAAAATATAGATATATACTAATATAATAATTACATATATCAAGAAATTGATATTGGTAAAATTATATCAAAATATCATAACCTTATACATCAGTTTTTGTATGAATTCTTTCATTTTGATGCATTAGTCCATGAAATTTTATCACATGTATTGGTTTTTGTACCACCACTAAAATCATGACACAGAATTGTTTTGTCTCTTACAGAAATCCCCTCTGCATACTCTCTCCATCCCTGCAGCTCTTTATAACCCTGTCTACTGATCTCTTTTTAATGAATGTTGTATAAGTAGAATCACTCTATGTATACAATCATAATAATCAAATAAGTGTAATCATACACCATGTAGCCTCTGAGATTGACTATTTCTTCATTCAGCATAATATTCTGAGAGCCATCTAGCCTATTGTTTTTTAGTTGCTAAGTCATGTCTCACTCTTTTGCAACTTCACTAACTATAGACCTCCAGTCTCCTCTGTCCTTGGAATTTTCCAGGGAAGAATACTGGAGTGGATTGTCATTTCCTTCTCCAGGGGATCTTCCCTACCCTGGGATCAAACCACCATCACCTGCACTGTAGGCAGATTCTTACCACCGGGCCACCTTGGAAGCCCCATCTAAGCTATTACAGGTACCAAAGTCTGTTTCTTTTAATCACTACAGACTGTCACCAACTTATGATGTTTTGACTTTGGATTTTTGACTTTACAGTGGTAAGAAAGTGATGCACATTCAGTAGAAACCACACTTTGTATTTTTAAATTTGATCTTTTCCCATGCTAGCAACATTTGCTATATGTTCCTTGATGATCTGGGCAGCAGCAGCAAGCTGAACTTCTGGCCAGCCCTGAGATCATGAGGGTAAAAAACTGACACACTTTACCTTCATTCTGTAATCATACAACTATTCTATTTTCCACTTTCAGTACAGTACTCAATAAACTACATGAGATTTTCAACATTTTAATATAAAATAGACTTTGCATTAGATAATTTCTCCCACCTAAAAAAAAAAAGTAAGTAGGCTAAAGTAAGTGTTGTGCACTTGTAATGTAGGCTGGGTTAGGTATATTAAATGCATTTTTGTTATTTTCAACTGAAAATCGTTTATTGAGACAAACCTCTATTACAAGTTGAGAAAAATCTATGAACAATATGCCCTTGTACAGATGTATTACAGTAGATTTATTTACCTATTCATCCAATAAAGAATACTTGACTGGGAGCTGACTGTGGCTCAGATCATGAACTCCTTATTGACAAATTCAGACTGAAATTGAAGAAAGTGGAGAAAACCACTAGATCATTCAGATATGACCTAAATCAAATCCCTTATGACTATACAGTGGAAGTGAGAAATAGATTTAAGGGACTAGATTTGATAGACAGAGTGCTTGATGAACTATGGATGGAGGTTTGTGACATTGTACAAGAGACAGGAATCAAGACCATCCCCAAGAAAAAGAATGCAAAAAGCAAAATGGCTGTGTGAGGAGGCCTTACAAATAGCTGTGAGAAGAAGGGAAGAGAGAAGCAAAGGAATAAAGGAAAGATATACCCATTTGAATGCAGAGTTCCAAAGAATAGCAAGGAGAAATAAGAAAGCCTTCCTCAGCGATCATTGCAAAGAAATAGAGGAAAACAATAGAATAGGAAAGACTAGAGATCTCTTCAAGAAAATTAGAGATACCAAGGGAATATTTCAAGCAAAGATGGTCTCAATAAAGAACAGAAATGGTATGGACCTAACAGAAGCAGAAGATATTAAGAAGAGGTGGTAAGAACACACAGAAGAACTATACCAAAAAGGTCTTCATGACCCAGATAATCATGGTGGTGTGATCACTCAACTAGAGCCAGACATCCTGGAATGTGAAGTCAAGTGGGCCTTAGAAAATATCACTATGAACAAAGCTAGTGGAAATGATGGAATTCCAGCTGAGCTATTTCAAATCCTGGAAGATGATGCTGTGAAAGTGCTGCACTCAATATGCCAGCAAATTTGGAAAACTGAGCAGTGTCCACAGGACTGGAAAAGGTCAGTGTTCATTCCAATCCCAAAGAAAGGCAATGCCAAAGAATGCTCAAACTACCACACAATTGCAGTCATCTCACATGCTAGTAAAATAATGCTCAAAATTCTCCAAGCCAGGCTTCAACAGTATGTGAACCGTGAACTTCCACATGTTCAAGCTGGTTTTAGAAAAGCCAGAGGAACCAGAGATCAAATTGCCAACATCTGCTGGATCATCGAAAAAGCAAGACAGTTCTAGAAAAACATGTATTTCTGCTTTATTGACTATGCCAAAGACTTTGAGTGTGTGGACCACAACAAACTGTGGAAAATTCTGAAAGAGATGGGAATACCAGACCACCTGGCCTGCCTCTTGAGAAACCTCTATGCAAATCAGGAAGCCACAGTAAGAACTGGACATGGAACAACAGACTTGTTCCAAACAGGAAAAGGAGTACATCTAGGTGTATACTGTCCCCTTGCTTATTTAACTTATATGCAGAGTACATTATGAGAAATGTTGGGCTGGATGAAACACAAGCTGGAATCAAGATTTCCAGGAGAAATACCAATAACCTCAGATATGCAGATGACACCACCCTTATGGCAGAAAGTGAAGAACTAAAGAGCCTCTTGATGAAAGTGAAAGAGGAGAGTGAAAAAGTTGGCTTAAAGCTCAACATTCAAAAAACTAAGATCATGGCATCTGGTCCCATCACTTCATGGCAAATAGATGGGAAACAGTGAAAACGGTGGCTGACTTTATTTTTCTTGGCTCCAAAATCACTGCAGATGGTCACTGCAGCCATGAAATTAAAAGACGCTTACTCCTTAGAAGGAAAGTTATGACCAACCTAAACAGCATATGAAAATGAGATCAATCGCCAGCCCAGGGTTGATGCTCAGGGTTGGTGCACCGAGATGACCCAGGGGGAGGTAATCAGGAGGAAGGAGGGAGGGGGGATTCTGGAGGGGGAGCATATGTATACCCATGGTGGATTCATGTCAATGTATGGCAAAACCAACACAATAAAGTAAAGAAAATAAAAAAAGCAGAGACCCACCTCCCAGAATATTGGAAATAAAAGCACGAATAAACAAATGGGACCTAATTAAAATTAAAAGCTTCTGCACAACAAAGGAAAATATAAGCAAGGTGAAAAGGCAGCCTTCACAATGGGAGAAAATAATAGCCAATGAAGCAATGGACAAACAATTAATCTCAAAAATATATAAGCAACTCCTGCAGCTCCATTCCAGAAAAATAAAAGACCCAATCAAAAAGTGGGCCAAAGAACTTAACAGACATTTCTCCAAAGAAAACATAAAAATGGCTAACAAACACATGAAAAGATGCTCAACATCACTCATTATCAGAGAAATGCAAATCAAAACCACAATGAGGTACCACTTTACACCAGTCAGAATGGCTGCCATCCAAAAGTCTACAAGCAATAAATGCTGGAGAGGATGTGGAGAAAAGGGAACCCTCTTACACTGTTGGTGGGAACGCAAACTGGTACAGCCACTATGGAGAACAGTGTGGAGATTCCTTAAAAAACTGAAAATAGACCTGACATATGACCCAGCAATCCCATTGCTGGGCATACACACTGAGGAAACCAGAATTGAAAGAGCCACGTGTACCCCAATGTTCATCGCTGCATTGTTTACAATAGCCAGGACATGGAAGCAACCTAGATGCCCATCAACTGACGAATGGATAAGAAAGCTGTGGTACATATACACAATGGAATATTACTCAGCATTAAAAAAAAAATTCACTTGAATCAGTTCTACTCAGGTGGACGGAACTGGAGCCTATTATCCAGAGTGAAGTAAGCCAGAAGGAAAAACAACAATACAGTATACTAACACATATATATGGAATTTAGAAAGATGGTAACGAGAACCCTGCATGCGAGACAGCAAAAGAAACGCTGATGTATAGAACAGTCTCGTGGACTCTGTGGAAGAGGGAAAGGGTGGGATGATATGGGAGAATGGCATTGAAACATGTTAATTATCATATGTGAAATCAATCACCAGCCCAGGTTTGATGCTCAGGACTGGTGCACCTGGATGACCCAGGGGGAGGGAATCGGGAGGGAGGAGGGAGGGGGGTTTTGGAGGGGGAGCATATGTATACCCATGGCGGATTCATGTCAATGTATAGCAAAACAAACACAATAATGTAAAGAAAATTTAAATAAATAAATTAATTAATTAAAAAAGTAGAGACATTACTTTGTCAACAAAGGTCCATCTTGTAAAGGCTATGGTTTTTCCAGTGGTCATGTATGGATTTGAGAGTTGGACTATAAAGAAAGCTGAGCACAGAAGAATTGATGCTTTTGAACTGTGTTGTTGGAGAAGACTCTTGAGAATCCTTTGGACTGCAAGGAGATCTAACCAGTCCATCCAAATGGAAATCAGTCCTGAATATTCATTGGAAGGACTGATGCTGAAGCTGAAACTCTAATACTTAGGCCACCTGATGTGAAGAGCTAACTCATTTGAAAAGACTCTGATGCTGGGAAAGACTGAAGGCAGCAGGAGAAGGGGATGACAGCAGATAAGATGGTTGGATGGCATCACCGACTCAGTGGACATGGGTTGAGTGAACTTTGGGAGTTGGTAACCGACAGGGAGGCCTGCTGTCCTGCGGTTCATGGGGTCACAGAGTCGGACATGACTGAGCGACTGAACTTAACTTCCAGGTTTTGGTCATCACAAATAGAGCTGCTATGAATATTCATGTACAGATTTTTGTGTAAATGTAAGTTGTTCATTTCTCAAGCATAAATACTCAGGAGTGTGATTGCAGAGTTGTAAGTTAAGTGAATATTTAAGTTTATGTGAAACTGCTGAGCTTTTTTCCAGGATGACTGAAAACGACTGAACAACTAATGACTAATAATGTTAACCATCTTTTTCTCTTTATTTTCTAAATTATGAAAGTATATTAAAACATTTACATTAGACTTAGAAAACACAGCACAAAATACAGTTCCACTATATATTACAACTATTTTTTAAGTAAATAAATTAAAGTTTTTGGTTGGAGTTTCAATAGCAAACTCTCAAAAATTAATAAAATGAATATACAGAAAACTACAAGGGTACAGTAGACTTGAAAAGCACTATGAATCCACATAATTAAGACTTATGCAATTTTCACACAATGCTACTGCTGCTAAGTCGCTTCAGTCGTGTCCTACTCTGTGCCACGCCATAGACGGCAGCCCACCAGGCTCCCTCGTCCCTGGGATTCTCCAGGCAAGAACACTGGAGTGGGTTGCCATTTCCTTCTCCAGTGCTTGAAAGTGAAAAGTGAAAAGCGAAAGTAAAGATGCTCGGCTGTATCCAATACTTAGCGACCCCAGGGACTGCAGCCTACCAGCCTCCTCCATCAGTGGGATTTTCCAGGCAAGAGGACTGGAGTGGGTTGCCATTGCCTTACAGTAGTAGGATGCAAATTCTATTCAAGGTCCCATAGACTATTAATTAGGAGACACTGGTACATATCCAGGGACATAAAACAAGGTGCAAAATTTCATGGTCTAAAGGTATTGAAATCCTACAGTCTGTTTTCTAATTACCATGGAATTATATTAGAAATCAGTTTCAAAAGATACTTGAAAATAACCCACATGTTTTCCAGTGTAGTGTAACATTTACTAAGAGAGATATTTGACTTAGCCTGACCATCTTTTTATATGCTTATTTCCTTATCACATAGCTCTCTGGTGAAGTGTCTGTTTGGATCTATTGTCCAGTTTTCAACTGGATTGTTTTCTTCTTGCTGAGTCTAGAGAGTTCATTGTATTCTGAACACAATCTTTTGCTGAAAATGTATTTTGCAAATATTTCCTGTCATTCTGTGGTTTATCTTTTTCCTTCTCTTAACAGTGTCTTTCACAGAGCAAACATTTTTAATTTTGATGAAATCTCAATTTGTTTATGGATCATGCTTCTGGTGTCATGTCAAAATTCTGTTTGTCTAACCATAGATCATGAAGATATTCTCTTATATTTTTCCTAAAAGTTTTGGTAATTTTACATTTTACACTTGGATGTATGGTTCATTTTGAGGCTATATCCAAATTTTGGTATAAGGTGTGATATTTAGGCCATGTTTCAATTATTTCCCAAGGCTATCCAATTGTCCCAGCATCACAATCATAAGATTGTGCTACCTCCATTGAATTGTATTTGCATTTTTTCAAAAAATAAATCTTCCCTACTTGTTTAAATCTACTTATATACACTTACTCAGTGACATAGACTTGTTAATTATATTCTTTTATTACCCTTTTACAATTATAGAACTTGTAGAATAATTTTCTTTTTAGTTACTTATATGTATAATTTGTGTTTTTTAATTTTTTCCCTTGATAATTCTACCTAGAAATATTTCAATCTTATTGACCATTTTAACAAAATTAACTTTGTATTTCATGGCTATCTCTATAGCTTTCTTTGTATTTCACCAATCCAACATTTTATTATTTACTTCTTTCAGTTTATGTTGGGTTTAATTCACTTTTCTATCATCTTTTTACCTGAAAGCCTAGATGATAGTTTTTCAACCTTTTTTCTTTAGTTAAATAAGCATTTTAAAAGATAAATTTCCTTTTATGTATCATTTTAGCTGCATCTCATGCATATTTATATGAAATGCTCTCACAATATTTACCTTCAAAATATTTTCTAAAGTCATGGTAATTGTTTCCTTAACCTATGGTTATTTTTAAGCTATTGCATATATTTCAAATATTTGAGAGTTTCTATAGATATCTCTTTGTACTAGACATTCTGTATCATTTCCATTTTGGTTGAAGAATAAATTCTATATAATTTCAGTATTCTTAAATATATTAAGATTTTTATGACCAAACAGATTTTGTGTGTGTGTGCGTGTGTATTTCATCTGCACGGCAGGTGTGGCTGCGGCTCAGCTGCAGGCTTGGGTACAGGCTGCAGGTGCCCAGGGAGCACTGTGCCCTTGCTGCACAGAGGTAGGTGGCTGAGTCTCCAGGCTGGGAAGTTGTGATGTGCAATGAGAGCTGTTTGGCACTCTTATTGAGGGAAACTGTGAAACTTCCATCTTTCATTTCATTCATAACTGAACTTACAGCTATCAAGAATGCAGGGCCCTTTAAAAAACTGCAAATAGACCTGCCATATGACCCGGCAATCCCACTGCTGGGCATTCACACCGAAGAAACCAGAATTGAAAGAGCCACGTGTACCCCAATGTTCATCGCCGCATTGTTTATAATAGCCAGGACATGGAAGCAACCTAGATGCCCATCAACTGACGAATGCATAAAAAAGCTGTGGTACATATACACAATGGAATATTACTCAGCATTAAAAAAAATTCATTTGAATCAGTTCTACTCAGGTGGACAGAACTGGAGCCTATTATCCAAAGTGAAGTAAGCCAGAAGGAAAAACAACAATACAGTATACTAACCCATATATATGGAATTTAGAAAGATGGCAGCGAGAACCTTGCATGCGAGACAGCAAAAGAAACGCAGATGTATAGAACAGTCTCGTGGACTCTGTGGAAGAGGGCAAGGGTGGGATGATATGGGAGAATGGCATTGAAACATGTTAATTATCATATGTGAAATCATTCGCCAGCCCAGGATTGATGCTCGGGGCTGGTGCACTGAGATTTCCCAGGGGGAGGGAATTGGGAGGGAGGAAGGAGGGGGTTCTGGAGGGGGAGCATATGTAAACCCATGGTGATATCATGGCATTGTATGGCAAAACCAATAAAAAAAAAAAAGAATGCAGGGCCTTTACCAGGATGTTGCCATTACCACAGGAAGTACTCAAATGCACCCTTCTCATAACTATAGTTCAGAAGTGAAACTTCTTCTTCCTGGATTGTCAAAGATTGAGGGCCCTGTTTCACCTGCTCTTGATCACTTTTTTCCTTCTGTTGTCCACTGACCCCTACTTAAAGAGATTAAAAAGTCGTTATTTCCACAGACACATATTTCTTTCTTAGAGTTTCTATCTGTTTGAACTTCTTTGTAATCCAGTTTTCTCAGTCCACTTAATTGATGATTTTGTCCTCCACAAGTCACAGCCTAGTTGAAGCCACAGAATCAAAGATGATGCCCCCAGTATCTTGTCCATTGTTTCTGGAATCAGTGCTCAGTGGCAACTCAAGTCCTCTTCTACTCTTCTCAGCCAGCTAGAACTCTAAGTTCATATTTACTTTCATTCTTTCAGTAGGCCCCACCCTCTCACAAACTGGATAATATCTTTATTGGAGTGATTTCATTTAATTCCTTTCACTTTTTACCATTTTTGAGTTCAACATGTGTACTTAGTCACTCAGTCAGTCCAACTCTTTGAGACCCCATGGACCGGAGCCGGCCAGGCTCCTCTGTCCATGAGATTTCCCAGTGTTTCCCGAGAATACTGGAGTGGGTTACCATTTCCTCCTCCAGAGGATCTTGCCAACCCAGGGATCAAACCCATGTCTTCTGCATCTCCTCCATTGGTAGGCAAATTCTTTACCACTGAGGCACCTGGGAAGCTGCGGTTAAATATTTATGTTAATTCTGTCCTCATATCAACTATTCTGGTAGTTCCCAGTTAGAAGTTTCTAGTACAGAAGGAGATACATGTTGAGAAGGAAAGATAAAGACCAAAGTCCGTAATCTGTAGGGCCAAAAAGTGTCTGTGGTTAAAACTGTACTGATACAGGTGAGTAACATTAAGCACTGCAAATGCCCTGGGGTGGCCTCATGGTGTGACTGAGGCTGGAGGAGGGGCTGAGCCCCCCAGGAGGGTTTGTGTACAGGCTGCAGGTGCCTGGGGAGCACCGTGCTGCACTGCACAGAAGCAAGTGCCCGAGTCTGCGGTCTGCGAAGAGGAAATGTGCAGTGAGCTCCGGCCTTCTTTAGGGACTGTGGTGGTGTTTAATCTTCCTTCCTGCTTTGTCCCTGAAGGAATGTAAAACAGGTGGATGAGGCGGCCCCTGGGGTTCTGAAGATACCAGTTCACACTCTGTGGGAAAGTGGAAAAATTACACCGAAGTGTGTAGCTGGCTCCCTTCTGGAGACTCAGGGCTGGGGGACTCTGCTCCACATCCACCCCTCGCACACCTGGTGAGGAAAGAGAAACAGTAAGGGTCACTGTAACTCCTAAAAACCCCTGAAAGTGCCCCCCAAACCCCCATAAATGATGAGGAGAGTAGATAGTTTGCAGGACCTGTCTGCTCCTCTCCTCCCTCAACAAGAGAGCAGCGCCTCATTCCTTCAGTTTCCCCTGTGGGGCAGCCCCAACTCACAGCAAACCTGGGCCAACAAAAGCCCCAGCACAGTGCCTGCTAGCCCCTTCATGATGCTTCCTCTTCTTGTTGGGGCATTTTCACGTGAGACACCTCACTAAACCCTGAGGGGGGCAGTGTCATGAGACATTCCTGCTCCTGAAGCCAATCAGCTCACCCAACAAATCCTGCCCAGGTGACACTGACAGGACGCCCCACCCTCCCACCGCAACCAGCTCAGGATGTGCTGGCCAGGGGTCGAGTGAGAGTGGGAAACAGAAAGGTCGTTATTTTATGACTTGAGGAATACTTTCTGAGGACATTTTGGAGAAGGCAGACTCTGATTAGGAATTTGGGGGAATTTTAGGGAAAAGGAAGCAAAAATTAACTGTATAGCCCCATCTTTCTCTCACATGGCATGGATGCAGTAGATTCTTCCATAATGCAATACTGTTTCCCAGAAGTGCTGAGGATGCAGCTTTTGCTTCTCTTATGCACTTACTTGTGGTTCTGAAGGGTGGTCATGAATCAGCACAGTATCAGAAGGTGCTTCTATTGGCTGGAACACTTTGCTATATTAAACAGTATTATTTTTTAAATTTATTTTTAAAAAGTAATTTAGTTCTAATTGGAGGATAATTGCTTTACAATATTGTGTTGGCTTCTGCCATACAATGATGTGAATCAGCCAGAAGTATACATACGTCCCCTCCCTTTGAGCCTTCCCCCACCCCTCTAGGTTGTCACAGAGCACCGTGTTGAGCTCCCTGCATCATACAGCAGCTTCCCAGTAGCTATCTCTTTTGCATATGGTAATGCATATGTTTCAATGCTACTCTCTCAATTTTTCCCACTCTCTCCTTCCCCTGCTGTGTCCAAAGTCTGTTCTCTATGTCTGCATCTCTATTTTTGCCCTGCAAATAGGGCCATCAACAGATGAATAGATAAAGAAGTTGTGGTACCTATATACAATGGAATATTTCTCAGCCATTAAAAAACACATTTGAGATAGTCCTAGTGAGGTGGATGAGCCTAGAGCCTATTAAACAGAGTGACATAAATCAGAAAGAGGAAAAAAATTGTATATTAATATATATATATGGATTCTATAAAAATGGTACTGATGACTTTAAAAGTTATATATATTTATTTTAGACTCGGCCTGAACTAAGAGCAATATTAGTTATCTTAACCACCAGGTGGACATCAAAAATTGAATTGTAATAGTTTTATTTTTATTAAAACATCTATAATTTTAAAATAAATTATTTTTTAAAAGTTCTGTTGTAAATACATTTTTAAACTGTTGATTACTAGTTTTGTATTCTGCTTTTTAATTTTAGTAGGCTATTTTAGAGAAAAGTAAGTGCTTTTGAAACCATATGAAGATAATTTTAGTTTGTGCTCTTATCTCAGACTCTGTAAATAATATTGATTCTCTGTCAGTAGATTTGGGGGTAAAAGGGATGGAAGATGAGGACCTGTATATTTTCACTGCAGTGAAAGTGAAGTGATCTGAAGACACTAATGTTCAGATGGACAGTTCAAGGATGGTTCAGTAGTAGCAACATGGTGGCCTAGTTGCTCCAAGACATGTGGGATCTTAGTTCTCCAATCAGGGATTGAACCTGTGTCCCTTGCATTGGCAGGCAGATTCTTTACCACTGAGCCACTAGGGTAAGCCCCATGTGCTGCTTGCATGCCTGAATGCTAAGTTGTTTCAGTCATGTCCAATTCTTTGCAACTCTGTGGACTGTAGTCTGCCAGGCTCCTGTGTCCATGGGATTCTCCAGGGAAGAATACTGGAGTGGGTTGCCATGCCCTCCTCCAAGGGATCTTCCTGAACCAAGGATTAAACCTGGGTGTCTTGTAGCTCTTGCATCGCAGGTATGTTATTTACTGCTAAGCCATGGGGGAAGCCCCATGTGCTGCTTAGGGATTATCAAATTGATGAAAACTCCTTATAGAGGCAGGGTTTCCAGACCTGCCTAGAACGTGAAAAATTATTATCCACTTTGTTTTTGTTTCTTTCAAAAAACTTCTTCATAGGAAATATGAATGTTCTAGACTAGCAGCAATAACATTTCAGATCTTTCTCAGAGAGAGTAGCTTGTTTCCGGTAAATGAAACAACTATAACATATCAAGAGTCTGGACTTGCCCTTGGATCCAAATGAAAGAAGCCTTTGGTACAAGGAGAATTATTTGTGTATTTCCCACTTCTTATGTTGAGACTAGCACACTGAAACCAACATTTTATTGACATGAGAGGCATAAAAGTTATTAACACCTCTTACTTTATTGCTATGTTAAAATTATGATTCTGACACTCCTCAAAATTCTCAGATTCATCAGTAAACTAGGTGCTTATCCCTTGTCCTTTATTTCTTCTGTTTTAATTCATCTTCTCCCCTTTTCCTTCCCTTCATTATCCTCATCTCTTATTGCTCTCTGACTCTCCTTCCAGATGACTCTAGATTTGCTCTAGTGACTGCTCCCCCGCTGTGTCCCCCCTTCTTCCCGCCAGAGATACTGCACAGGTGCAGCCCCGTCTGTCCCACTGTGCCTCTCAGGACGCAGTAGCACACGGCGGTGTCTCTCAGGGTGACCTGGGGCAGGACCAAGGTGCTGGCCTTCCTGTCGGAAGCTATGGTCAGGGAGGCCATGCTGCTGTTCATGGTGCCTCGTGAGCCATGAATGACATACTCTGGACTCTGGTTGGGATTTTGCCGATACCAGTGTATATAGCCCAATGCATCGATGGTAGAGTGGTTACAAGGCAGGTTTATATCCTCTCCTTCAGGAAAATCCATGGAGCTGGGCTGGGTGGTCTTAGCATTAATCACAGTCCCTAAAGGGTCCAGAAAATAAAATTATCCCCTGACAACAAATCAGTGTAATTCCATGGATCAAGGGCACAACACCCCCCAAACTGTCTGGACTTACCGCCTACTCCAGTGCTTTTATCTACTTACTGAGAAATATTATTAGTGCTTATTATATAGGGACCAAAGACACATGGCAAGAATCTGAGACTCTATAGGCTTTATCCCATGGGTCCTTGGCTCAATAACTCCAGAGATTTCTTCCAACCTGCTTACTGCTAAGGTCTCTTCTGGGATCATGGCTATGAACTAACCTGTCATGTAGAAGTTTCTACTCCCTAGCAAATGCATAGACCTGTTCTCAATTCCATTGCTATAATGCTGTGTTTTATTAAACACGGGCTGGGGGAGTAGAGAGCAAATGACCCTTTACAGTCCCTTGGCCTCACAGTCATCTCTTGTAGACATAGAACACTTACCCAAGGTCAGAAACACAGTTACTCCAATCGCCAGCCTCATACTTCAAGGACAAACCAGGACTGTGGCTCAGAGCTCAGACTTGTGTCTGCTCCTAGGCTTGTTTCCAGAGAACAGAAACAACCGCTGCTGGTAGAGATTTACAACCAGTGCGGTATCTGTTGCAGTGTGCTGTTGCCAGGATCCGTCAGCCAATGATTGAGCAGTTCCTTGTCTAGGTCTTCCTGCTCTGTTTTAGTCACGTCCTCCAAAGAAGAGACATCCCCAGCTCATAGGGTGTCTGCTGCCATCCTCTGTGAAGTTTAAAGTCTGGCTCTGGAAAAGGAACACTGATCATGATGGTGTGTCTATCCAGAACCATTGTTCTATCATTTCTTCTTCAAAGGAATTTTCTGATGCTCCATGAAGCTTGTGGAAAACATTGTTTAATCCCAGAAAACTGTACTGAGCTCTGAATTGTAAAGAGATACAAATTCCCATCCATGTTTTAGCAAGTGTATATGAGATTTCAAAGTAGGCAGTGGTTGTTCTGAGGGACAGGAGATATTAATAACATTGGGACAAAAGTGAGCTCCGACATTGGAGCTCAGCATCCTGAAAATATCTTTGGAATCATGCATCTGTCTCCATCTAGGCAGACATTTCTCAATGCATCTGCTCTTGATATAGTGACTGATGACACGGATGGTATTCTCCTCATCCTCCTTGAACAATGGTCCTTTATCCTTACGTCCTCTATGCCCATGTTTGTAGGTGTTCTGCGCCAAAGATGCTGAGACAGAGAGACACCAAGGATGCTGAGACAGAGAGAAAAAGAGAGAAGTGAAAGCAAACTATCTGGGGTGGAGAAGGGTGGAGGTAGATGATCCTGGCAGAAAAAGAGAAGTGAAGAGAAAAGAGCGTAAGGAATAAGGAAGGGAAGAGTTAACCAGGAGTGGGAAATGGGAAAGCACTGTTTAGGTAGGTACATGGAAAAGGTTTAGGCTATAAAGCTATGATTCCCTGAATCCTTGACCACACGCGCTAAACAAAGGATTTCAAAATCAAGTTGTCTAAAGATCATGAAAATCTGTCTTCTTTTTTTTTTTTTTTAACTTTTCTGTGGAACATCAATGGAAAACATAAACTTCCTTTCCTTCATAGCTAGAAAAGACCGCTGTTTCCAAATGACGCAGCCCCCTCTAGTGACTAAAGAAATGAACTGCGGAGCTAAACTCCCACCGGATGTCAACGTCTTGAAAAGTTCTTCAGTTTGAGAGGTAAATATCCCTGGTGGTTCAGTTGGTAAAGAATCCACCTGCAGTGTAGGCAATGGGGGCTCGATCCCTGGATCAGGAATAGCTTCTGGAAAAGGAAATGGCTACCCACTCCAGTATTCTTGCCTGGGTAAATCCATGAACAGAAGCGTCTGATGGGCTACGGTCCATGGTGTCACAAGAGATGGACATGACTGTGAACACACACACACACATCTTAGTTGTATGACCTCTGTATTCATCTGTGTTTTCTTAGTTCTATACCACTCCACAAACTGTTTGCATTATTTCTGGCTCCTTTATTTGCCACATTGCCATTATGATCCCCAGTTGTGGGCTTCTTTGTAGTTTTCCTTTTGTCTTTAATCTTCCCATATTTTAAGGTTATTCAATGTTTATAAAGAGAGATCGCTACACATAAAGCACTCAAGAGCTATCTGTGTTTTGAATGAGTAGATGAGTTGTTATTCATGAACTTAGTGGAAGAAGTTATGCTGAGTAACTCTTGAAATTATTCTAAAGGCAACCTTTCAATACTGTGGAAGTCAAGTTAAACAAAAGACTCCCACAGGATAAATAGAGGGTTATATTTGTGGACAAAATTCAATAACAGATAACAAACATCCCAAGTCTAGGATGGAGGAAATTTAAATTGATGATACGGGAATAAATATGGTAATCATGCTTCATTCATTTAACAAATATTCATAAATATTCTTTGGTAGTCTGTTCTGTGGCGGATCACACACGCACAAGTCAACACCCACTACTACTGAAAATATAGGAACAACTAGAAATGAATTCATTTAAGCTATGTAGGAATATAATATTTTATTATATTAGCAAAAGGCAGAAGAAAATTACCATAAATGTTTTTGTTTTCCGGTTTCTTTGACTTTATTTTTTAGAAGATTGTACGAAACACTTTTAAGTGTCATTTTAAATAATGCTGAAAACCAAAATATGGAGAATCTTAAAATAAGTTTTCTAGCCTATAAGTTCTTATCAGAAGTTTTAATTTTAGAAGATTATATCTTGACCATATGAGGTGAAGTTATCTTTCTTTGCTTGATGAAAACCAAAATAATGTACTTAATTTACTTTTAAAAAGTCAAGAGAATTTGATGAAAGGCTAATGTCTCTGCATGATGAATACTCCAAACAATCCAAAAATAAAAGAGAAATTCCCAAATCTAATTAAGGGTATCAGTGAAAATATCAAAGTCAATATTATTCCCTACAGGATCACAAACAAGACAGGTACTTCTATTCACTGTCCTAATGTAGGACCTGGGATCAAACCAGGAAAGGAAATAAGACGTATTAAGTTTGAAAAAGTGAAGTAAAACTATTTTAATTTACAGATCATAAGTTTGTACATGTAGAAAATACAAAGAACCTCTAAACAAGCTGTTTAAGAACTAGAACTTATTAGCATTGATACAGTCACCAAACACAAAAATCAATTTTATTTCTAGATTCTAGCAAAAGCATTAGAAAATGCAATTAAAATGTCATTCATCAAATGCTTAGGAACTAATTTAACATAAGGTATGCAAAGCCTCTTCTTGATTCCTCTCCAATAACTCTAGAATAGCTTTGATTTGAAAGATAAAAATCACATAGAATTTTAGGGAGATGAGAAATGTCCTCACTTCTGAAGTCTGGAGTAAGGTAAGTAAGTGAGGTCGCTTAGTCGTGTCCGACTCTTTGCGATCCCATGGACTGTAGCCTACCAGGTTCCCCCATCCATGGAATTTCCCAGGCAAGAGTACTGAAGTGGATTGCCATTTCCTTCTCCAGGGGATCTTATAAACCCAGGGATCGAACTCGGGTCTCCCGCATTGCAGGCAGACGGTTTATGGTCTGAACCACTGTGGCGCTTCCCAGTGGCTGGAGTAACTAACATAAACCATGGCCTGGGACTCAGTGGTGACCAGTCCTTGCCACCTACAGACCCTGATGTCAGGAAAGACCATTGCCTAAGGCTGCTAAATGAGATAGTGTTTCCAAAACCCCAAACAAGAGGTTGGTGCCATCTATTTGGCTGTTGAACTCAATCTGTTCTCATATCGACAGGTATCTAGCTCTGTTCTGACCATTTCAGGGCATAATTAATCCCCTGTATTCACATTTTTCTTAACCCAATTAATCCTAGCTCAGGATTTGATGCTGAGCATTTAGGTCAATCAAGGTTAAAAAAGCTATATGAAATAAAAGATAAAATTGTTATAAGTAGCCTTGCTTCCTAGGTGGCTCAGTGGTGAAGAGTCCATCAGCCAACTAGGTGGGATATTTTTATTTACACATCATACGTGTGTGCATGTAGAAAATACCCCTGCATTGGGAAGATTCCCCAGATAAGTGAGGGGCAACCCACTCCAGTATTCTTGTCTGGGAAATCCCAAGGTCGGAGGAACCTGGTGGGCTACAGTCCCTGGGGTCGTGAAGAGTTGGACATGACAGAGACTAAACAACAGCAACAATGCAAGTCCTCTACAAAAATCTTAACATTAATGAAAGAAATTAAAGAGGACCTAAATTAATGAAAGAAATTAGAGAGGACCTAAATTAATGAAAGAAATTAGAGATAACATAAATAAAGAGGTTATGGATCTAAAGACTCTATATGTTAAGATGTCAATTGTCCTAAATGAATTCATAAATTCAACACAATCCCAAGAAACTTACCTCAATCTCTTGTGGTAGAAGCTATTCTATAACTTATGTGGAAATGCAAAGACCTAGAATAAGCCTTGAATAAGACAAAGAAAACATGACTTGCATTTCCAGATTTCAAAACGTGTATGAAGCCCCAGTAATTAAGATAAAATGGTCTGTTGGTATGAGGATAAAATAAAGAAGTCAATAAACAGAATCAAGTCCAAAAAGAGGTCATAATACTTGTGCCATCAGTTTCTTTTCTCTAAAGGTGCCTATTCAGCTCCACTGGGGGAAAGTTGGTCTTTCTAGGATAATAGCTAGGATAGTTGGCCATTTTTATTTTTTGGAAGTACCAGTGTTTTGTAGCTCTCTGTGTATAAGTTCTGTACATATTTTCTTAGATTTATGCCTAAGGATTTAGGGTCTTTCTTGAGCCATTGTAAATAGTATTATATTTTTAATTTAGGTATCCACATGTTTACTGATAGTATATAAAAATGCATTTTATTTTGTGTGTTTACCTTATATATCCTGAGACCTTCTGAACCCACTTAATAGTTGTAGGAGTTTGGAGGGTATATTTTTTGGGATTTCCTACATAGATAGAAAATAGTGGTAATCTGACTGCCTTTCTTGCCTAAAAGATAGTTTATATCTTTATTTGTTTTACTGCACTGGCTACAACGTCCAGCACTGTGCTGAAGCAGAGTGATTAAAATGGATATTCTCCCTTGGTTCCCTTCCTTAGGGAAAAGTATAGTGTTTTACCAGTGAAGATGCTAAGAGCTGCTGAGGAACGTCTCCATTATTCCTGTGTTTCTTAGAGTTTCCACCATGGTTGACTACTGGATTTTGGCAAATGCTTTTTCTACACATTGCTGCTGCTGAAGTAGCTCATCTTATTGTTGACTCACAACTCCTCCACTTCCCATTAGATGTCCTCCTCATCTTCTTTGTCTTGGGCCGAGTATGCATGTAGCATGATAGCAAATGACACCCACATCTCTTCAAAGTCACCCTCTATTGTGAGACTGAAGGAGTGAGGGGCAGACAAGTCTTTGTGGGTTCCAGTTGTCCTCATGGCTCACGTATGACTTTGTCACGGTTTGTCCATGCTTTTGTCCTCATCAGACTTTCCTTTACAAATGTTACCCTCAGTTCAGTTTTGTTCAGTTCAGTTGCTCAGTTGTGTCCGACTCTTTACGACCCCATGGACTGCAGTTCCTGTCCATCACCAACTCCCAGAGCTTACTCAGACTCATGTCCATCGAGTCAGTGATACCATCCAACCATCTCATCCTCTTTCATCCCTTTCTCCTCCCACCTTCAATCTTTCCCAGTTTCAGGGTCTTTTCCAATGAGTCAGTTCTTCACACCATGTGGCCAAAGTATTGGAATTTCAGCTTTAGCATCAGTCCTTCCAATGAATATTCAGGACTGATCTCCTTTCGGATGGACTGGTTGGATCTCCTTGCAGTCCAAGGGACTCTCCAGATCTTCTCCAACACCACAGGTCAAAAGCGTCAATGTTACTCTAAGCTGACTTATAGTGAATTCAGGCTCAACCCCAGATATGAAATAACAGCTTTGTACAGACTTGTCCACCAGCTCTAGCTGTTGCCTGAGTTCTAATCCCTAGAACGAATCTCTTATAGAATAAGAGATCATCACCCATGGTTCTGCTTTTCTGATTGTGCCTTGACACAAAGTCTAAGAGGAAATGATTAAGGAAATAGTTTTGATGGTGATTCCACACAACTAGACCCAGGTTTGTGATGAAGTAAAACTGCCAGTTTAAAGTATTATGGGGCAAGTTTTCATATTTAGACAACTTTACACATGTTCTGTACAGTTGGTTTCAAGTCAAAAATTCAAGAGGAGCATATATTAGTAAAACGTTGCCCTGGACACCTGTTTCCAAATAAGGTAGAAGGTGCCTTTAACTAGAACTAAATCTTCTGATCCAGACCACAACTTAAATAACCACAGGACTAGCATTTCTTGTCTGGGGTCTGCGGGTATGCATTTCAGCTAGGGTCTTACAACAGGGTGGGGAGCTCTCTCTTAATAAGCTCCAGGGTTTTTGTACAGCTTTTCCTATTACTTCAAGCACTGTGAGATCACAGAGAGCACAGAAGTACTTTGCTGAGTCTTCCAGTTGTAAGGCTGAAATGGTGAGGCTGATGGATTTATCTGCTTTCTTAAAGTTTATAGAGTAGCGGCCACTCCTTGCATTTGTGACTTCTGAACCCTGACGAATAACATAAGTCATCTGTCCACTGGGAAGTTGCTTGTACCAAAAAAGGTAGTAAATATTCCAACTTGTTTCATATCTACAATTCAGGGTGACTGACTGCCCCACTTGACTGGATATATCTGGCTGGTCTTGAGTAACTTTCTGGGCCACACCAGATCCTGTGGGGAAAAAAATCAGAAAACAAAGATGAAGCAGTGAATAAAATAGTGTAGGGGTTATTTAGGATCCAAAGACAGAAAACTGAAACCATAAGATGCTTGCTTTTCTCCTCTTTCCTTTCCTCCCCAAGTCCTTGTGAAGCACCGCAGGCCTGTGTGAGACCTTTCACCCTGAACACTCAGACCCAGGTTTGGGAGCATCCCTACCAGAGAAGGTGCAGGCCAGGATCACCCAGAGCAGACTGGAGAGCGGCATGAGGCATGGATTTCCCTGCACAAGTGTGCTCAGTCCTGCCTCAAGCTGAGAGGTCAGTGTCTCTGTGCTCCTGGCAGTGCATTTACATAGCACCTGTTCCTGTGTGACTCCCCACAACAGGAAGTGGGGCTTGTCATGTTCATAGGTCACGTGGTCTGTGCACGCATGAGAAAAAGTCTGGCTCACCACAAACCTTTACTTTGTCTGCTTGTCTTTCCCTTGTCGTTAAATTGGGCAGATCCTGAAAGAGGGCATGAAAAAAGCAATCAGTATTAAAATTTGAGCTGAGGGGAACTGAATATTAGACAAGTTGACATACATTGATAATTATTCAGCAAAATAGTTTTGCCATCCTGTTTAATATAAAATTTACTATAGCCTATGAAACTTTCTGTAATCTGCTAACAGGTCATTCATTTAGCCTATACTTAGTTTTCTCCATCCAGAATCTGATGACTCTTTTAAAAAACTTGCAGATCTTAGGCTAATTGGTGAATGGAAATTTTATTCAAAATCATTAATGTATCTCTATCTTTGTATTGAGTTTTGTGACTCTATTTAGGTTTTTCAATAAATAAAATTACTTCACCATGAAATGACAAAAAATAATCAGTCCATCTTGACTTTCAGAGTTGATTCAGTTTTATATTTTGAAGGAAATTATACAGGAATAAAATATTCTTTTGAAATTTGAAATTGAGTCTTATTTATGAGACTTTGAGGAAGATCGGGATATTCAGTCCTGTCCCCTCCACAGGGACAATTGTGTTCACTGGACCATGTGTCCTGGAGTTGTCCTGATGTCATTGGTCCAGAGTGTTCAGTCTCGCTTGTTAGAGGCTCATTATTTTTCTCTTTGTAAATAAATCCAAGATAAGTAAGCCAGATCTTTCTGTGACATAATGCTGTAACATTCTCCTACAAAACTTGGTAACTACAGGGTTCAAACACTTTGTTGTTGTTGTTCAGTTGCCAGGTTGTGTCCAACTCTTTGTGACCCCACGGGCGCCAGCACCCCAGGCTACACTGTGCTTCAATATCTCCCAAAGTTGCTCTAATTCACATCCATTGAGTCAATGATGCTATCTAACCACCTCATCCTCTGCTGCTCCTTTCTCCTTTTGCCTTCAGTCTTTCCCAGCATCAGGGTTTTTCCAAAGAGTTGGCTCTTGGCATCAGGTGGCCAAAGTATTGGAGCTGCAGCTTTAACATCAGTCCTTCCAGTGAATATTCATGGTTGATTACTATTAGGACTGACTGGTTTGTCCTCCTTGCAGCCCCAGGGACTCTCAAGAGCTTTCTCCAGCACCACAATTCCAAAAGCATCAATTCTTCAGCATTCAGCCATATTTATGGTCCAACTTTCACACCACACATAACAATTGGAAAAACCATATCTCTGATTATACAGACCTTTCTTAGCAAAGTGATGTGTCTGCTTTTTAATATGCCATCTTAAGCTTCCCAGAAGACACAAGTGTTTAAGAACCTGCCTGAAAATGCAGGAGACATAAGAGATGTAGGTTCAATCCCTGGGTCAGGAAGATCCCTTGGAGGAGGGCATGGCAACCCACTCCAATATTCTTGCCTGGGAAATCTCATGGACAGAGGAGCTTGGAGGGCTACAGTTCATAGGGATGCAGAGCTGGACACTACAGAAGCAACTTAGCCCACCTGCAGGTTTGTTATATCTTTTCTTCCAAGGAGCAAACATCTTTTAATTTCACGGCTTCAGTCACCTATATCCATAGGGATTTTGGAGCCCACAAAAATTAAATTTGTCACTACTTCTACTTTTTCCCCTTCTATTTGCCATGAGGTGATGGGACCAGATGCCATGATCTTAGATTTTTGAATGTTGAGTTTCAAGCCAGTTTTTTCACTCTCCTCTTTCACACTCATCAAGAGGCCCTTTAATTCCTCTTCATTTTCTCTCATTAGAGTGGTATCTTCTGTGTATCTGAGGCTTTTTATATTTCTCCCAGAAATCTTGATTCCAGCCTGTGATTCATCCAGCCCAGCATTTCGCATGTTATACTCTGCATATAAATTAAATAAGAGGACTGACAATACAGCTTTGACGTACTTCTTTCCCAATTAGGAACCAGTTGGTTGTTCCATGTCCCGTTCTAATTGTTTCTTCTTGACCTGCATACAGGTTTCTCAGGAGACAAGTAAGGTAGGTTGGTATTTCCATCTCCTTAAGAATTTTCCAGTTTGTTGTTATCTACACAAAGTTTTTAGTGTAGTCAATGAAACAGAAGCACATGTTGTTCTGGAATTCCTTTACTTTCTCTATGATCCCATAAATGTTGGAAATTTGATCTCTGGTTCCTCTGCCTCCTTGAAACCCAGTTTGTACATCTGGAAGTTCTTGGTTCACATACTGCTGGAGCCTAGCTGAAGGATTTTAAGCATAATCTTACTAGTATGTGAAATGAGCACAATTGCATAATAGTTTGAACAATTTTTGGCATTGCCCTTCTTGGGACTAGAATGAAAACTGACCTTTTCCAGTCCTGTTCAAACACTTAGTATGTGTCAATACCACCGAACTTGATGATTGAAGTTTTGTATGCGGCACATGATCATGAAGTATGTATCTCTAAGTCTTCCACTTGGCTTCATCATCTTAATAGATGAATTAATTTAAAAGAATGAAAAGCAAACAAAGAAGTAGAAAAGGAAGTGTAGACACAGTCTCCAAAACAGTGCCAGTTCTTAGAATTTAAGGTCAAAAGAACTCATTAACGAGTGATTCAGGGAGGAGAGTTTATATGAGGTTGAACCATCTATTCTTCTGTCCCATTTGAACTCTGAGTGACAGGCAGCTGATGGTTTCTAATTATTTACAAGGAAGCAGGGGAGACCACAAATGCCCAGCGCAGTCTGGGGAACACCAAGATAAGACATATATTATATGTATCAGCATATTATATTTATCACATGTTTTTATATCCACCTTTTTATGCATAGTGGTGAAATTGGTCACGTTTGTAAATGCTTATTACCACAATTAAAATTAAGATGCAGAACCATTCCATCACCCTAAAGAACTTGCTTTGCCAACCATCCCCACCTCTGTAACCCTAGAAAACTGCTAATGCCTTGGTTTCCAACTATTTGTAACCAGGCAGAAGAGACCACAAAGGCCCACAACAGCCTGGGGAGCAGCTTGATATTCTAAAATATACATGCTAATACAATGACTACATATACATGCCAGGAAATTGATGCTGCTAATCTGCTACCTCAGTTTTGTGTGCACTCTGGTTTGATGGTGGCTCTGAGAGACTTCACCACGTGTACAGGCTCTTGTCACCACCACTAAAGTCACGACAGAGTGTTTTTCCACCTCTCTAAAGAAAGCCTCTTTGCACACCCTCCCGAGGCCTGCAATTCTGACAATCCAGGTCACTGTTGATCTCCTTTCATCTCTGTATTTTGTCCTGTTGAGACTGTTGTATGAGTAGAATCACACTATGTATACAATCATAATAATCCAGTAAGTGTAATCATACACCATGTAGCCTCTGAGATTGATTTTTTTTTTACTCAGCATAACATCCTGAGATCCATCTAGACTATTGCATATATCAATAATCTTTTCCTTTTAATCACTACAGACTGTCCCCAATATAATTAGGATAATTCAATTTAGGATTTTTGGCTTTACAGTAGTGAGAAAGTGGTATGCATTCAGTAGAAACCACACTTGGAATACTAAAATTTTATCTTTTCCTGGGCTAGCAACTTGCAGTATGATATTTCCTGGTGACTCTGGGCAGCAGCAGTGAGCTGAGCTCCTGGCCAGCCTCAAAATCATGAGTGTAAACAACCAACACATTTACAGCTATTTCATGCCCATATATCCATTCTGATTTTCACTTTCAGTACAGTACTCAACACATTCATAAGATTTTCATCATTTTAGTATAAAATAGACTGTGTGAGATAATTTTTTCCCAACTGTAGGCTAATGGGAGTACTGGCCACATTTAAGGGAAGCTACCGCTTCCTTGATAGCTGAGTTGATAAAGAATTTGCTGCAATGCAGGAGACCCTGGTTTGATTCCTGCGCTGGGAAGCTCCTCTGGAGAAGGGATAGGCTACTCATTCCAGTACTCTTGGGTTTCCCTTGTGGCTCATCTGGTAAAGAATTCACCTGTAAGGCAGGAGACCTGTGTTCAATCCCTGGGTTGGGAAGATGCCCTGGAGAAGGGAAAGGCTACTCACTCCAGTAGTCTGGCCTGGAGAATTCCATGGACAGTCCATGGGGTTGCAAAGAATCTGACACGACTAAGCAACTTTCACTTTCAAGGGAAGCTAGGTTAAATATATTAGATGTGTTTTCTTTTTTTTATTTTTAATTTATTTTTATTGAAGTATAGTTTCTTTACAATGTCAGTTTCTGCAATGCAGCAAAGAGAATTAGTTATACATGTATACATTTATCTCCACTCTTTTTTAGATTTCCTTCCTATATTAAATGAACTTTTGACTTACTATTGTTTCAACTTAAAATGATTTATTGCAAAATAACCCTATTGAAGTTGCAAAAGATGTATAAATAATATTTCATTGTGTGAATGTACTATAGGATATTTATCTGTTCATTCAGTGAAGATCATGTTAATTTCCAATATTAATGTACATATATTTTTTCATATTCTAATTTTAGTTTATTTATTTATTTATTTTAATTTTCTTTACATTATCATGTTGGTTTTGCCATACATTGACATGAATCTGCCATGGGTATACATGTGTTCCCCTTCCAGAACCCCTTCTCCCACCTCCCTCACGATTCCCTCTCTCTGGGTCATCCCAGTGCACCAGCCCTGAGCATCAAACCTGGGCTGGCAATTGATTTCACATATGATGATTAACATGTTTCAATGCCGCTCTCCCATATCATCCCACCCTTGCCCTCATCCACAGAGTCCAAAGACTGTTCTATACATCTGGGTTTCTTTTGCTGTCTCGCATACAGGGTTCTTGTTACCATCTTTCTAAATTCCATGTATATGTGTTAGCATAATGTATTTTTGTTTTTCCTTCTGGCTTACTTCACTCTGGATAATAGGCTCCAGTTTCGTCCACCTCAGTAGAACTGTTTCAAATGAATTCTTTTTAATGGCTGAGTAATATTCCATTGTGTATATGTACCACAGCTTGCTTATCCATTCATCTGTTGATGGACATCTAAGTTGCTTCCATGTCCTGGTTATTGTAAACAATGCAGCGATGAACATTGGGGTACACGTGTTTCTTTCAATTCTGGTTTCCTCGGTGTGTATGCTCAGCAGTGGGATTGCTGGGTCATATTAATGTACATATTTTTGTGTGAACATAAAGTTTTCATTTTTCAAGCATAAATACCCAGGAGTGTGATTGCTGGGTTGTTCAGTAAGTGAATATTTAAGTTTATGTGAAACTCTTGGATTGTTTTCTAGAATGACTGGGCCATTCACCTACTAGCAATGCATGAGTGATCCAATTTCTCTGCTTCCTTGCCAGAAGTTGGTATTGTCAGTAATTTTAATTTTATCCCTTATGATAGATATGAAGTGGTTTGTCTTTATAATTTTAATTTAGATTTCCCTAATTTAATTTTAGGGGTATATTCTTTGGATTTTCTACATAGATAATCATGTTACCAGCAAATAGTGGCAGTTTTACTTTTTCTTTCAACTCTATAAGACTGTTATATCTACTTTCTTTATTGTACTGGCTCCAACATCTTGCACTGTACAGAAGGAGTGACAAGAATGGACACTCTGGTTTTGTTCTCTTTATTAGAGAAAATCATAGTCTTTTAGTATTAAGAATACCATTAGGTATTGAGGAGATTCCCCACTATCCTTGTGTTGCTCAGAGTTTTCACCATAACTGACTACTGAATTTTTGCAAATCCCTTTTTTCCTGACTAGATTAATATGATGATATGAGCTTTCTTTTCTACCCTGTTAATATGGTGAATTCCATCCATTGAGTTTCAATATTAAAGTGTCTTGCACCCTTAAAAGAAATTACATTTGTGCTTGGTATATTATTCATTTTATATATCAATGAATTTTACTTGCTAAAATAATTTCAGAAATTTGTGTCTAGCTTCAAGATAAAAGATATTTCCCTGCAGTTTTTGGTTCTTTATGGTCTTTGTCTGATTTGAGTATCAGGGTAATATTAGCCTCATATATTGAGAGAAGAATTATTTTCTTTCTATTTTCTGCAAGAAACTGCATAATTCAATGTTTGACAGAATTCTTCAGTGACACTGAGTCTGGGGATTTTTTTTAAATTAAAACTTCAATTTCTTCATAGACATCGTGACTTCAGCTATCTCTGGCCCCTGCTCTGAGGAGAATGAGGAGGAGCCACCCCTGGAGGCCACCTTGAGGTTTGGGGACAGGCAGCAGGTGCTTCCCGAGCACTGTGCCCGCACAGAAGTAGGTTCCCACATCTGAGGGCTGGGCGGCCGCGAGGTGCAGGGAGCTGTTCTGTCTCGTCTCTCCAAACCGACCCGTCAGTCTCTGCTGTGTCTTCACTTCTCCACCCTTAGCTAATATCATCAAGAGGGCAGGACTGCCCCCAGGGCTCTGCTTATACCACTGTAAGCTGTAAAAAGTGCTTGAGAAATTGCAGTACATGGTGAAGTTCTCTCCTTCTTGTAGAAGCAAGAATTCAGGAAAATGCTTTATCTGTTGTCCATTCATTTCTGTTCAGAAAAGCAGTGAGAAGTAACAGAGAAAGTCTGATTAGCTTTTTTTTCTCTCAGCTGTAATGGTCTCTTTCATTCTTCTTGTGTATTTTCAGTCTTTCCATGTTTCCCTCCCCAACTCCCTCTATCTCCCACATTTTAGTTTTTACGTTTTTTCTCAATATCCTGCCCTCAGTCAGAAAATCCCACTCCTATAGCTGCCTGCAGATAAGATTCCACTGTGCTGAATTTTCTGGGAGCAATCAGGGAACCCCCAAACTCACGTGATATTTGTATCCATAAGATCAACACTGGTGCTAACAGTAGCATCTCCCTTTTCTTCCTCGTCAGAAAGAGTTGCTGAATCTGCCTCTCCTAAAAGGATTTCCCTTGTATCAGCTTCTTCCAGACCTATAGAAATGTGGTTTATATTGCCTTTTGGAAAGAAAATAGAAAGATGTGACTACAATTTGAGACAGCCAATCAGACTTACTACCTTATTACCCACCCATCTTCCCCATGGAGTGTCTATGTTTGCAGATGCTGCCCCTCTGTGGCTGGATCAAAAATTGCTGATCCTGTAATACCTGGTAAATAGTGGTTACTCAAGCATTTGTTGAATGATAAATAAATTTGTATGTTTGCATATGTGAGGATTTGAAAGCAAATGACCCAAAGAGCAATTTGAAAGTGCCCTTCCATGAATGTAAACAAACAGGAATTGCTTGTAGCTATTCAGAAATGTTACCTTTTGAAAACTGTGTGAGCTCCAGAAGCCCTAGTTCTCCCATAACAAATCATCACAAATTTGATGGCTCCAAAATACAAGAATCAGTTCAACCTGGAGGGCAGAAATCTGACAACAAGGTGTCAGCAGGAACATACTCCTTCCAAATGTTCTAGGAGAGACTCCTTCCTTGCCTCTTCTGGCTTCTGGTGGTTCCATGTGGTCCTTTGCTTGTGACTGTAGACCTCCAACCTCCTCCTCCATCGAGAAGACCTCACAAGGACTTCCTGGTGAGGAAGGACACACTTCTCACTTGTGTGTCTCTTAAAAGGACATTTGTCACTGGATTAAGGCCCCACCAAGACAATCCTGTATGATTGGATTTTGATATCCTTTGCTTAATTACATTTGAAAAGGTTCTTTATTAAATTTAAGCTCATATTCACACTTTCCGTGGGTTAGGATGTCAATCTATCTTTCAGGGCCCACCCTCCAATCCACTATAGAGTCCTTAATGTCTTTGAAGTGTTTCCATGTAATTATATAAACAGTAGAAATCCCAAAATTTCTTTAAAGTCAAAAGTAAAACTGAATCTGAATTACTTTATATATAGAAACAGAAAGAGAAACAGGTTTAGGATGTAATGGAAAAGGAAAATCCCATGAGATAACAAAGTTCTTTGAAATGCACATCATTGGGGTAACGTTTCCTTTTCAGGCATGTTGGATTTGAAGACAAATGAAGACAAATCTAGCAATGCTGTGTTGGTAAAGCCTCCACTCCCACCCTAAAAGGGCAATGGCTCTGGAGCAGCACTTGGGGATGCTTTAAAGGTTCCCTGGTCTTCATGCAGATCAGGAGCCCTGCCGCAGTTTACGCAGAAGGATGTAGACCAAGACAGAATAGTCACCCACGGAGAAGGTTGCCCTTTCCCAACTCACACCATTGTATTTGCTATAGCCTATCTCCGGGTCTTGTGATATAAAGGAGATATTTGCTACATGAAAAGAAGGGAACCTGACTGTGCTTTGGTCTGTTGACTAAAAGGAATCTCTTCATGCCTCATAGGAAACAGCTGAATGAATATAAATATAAGATGGCCCTTAGTAGCAAATATTCCTGTCAAACCATCTTAAGAGAGGAGCAGATCCAAGAATATTTATAATTAAATGTTCGCAATATTATCCTCTGAGATTTCACATACGAAATAATGTTACATGAATTGGGCTGTAAAGATTGAGTACATATATGTTTCACACAAATACTTGAGAAGAACCATTCTGACCAAAGAGGACAGCATTTGCAAAGGTTCAGATTAAGGAAAGAGCTTAATACCAGCATAAATGGTTTTATTTTAAAGTGGCTGATGTACATCTAGAGTATGTGACAGAAAAGGGTAAATGACAAAACTAGAAATAACTCAGGGAAAAATTGTACATTGCCTTGCAATTCTTAATATAAAATTTGATCTTTACAATTTCTAATGGTTCCTCATTATCCAAAGATGAGCAGGAAGCAAACAAATTATATGTATATATATATATATATGTTATTGTTGTTCAGTCGCTAAGTCTTGTGAATTCTTTGTGATCCCATGAAAGCAGCACTCCAGACTCCTCTGTCCATGGAATTTCCCAGGCAAGAATACGGGAGTGGGTTGCCATTTTCTTCTCCATTACGTACATACACATATATAATATATATATAATAACTTTATAATAATCTAGAAGTCAGATTCAAAGAGTTAAGAATAAAGGAGGAAAGGGAGTTAGAGGCCCTTGTAGTTACCCAAGTGACAGGTGCTAAATGCTTGGAGAATAGAGATGAGGAAATGGATGTGGGTGCTATTTGAGAAGTAAACTGACATGACCTTGATGATTATTAAGGTCTAGGTGCTTCATTACCACTCTGGTGCCAGTTTGCCATTTGGAACATGATTATTCTATCAGCTCACATGGAAGCTAGTGGCCAAAGTTGCCCCCAGCGATCCTTGCTTCCTGATATCTGGGACCCTGTGTAGCCTCTGTGCGCACCGAGTCCAGGCTGGCGTCATGACTTACTGTAGTGAACAGATGAGCAGAAGTTAACGTCATGCCGGTTCTGAGACGAAAGGTGGCGACTCTTTGGCAGTTGACACCTCTGTGATTTCGGAAGCCCTGAGGCCCAGTGTAAGAAGCGCAGCTCCCTCAGGGCCACAGAGGGAGACCGCACGTAGGGGCCGTGATCACTCCTGAGAGTGTCTGAAGAAGAGATGAGCCGGGCCTCTGAGATTTCAGTTGAGCCTCAGCTTCCAGTCAACCCCACTAATTAAGTGAGTAAACTGAGGGATCCCAGTGCAACTGAGCCCCCTTTCACCGCATGGAGCAGAGGTATCATGAGATAATTACACAGTCAGTTTTGAGGTGGTTTGCTGTGCAGCAAAACACAATGACACTAAAGCCCATGAGGAGAATCCTTTGAGGACTTGTGAGATATTAGCAAAAATAATATGTGTTTTCCTCTCTCTGATTTCTGATTGTCTCTAAGAGCTGGACCTGAAACACCTGTCTGTTTCACCAAACTTCCTTTCACGTGTGGTCTGAGTGCTCCTGCCTTAGCACAGAAGGTGCGCTGGTGATGCTCAGGTGTGGTGAGTGCCTTGGGCCCGTCAGAACAAGGGCAGGTGCTTGGTTGCTCATGTTGGGGTCCTACAGTAAACAGGGAGATGGGAGCTTGCCTTGTTCAGTGTGGTTTTTATATTTCACTCATTCTTCTTGCTCCATGTGACTTTAAAATATGAGGGACTATCTAAGAGGTCAGATCTGTATCTCTATAACTAACACTTTACAGACTATTTTCAATTTCAAATCCATTTGAAAACCCAAAGAAACGGAAAAGTTTGGTGCATATTTGCTTGGTTACATATGACTTTCATAAAGACACAGGTATTTTTTGTAAGGAACGTCATTTCCAGATTTACATTTTTCCCCATGTTTATAAGAGTAGATTTTCCAAATTATCTGCTATTGCAGCCAGGAATTGATTACCTGTGTGGAAAGTGCTTTATCTCCTCACCTCCTAAGATGAGGAAGAACCCAGGGAATATGGAGTCACAAGTCAGTTTCAAGCGCCATTCTATACTGAAGTGCTGTACAAATGTAATCAATTTCTATATGTTCTATGGTATGAAAAGGACATGAAGCACTGTATTGCAGCAACACACAGAATATACAAATTTTGTCCTTGCTTTTCCTCTGTGCTTTTTGTTTCTACCAATTCAGAGTTAGCTAAAACACAGGGTCTTCACTGATAGTATTAGAAATTTCTGCCGTTGATCTCTATGCCAAAAATGTTGAAGACCCAGTTTGAGATGTTGACCAGCAGCTCTTTTTGGCATGTTGTTTTATTCCATAAACATTACTGTTCAGTGAACTACAGATTAACCTCCCTCACTTCTGTGCTCTACCTTTCAGTTCGATGCACATTCATAGAGCAAAATGGATTCAACCATTTGTAATCTGATGGACAAATAGATTCATTACTGCCTTGTAAAATGATCTTTGAAAAAGAAATCTTTTCACATGACTGTCTCTTATATAGTTTCGATCTGAGGGATTTGTATGCAAACCAATATTGTTTTTATAATATGCATTATTTTTCCTAAACATAATAACAGTAATAGATTTTTTAAAACATAAATGTATTAAAGAGAGAGAGCACAAGAGCAATATACTTCAGGAGGATGGACAGAGGATTGATAGTTAACTGCTAATGTGTATGGTGGGGAGAAACCTGAAAACACAAGCTATAAGATGATGAGGCTCAGAAACAAATTAATTCATGTTGATAAACCCCAGAAAGATCCCAGAATTAGCAGCCTGTGCCAGAGGAGCCTGGCGGGCTACAGTCCATAGCATCACACAGAGTCGGACACACCTGAAGTGACTAAGCAGCAGCAAAGTACCGATGCACTATTAAGTGAAAGTGTTAGTCGCTCAGTCATGTCCAACTCTTTGTGGCTCCATGGACTATAGCCCATCAGGCTCCTCTGCCCATGAAATTATCAAGGCAAGAATACGGGAAAGGGTAGTCATTCCCTTCTCCAGGGTATCTTACTGACCCAGGGATCGAACACAGCTCTCCTGCATTGTGGGCAGATTCTTTACCATCTGAGCCATCAGAGAAGCCCAATTTGATATTAAACTGGTGGACTATCTGGAAATCTGCAAAATGAGCACAGGACCAGATAATTGATCAGCTTCATATGCCTGGAAATTACTAAGTAAGAAACTCAGATTCTGGAGTTCAGTTACTTATTCATTATCACAGTTACAATATAAACTGGTGCAGAGACCAAGTTTAGTAGTGAATTTCCCCTATCAATGCTTCTTCCAGATATCACAGTGAATTTAAAAAATGCAAACTGTCACAGAGTAAAGAAATGACATACAGATGTCCATGTAGTGGGAAGTTTGAACTAAAGCAAAGCCAAAATCTGCAATGAGTTAAATGAGACAGAATTGACTGCTCTGGTATAAAACATGCAGATTTCCATGCCAGATAAGTGAGACAGCATATCCCCATATTACATTCATGCACATATGGAAATATCATAAAGACTAGCCCTTAGGATGTAGCAATAGTGAAGACTAAATATTATCCAGGTATAATCATATTATTTTAGACAGGTTTGAAAACTATCTAGTTTACTTGGAATCACAGGAAAAGAGGAGGCTAGGATTGGAATCAATGACATGGCCAGTATACTGGTGGTGGTGGAGATTAGTGATGCTTAGAAACAGTCCAGTTAGTTGAGGGAGCTACAGTGACTGGAATGCCTGTTTATCTATGTCTGCATTGCCCCCTGATTACTGAAAACACTGTAGTTCATTGAATTTCCCTTTTCCTCCCGACAATGGCTCTTCCTCAATGCTGGTCCCAGAGCAGCAGCAGGCATGGGTTTGGGTATGGGCTGCAGGGGGCTGAGGGGCACTGTGTGGAGGCACAGAGGTAGGTGGCTGAGTCTTCAGGCTGGGATCCCCTGATGTACATGGAGCTGTAGCCCTCCTTAGTATTCAGAGTGACTCTCACTCGTCCTTGCTTCTTTTCATCTCCGTTCACACTCATCACAAACAGGTTCTTGGGCCCCTTTGCAGGTTCCCATCTGTACCAGTGTAAAGCATAGAAGGAGCTGGAAGGGAAACTGCAGGTGAAATTCGCGCTCTGTCCTTCCTGAACCCACAGCAAGGCAGGACGCTGATCCACAGTCAAGAGGCTGCTCACTCCTGTTCAGAAAGACAAGGTCACACATAGAAACTGATTTCTCTACAGTGTTCACTGCCTTCACACATTCCCAAATATTAGAATCTCGAGGGGCCTGACTGCATCTCCCTCCTTCTCCATCACCACCCCAGACTGTTCAGAATGTCTTCAGCAGCCCCAGGACTTACGGCCAAGATGAAGCCACAGAAGCAGCCATGAGGCTGGCAAAGTGTTCCTCTCCATTTATTCTGATCAAGTATCCTCAGTAGAGGAATGTTCTGCAGCCTAGATCTGTGAAACGTTCTGCTTCAGAAAATAGGTTTCTGTACCTGGTTGCCCAACCAATCAGAGACAAGACCACATACATATGCTAGAAACATACCAACCATTTCTGCCCTAGAATCAGTTTCCTGTGGTTCAAAATGAGGGATCAAACACCGCTTTCTTGAGACCAGCTTCACAAACATTGAGATGCGCTCACTACACAAAGAGAACTGACAACCTTTCAGAAGTGGGCTGCTTAATTATGGACTGCTACTATTCAACTTGAGAGAGTGGGATGGTAATATGTGACATGAATCCCACTTTGGTTAAGAATCTTTATACGTATTTTAAACAAAATCTTTAAAACTTTGGGAAATTTCATATTCCCCAAGTAGAAATGTTCACCCACTTAATGTGCTGAATTTTGTTTTGCTTCATATACATTATTCTAATATGAAAGTCACAGAGTAGAGTTACGATTATTCCTAATTTACAAATAACAAAAACTGAAGCTCAAGGAGTTCGGGTGATTAACTCAAGGTGGAAAATCAGGTAAGTGGCATAGTAAGAATTAGAACACTTATCTATCTTGTATGGAGCCTATGGTGTTTGGAATCTGTCATGCCCCTCCATTTGTGATATTCTGTAAATATTTTAAATGTCAGAGTAATATATTTTTAAAATAATAGGAATGTGCTTCTTGATTTTCTTTCTCTTTTTTTAAAGAATTTTCTTGATGCCAATCATTTTTAACATCTTTATTGAATTTGTTATAATATTGCTTCTGGGATTTTTTATGTTTTTGTTTTTTGGGGACAAGAGATATGGGATATTAGCTCCCTGAGCAAGAGTCAAACCATCACCCACTGCATTGGATAAGCACTTTAAAGACAACCCAATATTGTATTAAGATAGAGAGTTTCTCTTGGTACAAGGAAAGGCCTGTGATGTAACTAAGGTATGGAGGGAGGGCTCCACTCTGACACTTACTCTGCAGCACCAGGCACGGTATTGAACCTCTCTCGTGTTCAATTTCCATTTCTGTGACTAGTCAGTATCCTTCTGCTGGGCACTGGGCTCACATTGGCATTCATCATCTCATTCACTTCTCCTAAGAACCCTGCAAGGTAGAGTCTATCAATATCCACATTGCAGATATGAGGAAACAGAAGCATAAAAATAATTGATACTCTCCAGATCACTCAACTAATGAGTGGTAGGTCTAGAAACATAATCCAAGTCTTCCATCTCAAGCACTGTTACACTGCCTCCCTGAAGTAGCGTGGACCCAACCTTGAAGGGTTAGGATAAGAACTGAGTGAAAACACACCTGAAAATCCCCTCGCACAGCACTTTCCCTAGCATACGCACGCAGTCAGTTGCAAGAAATGCACAAGACGTTGAGGATTTGGGAGCCAAACTCTCAAATTGTAAAGGAGTCTATCCACAAGATAGATCTTAATAGTTTTTAGGTATATTTGGCAGTTTAAATAGTAGATTTTGTGTCTTTTCATAACTTTCCATGGTCTATCATGTTCTTGGTGTTTAGGGAAAATCAGTTCATTAGGGTGTTATATTGAGAGATTGAGATGTTGTTTTGGAATGAATATACCAAGCAGTGTGTTTAGTTTTTTCCCCCATTTTTGAGTCTTGCTCCCATTCTCAGAATATTTCTATACTATACTACAAGAAAGGACAGAGCAGTAGAAATGATTTCACTTACCAGAAGAAGAAGGAAAAAAGAAAACAACCCTTAGTACAATATTCTGAGCTTTCTTTCCAAGGTAGCCTATTACTTGCCAGCCAAAATTATCCCATGTGAGATGTTTCTCTTTCAGGAAAGTTAAAGATACTTTTTGGCCAACCCAATATTTGTCATTTTGAAGTCAATCATTTTCACATTTGCTAGGCAGAGGTTAAAAACCAGCCAGTTCTCCCAAATCTTCTCTCTCCTATGATCTCTGCCCTGAGACGTTACTGACTTTGGTTCAACAATGGCAGCTCCTATTGTGACTAGCTTGCATGCTTACATGCTTAGTCGTTCAGTCTTTGAAATCCTTCAAACTGTAGCCAGCCCTGCTTCTCAATCCATGTGATTCACCAGGCACATAATACAGGTGACTAGGCGTCTCTGCAACTTAATCCATGATCACTAGAGGGCGGCAAGGAGCCCAGGGTAAGCTTCACAAAATATTTAGCAGGACACCAGGTGGCACTTAGACAAGGCTGTGGTCCCTGTGACACGTTGGCTAGTTTTCTGTGATTCTGGTTTCAGTGTGTCTGCCCTCTGATGGCTTCTCGCAACACCTACCATCTTGGGTTTTTCTTACCTTGGACGTGGGGTATCTCTTCATGGCTGCTCCAGCAAAGAAATTAAACTAAGCCAAGCTGTGTGGGGCCACTCAAGACAGAAGGGTCATGGCAGAGAGGTCTGACAGAATCAGGTCCACTGGAGAAGGGAATGGCAAACCACTTCAGTATTCTTACCTTGAGAACCCCATGAACAGAATAGAAAGGCAAAATGATAGGACACTGAAAGAGGAACTCTCCAGGTCAGTAGGTACCTGATAAGCTACTGGAGATCAGTGGAGAAATAACTCCAGAAAGAATGAAGGGATGGAGCCAAAGCAAAAAAGATTTCCAGTTGTGGTTGTGACTGGTGATAGAAGCAGGTCCGATGCTGTAAAGAGCAGTATTGCATAGGAACCTGGAATGTTAGGTCCATGAATCAAGGCAATGAAAGTGGTCAAACAGGAGATGGCAAGAGTGAACGTCAACATTCTGGGAATCAGCAAACTAAAATGGACTGGAATGGGTGAATTTAATTCAGATGACCATTATATCTACTATTGTGGGCAGGAATCCCTTAGAAGAAATGGAGTAGCCATCATGGTCAACAAAAGAGTCTGAAATGCAGTACTTGGATGCGATCTCAAAAATGACATAATGATCTCTGTTCATGTCCAAGGCAAACCATTCAATACTATGGTAATTCAAGCCTAAGCCACAACCAGTAATGCTGAGTAAGCTGAAGTTGAACGGTTCTATGAAGACCTATAAGATCTTTTAGAAGTAACACCGGAAAAAAGATGTCATTTTCATTATAGGGGACTGGAATGCAAAAGTAGGAAGTCAGGAAACACCTGGAGTAACAGGCTAATTTGGCTTTGGAGTACAGAATGAAGCAGGGCAAAGGCTAATAGAGTTTTGCCAAGAGAACGCACTGGTCATAGCAAACACCCTCTTCCAACAACACAAGGAAAGACTCTACACATGGACCTCACCAGATGGTCAACACTGAAATCAGATTGATTACATTCTTTGCAGCCAAAGATGGAGAAGTTCTATACAGTCAGCAAAAACAAGACTGGGAGCTGACTGTGGCTCAGATCATGAACTCCAAATTCAGACATAAATTGAAGAAAGTAGGGAAAACCACTAGACCATTCAGGTATGACCTAAATCAAATCCCTTATGATTATACAGTGGAAGTGAGAAATAGATTTAAGGGACTAGGTCTGATAGAGTGCCTGATGAACTATGGATGGAGATTCATGACATTGTACAGGAGATGGGGATTAAGACCATCTTCGTGGAAAAGAAATGAAAAAAGCAAAATGGCTGTCTGAAGAGGCCTTACAAATAGTTGTGAGAAGAAGAGAAGCGAAAAGCAAATGAGAAAAGGAAAGACATTCCCGTTTGAATGCAGAGTTCCAAAGAATAGCAAGGAGAGATAAGAAAGCCCTCCTCAGCAATCAATGCAAATAGAGGAAAACAACAGAATGGGAAAGACTGGAGATCTCGTCAAGAAAATTAGAGATACCAAGGGAACATTTCATGCAAAGATGGGCTCGATAAAGGACAGAAATGGAATGGACCTAACAGAGTCAGAAAATATTAAGAAGAGGTGGCAAAAATACACAGAACTGTACAAAGATCTTCATGACTCAGATAATCACGATGGTGTGGTCACTCACCTAGAGCCAGACATCTTGGAATGTGAAGTCAAGTGGGCCTTAGGAACAGAGCTAGTGGAGGTGATGGAATTCCAGCTGAGCTATTTCAAATCCTGAAAGATGATGCTGTGAGAGTGCTGCACTCAATATGCCAGCAAATTTGGAAAACTGAGCAGTGGCCACAGGACTGGAAAAGGTCAGTGTTCATTCCAATCCCAAAGAAAGGCAATGCCAAAGAATGCTTAAACTACCACACAATTGCACTCATCTCACATGCTAGTGAAGTAATGCTTAAAATTCTCCAAGCCAGGCTTCCGCAATATGTGAACTGTGAACTTCCAGATGTTCAAGCTGGTTGTAGAAAAGGCAGAGGAACCAGAGATCAAATTGCCAACATCCGCTGGATCATCAAAAAAGCAAGAGAGTTTCCGAAAAATATCTATATCTGCTTTATTGACTATGCCAAAGCCTTTGACTGTGTGGATCACAATAAACTGTGGAAAATTCTTAAAGAGATGTGAATACCAGACCCTCTGACCTGCCTCTTGAGAATCCTGTATGCAGGTCAGGAAGCAACAGTTAGAAATGGACATGGAACAACAGACTGGTTCCAAATAGGAAAAGGAGTACATCAAGTCTGTATATTGTCACCCTGCTTATTTAACTTATATGCAGAGTACATCTTGAGAAATGCTGGGCTTGAAGAAGCCCAAGCTGGAATCATAATTGCCAGGAGAAATATCAATAACCTCAGATATACAGATGACACCACCCTTATAGCAGAAAGTGAAGAGGAACTAAAAAGCCTCTTGATGAAAGTGAAAGAGGAGAGTGAAAAAGTTGACTTAAAGCTCAACATTCAGAAAAACACTCCATAGAAGGTTTTAATTATCTTTGACTGCTTTATTGCAGTCATCTGATTCTCATTTCTTGATCTCCTTAGTATTCATTTATATCTCATCTTCTCATGTTTAAAATTTACTTAAAAGCCCATATAATTCAAATGTTTATAAGGGAGGTTGGTACAGACTAGGCACTCAAGAATTATCTGTTTACTGAATGAGCCAGTGAATTTATTGAATTTAATGAAAATGTTATGTTGAATACTGTTTAAATTATTTAAATTAAGGGATTTGATTTAGGTCATACCTGAATGCCCTAGTGGTTTTCCAGCCTTTCTTCAATTTAAACCTGAATTTTAAAATAAGGAGCCCATGATCTGACCACTGTCAGCTCCAAATCTTGTTTTTGCTGACTGTATAGAGTTTCTCCATCTTCGGCTGCAAAGAATATAACCAGTCTTATTTCTGTATTAACCATCTGGTGATATTCAAGTGTAGAGTGGTCTCTCATGTTGTTGGATGAGGGCATTTGCTATGACCAGTGTGTTTTCTTGGCAAAACCATGTTAGCCTTTGCCCTGCTTCATTTTGTACTCCAAGTTCAAACTAGCCTGGAGTAAGTTTGCATTGCTTCCTGAGTTTGCATTCTAGTCCCCTATGATGAAAAGGACATATTTTTTTGGTGTTAATTCTAGAAGGTCTTGTAGATCTTGATAGAACCATTCTTCATACATCTCTTTAGGTTCCAGTTTAAAACCATAATGTCACCATCATTGAGACGTCCATTCATCCTGTTCTGGGTCAAGTACTTCCTCATACCCAAATCTCCAAGGAGCCCTCTAAATGGTACACTCTGACAATAAAGGTTTGAGACGTTTTTCACAGTTAGGAAAGTTATGTCTCATTTCCCAAAGATTACAATTATTGGAACAATAAAACCTGTCTCATAGGGTTTTGATATTTAGATTAGATAATGAGTCGGAAATGCATTCTACAGTTCCTGACATATAGTAAGTTCAGTAAATATCAATTTTCTATAGTCTGCTAAAACCTGCCTTTCCTTCAGTGTCCAGATTTGTGATCTGCTTCCCGCCCGCCCCCACCCACCTGCCACATCAGTTCAGAGATGGAAGCTTCTAGGACGTTTACTTAATCTCTTATTTTCTTGGAAACAGTCACTATTTTTCCTATTCTTTGTATCATGTACAACTAGCTACACTGACATATTGACACACCCAGGCTGCTGAAAAGACACAGATGGAACAGGTGAGGTTTGCTTTTGGCTTCCCTAAAAATAATAAAATCAAGGACATCTTGCATGTTTACTAGCTACTATTGAATGTAATATTTCTGATTTGGATCTCTAAGATTTTACTGTTCTTATTAACTATTTCCTCTTCTTATTAATTTATGAGTTTTAATAAATTCTGCATTTGATTCCTTTTTCAGAAATGTGTTTCGCATATATTGCCTTCCACTCTGGTATTTACTTTCCCCTCTCTTATCAGTGATTTTCAGCAACAATGAAAATAAAAATTTAAAAATATACATTCATGTTCATAAGACTCTCCCCTGCAAGTTTTATTTGTTTTTTTCTTTAGAAAGTTTAGAAATGCCTTCCTTTTGTGATGGCTATTGCCTGTGATGAAAAGTCAGGCATCATTCTTAACGATGTTTTCCAGAATAGAACATATCAGTTTCCCCTGAGTATTTGCAAGATTTTTTTCCACTAAAATAGACCCTTGGATTTGTCTTCAGTGCTTGCAAACTTCTACCAAAATCACAGTGGTAGACTTGCAGAATTCCTTATTCATCTTTATGTCTTTCTGCATAGCATTGCTCCTGAAAAAGGAGCTTGTTTTATAAGAAGTCAAGTACAACAGTGAGTGGAGGTCCTTGCTATGATAAAGAGGTTATGGAATGGGTAATGGCATTTATAGGTAGCTATAAATGCCAATTACAATCATGTGGTCATTTGTAGTACCAAAAGCTATAATAGTTAGAAAATTATTTTCATTTTATATGAATATATTTATGTATACATTAACCATTTTTAACTTCCCTCTCCTGTTTGCCTGCCTGTAGTAACATAAAGTATGCCACTACAAATTAATCTGTCTATTGTATCTCAGTAGTTAATATAGAGGATTCAATGGGAGAGTGTGACTCAGATAGAAGAGGAAAGAACATCACCTTAAATGGATAAATGAACTTGGTATTCTCTTTGAAGGAGACAACTAGTTTTGGTTGTATGAAGAATAATTGCATCACATTAATGGGAAATATAGCTTTCCTGTGGTCTTTATTGGAAAGCTGTGTTATTCAAAGAGGTATAGTTGAATGCCTAGTTAACAAGGAGGGAAGGTAACTAGTTAAGTTGTACTGTGTCAACAACCTGAAATTTTATTTCCCAGGATTTGCTTCCCTCTATGGTTCTGGATTAGGGTTGGCTATGAAAGAGATTCGTGTAAGTTTTGGAAGGTACTTGCAATGAGGTAGCCAAGTTTCTATGTTCTACAGGTTGATGCACGGTTCCAGTGACTGTGGCAGTACGTAATGTTGCTGCTGCTCTGATAGTTCAACTTTTTGTTGACTCAGAACCCCTCAACCTTCCACCAGATATCTTATCCATTTTCTCTTTTTATTAGATCAAGTATGCATTTAGCACAATGGAAAATGACATGCATTTCTGAAGGTCACCCACTACTGTGAGACTAAAGGAGGTAAGAGACAGACAAGTTTTAGTGTGTCTTGTGGGTTCCATTGTCCTCATATATTTCCATACATGTCACAGTTTGTCCATGCTTTTGTCCAAATCCAACTTTCCTTCACAAATGTTACTCTAGTTGACTTACAGTGAATTCAAGCTCAACACCGGATACAAATATAACAGTTTCTATGGGCTCTTCAACCAGCTCTAGCCATTGCCTCTGTTCGCATCCTTATAACTAATCTCTTACTCTGCATCACTGGTGGTTCTCCTCTGATTGTGCCCCAATACAAAATCTGAGGGGAAAGGACTAAGGGAATTATTTTCATGATGATTCCAGATACTACACCCAGATTTGCAATGTGATCCTCTTTATGTGAAAGTACCACTCTATATTATTATGGGGCAAGTTTTCAAATTTAGAAAACTTTATACATGTTCTGTGTGTTTGATTTAAAGTCAAAAATTTAGGAGGAGAATATATCAGTAGAAAGTTACTCTGGACACCTGCTTCCAAATGACATAGTAGGAGCTTTTATTTAGAATTAAATCTTCTGCTCCAGACCACAGACGAAGCAACCACAGGACTACCATTTCTTGTCTGGGGTCTGCAGGGGTGTATTTCAGCCTGGGTCCCATACCAGCGGGGCTCTCTCTTATTAAGCTCTGGGGTTTTTGTTCAGCTTTTCCTATTACTTCAACCATGGTGAGTTCCCAGAGAGTGCAGAAGTACTTTGCAGAGTCTTCCAGCTGTACGTCTGAAATGGTGAGACTGATGGATTTACGTGATTTCTGAAAATTTACAGAGTAGCGGCCATCCCTTGCATTCTGGCCATAAGAACTCTGATGAATAAAGTAAATTATCTCTCCACTGGGAAGCTGCTTATACCAAAAAATGATGTAACTGCTCCTACTTGTTTCATACCGACAGTTCAGGGTAACTGACTCCCCAACTCGACTGGATATGTCTGGCTGGTCTTGAGTAACTTTCTGGGCTACACTGGATCCTGTGGGGAAAATAAGAAAACAGAGATGAAGCAGTGAGTAAAACAGTATAGGAATTAGACTAAAAAAAAAAAAAAAAGAACTGAAATCATAAGATGCTTGCTTCTTTTGTAGAATACCTACCAGAGAAGATGAAGGCCAAGAACACCCAGGGCAGACTGGAGAGTGGCATGAGGCACGGATTCCCTGCACGAATGTGCTGAGTTCTGCCTTGAGCTGAGAGGTCAGTGTCTTTGAGTGCCTGGCAGCACTTCCTGTGTGACTCCTTCAAACAGGAAGTGGGGTTTATCATGTTCATAGACGACATGGTCTTTGCACAGATGGGAAAGAAAAGTCTAACTCACCACAAACCCTTACTTTGTCTATTTTTCTTTCGCTGGTAATTAAGTTAGGCAAAGCCTGAAACAGGGGCTTTGCAAAAGCAATTATTTTAAAGGTTTGAACTGAAGGGAGCTGAAGAACAAACAAGTTGATATTCACTAATGATTATTCCGCAGAATAATTTTGCCATCCCGTTTTAAATAGGCTTTTTTTAAAATTGGAGTTTAGTTGATTTACAGGGATGTGTTACAGCAAAATGAAATGTGCATTGACAGAGGAATGGATAAAAATATATCACTTATGTACAATGATGTTGGTGCTATTGTTTAGTCACTAAGTATGTCTGACTCTTTGGGATCAATGGGCTGTATCCTGCCAGGCTTCTCTTTCCATGGGATTTCCCAGGCAAGAATACTGGAGTGGGGAGCCATTTCCTTCTCCAGGGATATTCCTGAGCCAGGAATCGAACCCGTATGTCCTGCTTGGCAGGTGGATTCTTTACCGCAGAGCCACCAGGGAAAACACACAATGAAATCACTCAGCCATGAAAAAGAATAAAATAATGTTGTTTGTAACAACATGAGCAGACCTAAAATAAGATTTAGTATAAGCTGTGAACCCTTCTTGTAATCTACTTACTTACTAGTCATTCATTTAGCCTGTACTTACATTTCTCTATCCAGAATCTAAATACTCTATTTAAAAACTCATAGACTTTTGGCCTTTTTGGTGAAAGGCAGTCTTATTAACATGTTTCTTTCTAGGCTTAAGGGCTCTACTAGGTTTTTCCAATACATAAAATTATTTCAACATCAAATGATAAAATATCTGTCCTTCCAACTTTCAAAGTCTATTCTGTTTTCTATGTTTGTGTGAATTTATAATAAGAATAAAATAATTATTCTTTTGAAACTTGATATTGAGTTTTATTTATCAGACTCTAAGGAGGATTAGAACATCCCGTCCTGTTCCTTCCACAAGTAGAATTGCACTTATTAGATTATGTTTCTTAGACTTGTCCTCAGGTCACTTTTTCATCCCACTGCCCCAAAGTGTTCAGTCTCACTAGTTAGTTGCTTGTTATTTTTTCTTTTTGTTAAATAAAGTTAAGATAAGCATGCCAGTTCTTTCTGAGCCATAATACTATAAGGCACTCCAACAAAACTTGGTATCTACAGACTGCAAGCACACAGTATAGGTCTCCAGCACAGAAGGTGATCGCTGAAATTTGTGAACTGTTTGTTACCTGTTCATTTGAATGTAGCTGTCCATTTTCCACTTGGTTTTATTGTTTTAATGGATGAATTAATATAAAAGAACCAAAGGCAAATGAATAGTGGAAAAGAAAGCACAGATAAGATCTCGGAGACAATGCCAACTCCTTGCTTTTAAGTTTCTTGAGTGGCGTTAATGACTGATGCGTGGAGGAGAGTGCACGTTTACTTGAGACACCTTCTCCTTTGTCCCATTTCACCTCTGAGTGCTTACAGGCAGCTGATGCCTGGTTTGCATTACCAAACCTACTTGTATTTAAGTAGAAGAGATCATGAATGTCCATAGCAACTGGACAGCAGCATGAAATTGTATATGTAGCACATGTATCTGTATATAGTAATTATAAATATTATATATACACCAGAAAATTAATATTGATAAAATATTACTAAAATACAGGTGATAATCTGATATATCATTTTTATTACGCATACCTCTATGAAATTTTGTCACAGGTATAGGTTTTTGTACCACCACTAAAATCATGATACAGTATTGTCCCATCTCCCTAGAGAAAACCACTTTCACACTGTCTCCAACCTGGAAACTCATGATAACTCCTAGCAACTACTGATATTTTCATCTCTATATTTTTTCCTTTTGAGAATGCTGTATAAGTAAATTCATACATCATGTATGAATATGTAACAATATGGTGTGTAAGCAGGAGTCAAAAGACTCCTGAGATACTTTTTTCACTCAGCATTGAGATCCATCTAGGCTATTGCATAAATCAGTAGTATGTTTCTTTTAATCACTACAGACTGTCCCCAACTTGAGATGAATCAATGTAGGAGTTTTCACCTTATGATAGTGAGAAACATATATGTGTCCACTAGAAGCCATACATTGTATTTTGAATTTTTACTTTTTCCTATGTTAGCAATATGCTGTATGACATATGGTAGTCATGCTGGGCAGCAACTCTGAGCTAAGCTCTCTGTCAACCCTGGGATCATGAGGGTAAACAACTGATACATTTAGAAACATTTTAAAACATACCGTCATTCTGTTTTTCACTTTCAGCACAACACCTTTGAGGTTAGACCAGGCAAGACTCTGATGCACAGTAGGTTAAGTATATTATATGCGCTCCACTTACATTTTCAACCTAAAATGGTTTATTGAGATTTAACTGTATTTCAAGTTCAGATAGATCTATAAGTAATATTTTATTGTATGGGTGTATCACAGCATGTTTATCTATTCACACAATGAAGACCATTTGGCTGGTTTCCAGTTTTTGGCCATCACAAATACAGCTGCCTTGTATATTCCTGTACCCATTTTTGTGTGAACATGTTTTCCATTTCTCAAATATAAATGCCCATGAAAGAATTTGATTGCTGAGTTGTAAGGTGAGTGAATATTTAAGTTTATGTGGAACTGCTAAACTGTCTTTCAGAATGACTGTACCATTTACCCACCAGCAATGTATGAGTGGTCCAGCTTCTCTATATCATTGCCAGAACTTAGTTATCATCAGTATTTTTCATTTTAGTCATTAAGAAAGATGTGGAGTAGTATCTCATTGTGGCTTTAATTTGCATTTCCTTGATGGCTAATGATGTTGAACATCTGTTTATATGCTTATTTCCCTGACACAGCTCTTCCATGATGTGTTTGGATGAACCATTTTCCAATTAGACTACTCGTTTTCTTCTTACTGAGTTTAGACAGTTCATTGCTTTCTGAATACCATCCTTTGATGAAAATACATTGTGAAAATAGTTCCTGCCATTCTGTGGTTTGTCTTTTTCATTCTCTTTATAGTATCTTTCACAGAGCAAGCATTTTTACTTTTGATGAAATATTTTATTTTTTATAGATTGCGCTTTAACGTCATAACGAAAATCATTTTGTCTAACACTTGGTCCTGAAGTTTTTTTATTAATTTATTTACTTTAGTTGGAGGCTAATTACTTTACAATATTGTAGTGGTTTTTGCCATACATTGACATGGATCCGCCATGGGTGTACATGTGCTCCCCGTCCTGAACCCCCCCCCCACCTCCCTCCCCATCCCATCCTCTGGGTCATCCCGGTGCACCAGCCCCGAGCACTTGTCTCCTGCATCGAACCTGGGCTGGTGATCTGTTCCACATAAGATAATACATGTGTTTCAATGCTATTCTCTCAGATCGGCCTACCCTAGCCTTCTCCCACAGAGTCCAAAAGACTGTTCTATACATCTGTGTCTCTTTTTCTGTCCTGTATAAAGGGTTATCATTATCATCCTTCTAATGAAGATTTTTTTTCAAAAAGATTTAGTTTTAGATTTTACACTTGGATGTACAGTCCATTTTGAGATTCTTCTCAAATTTTTGTATAAGGTGAGAGATTTAGGCCAAGATTCAGTTATTTGCCTGGGAATATCCAATTGTGCCTGAATCATTTGTTCATAAGACTATCATTACTCCATTGAATTGTCACTGCACCCTTGCCAAAAAATCAAACTTCTCCACTTTTCCACATCCCCACTTGGAATGAGTCAGTAGCACTATCTTGTTAATAATTTTTTATTTTCTCTTTTTATTCATTTTTATTTAATTTTTTATCTTGTATTGGAGTATAGCTAATTCACAATGCTGTGAGAGTTTCAGGTAGACAGCAGAGGGACTATTTTTTTATCATTGTAACATCTGTACTATATTTCACTTTTTCATTCTTTATATTTCTAATTTGTGTTTTCTCTTTTTTCGTCATGATAATTCTATCTAGGAATATATAGTTTATTAATCATTTTAGCAAACTTAACTTTGTATCTCATGGGTATTTCTATCATTTTCCTTCTGTTTTACCAATTTGACATTTTTATTTTCTTATTTCAGTTTATATTAGTTGTAATTTGTTCTTTGTTTTCTATCTTTTTTGTTGAAAGTTTAGATAATTGTTTTGCAGCCTTTTTCTTTAGAAATATAAGTATTTAAAAAGATGAACTCCTCCTATGTAAAACATTACCTGTGAAAGTGAAAGTGGAAGTAACTCAGTTGTGTCTGACTCTTTGTGACCCCATGGCCTGTACAGTTCATGGAATTCTCGAGGCCAGAGTACTGGAGTGGGTACCCTTTCCCTTCTCCAGGTGATCTTCCCAACCCAGGGATTGAACCTAGGTCTCCCGCATTGCAGGCAGATTCTTTACCAGAATATCATGAGATATTACCTGTATCTCATAATATTTATTTTCTTTCAAACTATTTTCTAACATCTAAGTAATTATTTCTTTAACCCTTGGGTTACTTTAAAACTTAATGCCTAAATTCCAAATATTTGGAAGTTTCTAAAGATATCTTTTTGCTATTGATTTTATAAGTCAATTCCACTACCTATCAAAGGATAAATTCTGTACAATTTCAGTTTTCTTAAACATATTAAGCCTTCTTACACAGAAACAAATTGTGTGTGTATGTATACTTTATCTACACAACGGGGTGTGTCTGGAGCCTAGGCTGCAGATCTGAGTACAGGCTGCAGGTGCCCGGGGAGCACTGTGCCCTCGCTGCACAGACGTAGGTGGCCGAGTCTCCAGGCTGGGAAGCTGCGATGTGCAATGAGAGCTGTTTGGCATTTGTACTGAGGAAAACTGTTAACCTTTCTTTTTATTCACAACCAAATGTATGGCTATCAAGAATGCAGGGCCTTTACCAGCGTATGGCTGATGCCATGGGAAGTAGTCAAACTCACTGTTTTCCTAACTACAGTTCAGAATGGAAATCTCTCCTTCCTGGACTGTCCGCGACTGAGGGCTCTGTTTGAGATTGAGAGCAAAGACAGGAGTCTATTTTTGCACGGGTGTGGTTGTGAAGAGAATGCTGTTTCCATCACTAAATTGGAAACGTTCTAGATGAGAGAGAATAAGGAGAAACTACGAGAGAGAGAAAGGTATTATAAATGGTCAGTTTTTAGTTAAGGCCATGTGGAAGGAATTTTCAGAGTCTTTTGCTTCCTTAACTAACGTGGAGTGTAAAGATAATCATTTCAAAGCTCCTTTATAAATGTTCTGCTCTCTCTTCCATTTCACCAGCCTTTGAAACCCAAAGATAAGATGAACTCCCATTTCTGTTTTTACAGCAAACCAGAGCCATGCACTAGATTCTGGGATAATGTTAAACGATAAAGATGTTGGCTAATAAACCTTATTGACTGTATAGAATGCCACAGTGTTTCAGGAGCCCTTTAATGCTTCCCTGAGAGCTTAGTTGGCAAAGAATCCACCTGCAATGCAAGAGACCCCGGTTCGATTCCTGGGTCAGGAAGATCCGCTGGCGAAGGGATAACTACCCACTCCAGTATTCTTGGGCCTCCCTTGTGGCTTAGCTGGTAAAGAATCCTCCTGCAATGCGGAAGACCGAGTTTGAAACCTGGGTTGGGAAGATCTCCTGGAGAAGGGAAAGGCTACCCACTCCAGTATTCTGGCCCGGAGAACTGCATGGACCGCATAGCCCATGGGGTCTCAAAGAGTCGGACACGACTGAGCGACTGTTACTTTCAGCTTTATGTTTAGATAAAAGGCTATGGCAGGTACTATTCATTGCCTACAAGTAGATTTACTTCTTCATCCTTACCAGAATCCCTATGTTCTGTTTTTCAGCAATGTTTCTAGAAAAACATGCATACCTTCCCCAGACTTTCATAGCTTGAGATCAGCTTGAACTCTGTTCTAATCAATAAGATGTAAGCATCCTGAGCGATTTATCACCCTTTCCTATTCACTAGACTTTTCTACTTTTCCTAATAATGCCAAATGTCAATGGGTTAGTACCTTGCTAATACATGCGTGCATGCGTGCTAAGTCGCTTCAGTCATGAAGCGACTCTATGGGCTCTTTCTGACCCTCTGGACCCTCTGGAGCCTGCCAGGCTCCTCTGTCCATGGGATTCTCCAGGCAGTAATACTGGAGTGGGTTGCCATGCCTTTTCCAGGGGATCTTCTCTACCCAGGGATCGAACCCTGGCTTTAAAAATCACTGTCTTTTTAGAAAGCCCTAAATGTATCTTTTAATCTTCATTACCATTTAGTGAGTTATTCTGAGGCCTATGCTACCTACTAGAAAGCTAAGCCTCAAAGAGATTTTAAAAGTTGCCTATATTCAGTCTTAATATGTCTTAGCCCAACGGCTACATTTATTTTTCAATCTGCTGATGTCAAGCTCCAAAATCTTGGCATGTGTTGCTCAGTGTGGCCTCCCTGGAAGCAATATCAGGAAGAAAGCTGCCAAATGATGAGTCACCTGGAAAGTAAGCGGAATGAGTCACAATACCCATTGCAGAAGGTGAAACATTCCAGGGCAAAAGGTCACGTGTTAGAATAAAAATGGCTAACAAACACATGAAAAGATGCTCAACATCACTCATTATCAGAGAAATGCAAATCAAAACTACAATGAGGTACCACTTTACACCAGTCAGAACGGCTGCCATCCAAAAGTCTACAAGCAATAAATGCTGGAGAGGATGTGGAGAAAAGGGAACCCTCTTACACTGTTGGTGGGAATGCAAACTAGTACAGCCACTATGGAAAACAGTGTGGAGGTTCCTTAAAAAGCTGCAAATAGACCTGCCATATGACCCAGCAATCCCACTGCTGGGCATATACACTGAGGAAACCAGAATTGAAAGAGCCACGTGCACCCCAATGTTCATCGCTGCATTGTTTACAATAGCCAGGACATGGAAGCAACCTAGATGCCCATCAACTGACGAATGGATAAGAAAGCTGTGGTATATATACACAATGGAATATTACTCAGCATTAAAAAAAAATTCATTTGAAGCAATTCTACTCAGATGGACGAAACTGGAGCCCATTATCCAGAGTGAAGTAAGCCAGAAGGAAAAACAACAATACAGTATATTAACACATATATATGGAATTTAGAAAGACAGTAATGAGAACCCAACATGGGAGACAACAAAAGGAACGCAGATGTATAGAATAGACTTGTGGACTTTGTGGATGAGGGTAAGGGTGGGATGAGATGGGAGAAGGGCATTGAAGCATGTTAATTGTCATGTGTCTAATCAATCGCCAGCCCAGGATTGATGCTCGGGACTGGTGCAGCGAGATTTCCCGGGGGGGGAGGGAGGAGGGAGGGGGGACCCGGAGGGGAAGCATATGTAAACCCATGGTGATATCATGACAATGTATGGCAAAAACAATAATAAAAAA
>ML661891.1:129292-139930 GCA_007570785.1 Antilocapra americana | reverse complement strand
CCCATGGTGATATCATGACAATGTATGGCAAAAACAATAATAAAAAATAAAAAAAAATTTAAAAAAAAAGAAATTTTTGATAGATTTGACAGTAAAAGAACTAAAGACAATATCATTAAAAAAATAAATGGTAGTATGTTAGAATAAAACATACTAACAGACACAAAAGTTGAAATATCAAGTAAGATATCAAAATAATTCTAGCAAATAAAAATGAAACTAATCTAATGGAAAAAGTGGTCCAAAGATAGAAATAAGCATATGACGAAGGTTGAATGAAAGCGCCAGTATACCAAGAAAAAAGTTGCTCAAAAGCACTAGGGGTCAGTAAAATGCTACAAAGTACAGTTGGATTGCTAAAATGAAAAAGGGTGATAATTCTCAATTTTTAGAAGATGCAAAGTACACCTTCTCACTCCCTGTTGGTTGAAGTATAATTGTTTATACCACTTGAATGGAAAGTTGTCACTTAACCAAAAAATTTTTAAATGCACCTTGTTTTGCAAACAGCCATTCCAGTTTCAGAAATTCCATTACAATAGACATGTCTCCATGTATACAAGTCAATCTACAAAGATGTATAAAGACAACACTCTTTATGATAGCACAGTAATAGAAATAAATATTTATTAATGGAAAAGTAGTTAATAATACAATATTTCAGAGTACTACATAGACATTATAAAGAATAAATTGGACCACTTCCCAGGTGGCACAGTGGTAAACAATCTGCCTTCAATGCAGGAGACAAAGGAGACCAGTTTTGATCCCTGGATTGGGAAGATCTTCTGGAGAAGGAAATGGCAACCCACTCCAGTATTCATGCCTAGAAAATCTCATGGATAGAGGAGTCCAGAGGACTACAGTTCTTGAGTTGGCAAAGAGTCAGATATGAAAGAAGTCTTTGAAACAAGGAGAATTATTTGTATTTTTCTCACTTTTAGGTTGAAATTAACACACTGGAACCAATATTTTATTGACATGGGAAGGAACCATGAAAAATTGCTAATGCTTCTCACTTTATTTCTATGTTGCAATTAGGATTCTTAGTATTCCCATAATTCTTCTCAGCCATATGAATCAATGAAGCACTTCTTCCTTGTCCTTTTCTTTATGCATCTTCTCCCCTTTTCCTTCCCTTCATTTTCCTCATCTCTTATTGTGCTCTGTCTCTCCTTCCAGATGACTCTAGATTTGCTCTAGTGACTGCTCCCCTGCTGTGTCCCCCCTTCTTCCCACCAGAGATACTGCACAGGTGCAGCCCGGTCTGTCCCACTGTGCCTCTCTCACAATGCAGTAGTACATGGCGGTGTCTCTCAGGGTGACCTGGGGCAGGACCAAGGTGCTGGCCTTCCTGTCGGAAGCTATGGTCAGGGAGCCCTTGCTGCTGTTCACTGTGCCTCGTAAGCCATGAACGACATACTGCGGACTCTGATTGGGATTTTGCCGATACCAATGTATATAGTCATTTCCACCAATGGTAGAGTGGTTACAAGGCAGGTTTACATCCTCTCCTTCAGGAAAATCCATGGAGCTGGGCTGGGTGGTCTTAGCATCAAACACATTCCCTGGGGGGTTAAGAAATCAAATTAACTCCAGAGGACAAATTAGTGTAATTCTATGGATCAAAGGCATAACCCTCCTGTAACTGTCTGGCCCTAACCACTCCTCCAGTGTTTCTACTTATGTCCTATAAAAATATTGTTGATGTTCATTATTGGACTGCAAGGAAATCAAACCAGTTATCATAAAGGAAGTGAACCCTAAATATTCATTGGAGAGACTGATGCTGAAACTGAAGCTCCAATGATGAGAAGAGCTGACTCATTGGGAAATACCCTGATTCTGGGAAAGACTGAAGGCAAAAGGAGAAGGGGGCATCAGAGGATGAGATGGTTAAACAGCATCACAATCGATATGAATTTGCACTTACTCCAGGAGATAGTAAAGGACAGAGGAGCCTGGCATACTGCCATCCTTTTGGTTGTAAAAAGTTGGATACAACTTAGCAACTGGACAACAACAACAAAATTAAAGAGACCAAAGATATGTGGCAAGAATCAGAGATTCCACAGGCTTTGTTCCATGGGTCCTTGGCTTAATAAGCCCAGAGAATTCTTACAACCTGCTTACTGCTAAGGACTCTTCTGGTATTGTGGCTATGATTTATTTAAACTGTAATGTAGAAGACAGTCCCCTTTAGCAAACCCACAGAGCATTTCTAAGTTCCATCACTATAATGCTGAATAAAGCACAGGGAGAGGAGTAGAGAGTAAGTGACTGTTTGTGGCCCTTTGCCCTCAAAGTCATCCCTTGTAGACACAGAACACTTACCCAAGGTCAGAAATACAGTTACTCCAGTCACCAGCCTCATACTTCAAGGACAAGCTAGGACCATGGACCCAGAGTTCAGGCTTGTGTCTGATCCTTGGCTTGAGGAGGTTCCAGAGAGCAGAGGCAACAGCTGTCAGTAAAAACTTACCACCAGTGCAGATACTGCTGTGTTGTTGCCAGTATCATCTCAGCCAATGATCAAGCATTTCCTTATCTATGTCTTCCTCTCCGGTTCTAGTCATGTCCCCAAAAGATGGTGAAACATCCCCAGCTCACAGTGAAATCATCTATGAAGTTTAATGTCTGGCTCTGGAAAAGGAACACCAATCACAATGATATGTCTATGCACAATTATTGGTCTTTCATTTGTTTCTTAAGAAACTGGCTGATGCTCCATGAAGCTTGAGGAGCACAAGGTTTAATCCCAGAAAAATATACTGAACTCTGTGTTGTAAAATGATGAAAATTTCCATCCACATTCCAGAAAATGTATGGGAGATTCAAAAGTAGGCAGTGATGTGCTCTGGGAGACAGGAAAACTTAAAATAACATTGAGACTAATAGCTACACACCCTAGAACTTGCAGCAGCTCTTGTAAGGGTTCTTGGACTCATGCATCTATTTCGAACTAGGTAGACATTTTCCATGCATTTGTTCTTAATAAACTAACTGATTGACATAGACGGTGTTCACCTCCTCCTCCTTGAACAGTGGTGCTTAATCCTCATGTTCCCTCTGCCGATGCTTGTGGATGTCGTGCAGCAAGGACGCTAAGTCAGAGGAACAGACGGAAATGAAGGAAAACAAAGCGGAGGTGGGGTGGAGGTGTGTGTGAGTGGTAGAAAAAGTTGGAGGAGGGAAAAAATGGGTATCAGGAATAGAAAAAGGAAGGGAAAATCAGAGCAGGGAAATGGGAAAGCATATTAGAAAGGTACTTGGAAAGGGCTTAGGCTACTGGGCTAACCTGAATCCTGGACCACACACATTCAACAAAGGAAAATCAAGCACAAGTTGTCTAAAAAAGATGAGAGTATGTCATTTTTCCTTTTGAGGGCACATCAATGGAAAATAAATTTCCATTCCCTTCTCCCAGAAAGAAACACTGTTTTCAGATGAATCAGCCCCATCTTGTGACTGAATAGAACTGCAGATCTAAATCCGGACCAAAAGTCAGCAACTTTTTTTTTTTAATTTTCTTTACTTTATTGTGTTGGTTTTGCCATACAGTAACATGAAACCGCCATGGGTCTACACATGCTCCCCCTCCAGAACCCCCCTCCCTCCCCCCTCCCGATTCCCTCCCCCTGGGACATCTCGGTGCACCAGCCCCGAGCATCAGTCCTGGGCTGACGATTGATTTCACATATAGTAATTAACATGTTTCAATGCCATTCTCCCATATCCTCCCACCCTTGCCCTCTTCCACAGAGTCCATGTGTCTGATCTATACATCTGCGTTCCTTTCGCTGTCTCACATGTTGGGTTCTCGTTACCACCTTTCTAAATTCCATATATATGCGTTAGTATACTGTATTGTTGTTTTTCCTTCTGGCTTACTTCACTCTGGATAATAGGCTCCAGTTCTGTCCACCTGAGTAGAACTGATTCAAATGAATTTTTTTTAATGCTGAGTAATATTCCATTGTGTATATGTACCACAGCTTTCTTATCCATTCGTCAGTTGATGGGCATCTAGGTTGCTTCCATGTCCTGGCTATTGTAAACAATGCGGTGATGAACACTGGGGTACACATGGCTCTTTCAATTCTGGTTTCCTCAGTGTGTATGCCCAGCAGTGGGATTGCTGGGTCATATGGCAGGTCTATTTGCAGTTTTTTAAAGAATCTCCACACTGTTTTCCATAGTGGCTGTACTAGTTTGCATTCCCACCAACAGTGTAAGAGGGTTTCCTTTTCTCTACATCCTCTCCAGCATTTATTGCTTGTAGATTTTTGGATGGCAGCCATTCTGACTGGTGTAAAGTGGTACCTCATTGTGGTTTTGATTTGCATTTCTCTGATAATGAGTGATGTTGAGCGTATTTTCATGTGTTTGTTAGCCATTTTTATGTCTTCTTTGGAGAAATGTCTGTTAAGTTCTTTGGCCCACTTTTTGATTGGGTCGTTTATTTTTCTAGAATGGAGCTGCAACTTTTTGAAAAACCCCTCAAGTTTGTAGGTAAATGGTCTTCCCAGGTGGCGCGAGTGGTAAAGAACTCATCTGCCAATGCAGGAGACTTAAGAGACCCAGGTTCAATCCCTGGATCAGGACGATCCCCTGGAGAAGGGCCCATGGCAACCCAATATTCTGCCTGGAAAATTTACTGGAAAGAAGAGCCTGGTGGGCTGCAGTCCATGACTCGCAGAGTCAGACACGACTGAAGCATCTTAGCACATAGTACGCACATCTTACTTGTAATACCTCTGTACTCATCTGTATTTTTGGTCCTAAACACTCCATAGAAGTGGTTTAATTATCTTTGACTGCTTTACTGCAGTCATATGATTCTCATTTGTTGATCTCTTCAAGTTTTCATCTTCTCTAACCTTCCTATATTAAAAATTTATTTCAAAGGCCATGTAATTCAATGTTTATAAGAGAGCTTGGTACACAGAAAACACTCAAGAATTACTTGTATCCTGAATGAGCCAATAAATCATTATTCATAAATTTAATGAAAAAATTATGTTGAACAATTGTTTAAATTATTCTGAAATCAATCTTCCAATTTTATGGAATTCATGCAAAACAAAAGGCTCCAATAGTATAAACAGAGGGTTATTATTGTGAACAAAATGAACAATAAATTGTGAAAAAATGGACAATAAACAATAAACCCAAGTCCAGGATTGAGAAATTCTATTGAAAATGTGGGAGTAAATGTTATGATAATCATGCTTTGTTCATTTAACAAACATTCATAAATACTCAATGGAAGTCTTATTGTTGTTCAGTGACTCAGTCATGTCTGACTGTATGTGACCCCATGGACTGCAGCACATCAGACTTCCCTGTCCTTCACTATCTCCAGAGATTGCTCAAACTCATGCCCATTGTGTGGACGACGCCATCCATTCATCTCGTCCTCTGTCACCCCCTTCTCCTCCTGCCCTCAATCTTTCCCAGCATCAGGGTCTTTTCAATGAGTCGGCTCTTCACATCAGGGGGTCAAAGTGTTGGAGCTTCAGCTCTAGCATCAGTCTTTTTGATGAATATTCAGGGTTGATTTCCTTTAGAACTGACCAGTTTGATATCCTTGTTGTCAAAGAAACTCTCAAAGGTCTTCTGCGGTACCACAATTAGAAAGCCTCAATTCTTTGACACTCAGCCTTCTTTAGGGTCCAGCTCTCACATCCATACATGACTACTGGAAAACCGTAGCTTTGACTCTATGGACCTTTGTTGGCAAAGTGATGTCTCTATGTTTAATGTGCTGTCTAGGTTTGTTGTAGCTTTCCTTCCAAGAAGCAAGCGTCTTTTAATAGCATGGCTGCAATCATCTTCCACAGTGATTTTGGACCCCAAGAAAATAAAATCTGTGATTGCTTACACTTTTTCCCCATCTATTTGCCATGAAGTGATGGGATCAGATGCCATGATCCTAGTTTTTTGAATGTTGAGTTTTAAGCCAATTTGTCACTGTCCTCCTTCACCCTCATCAAGAGGCTCTTTAGTTACTCTTCTCTTTCTGCCATTAGAGTGGAATCATCTGTATATCTGAGGTTGTTGGTATTTCTCCTGGCAATCTTGATTCCATCTTGTGATTTATCCAACCCAGCATTTCACATAATGTGTGATATACTCTACATACAATATAAATAAGCAGAGTGACAGTATACAGCCTTGACATACTCCTTTCCCAATTTTGAACCAGTTTTTATTCCATGTCCAGCTTTTCTGGAATTCCCTTACTATTTCTATGATCCAGTGAATGTTGGCAATTTGATTTCTGGTTCTCCTGCCTTTTCTAACTCCGACTTATACATTTGGAGTTTCTCGGTTCACATACTGCTTAAGCCTACTTGAAGGATTTTGCACATTACCTTGCTAATCTATGTGAAAGTGAAGTTGCTCAGTCGTGTCCGACTCTTTGCAACCCCATGGACTGTAGCCTACCAGGTTCCTCCATTCATGGGATTTTCCAGGCAAGAATACTGGAGTGGGTTGCCGTTTCCTTCTCCAGGAGATCTTCCCGCCCCAGGGATTGAACCCAGGTCTTCCGCATTGTAGGCAGACACTTTACAGTCTGAGCCACCAGGGAAGCTCTGCTAATCTATGAGAGAGTGCAATTGTACGATAGTTTGAACATTCTTTGGTATTGCCTTTCTTTAGTATTGGAATGAAAACTGACCTTTTCTATCCCTGTGACCATTGCTGAATTTTCAAAGTTTGCTGGCAGAATGAGTACAGCACGTTAACAGTATCATCATTTAGGATTTTAAAAGGTCAGCTGGAATTCTATCATCTGCACTAGCTTTGTTTGTAATAATGCTTCCTAAGGCCCACTAGACTTCACAGTCCAGGATGCCTGGCTTTAGGTGAGTGACTATCATGGTTATCTGGGTCATCAAGACCTTTTTTGTACAGTTTTTCTGTGTATTCTTGCCACCTCTTCTTAATCTCTTCTGCTTCTGTTAGATTCTTGCCATTTCTGTCCTTTTTTGTGCCCATCATTGCATGAAATGTTCCCTTGATATCTCTAATTTTCTTGAAGAGGTCTATTGTCTTTCCCATTGTATTGTTCCCTGCTATTTCTCTGCATTGTTCACTTAAGAAAGATGTCTTCTCTCTCCTTGCTATTCTCTGGAATTCTGCATTCATTTGGACATGTCTTTCCCTTTCTTCTTTGTCTCTTACCTCTTTTCTCAGCTGTTTGTAATCCCTTCTTAGAGAAACACTTTGCTTTCTTGCATTTCTTTTTCTTTGGAATGGTTTTGGTCACTGCCTTCCGTACAGTGTTACAAACCTCCAACCACAGTTCTTCAGGAACTCCATCTATGAGATCTAATCCCTAAATCTATTTGTCACCTCTACTCTATAATCATAAGGGTCTTGACTTAGGTCATACCTAAATGGTCTAGTGATTTTCCTTGCTTTCTTCAGCTTAAGCCTGAATTTTGCAATAAGAAGCTCATGATCTTAGCCATAGTCAGATCCAGATGTTTTTGTGTGTGACTATAGATTTCTTCCTTCTTCGGCTGCAAAGAATATAATCATTCTGATTTCTGTATTAACCTTCTGGTGAGATCCATGTGTAGGGTGGGCTCTTGTGTTGTTGGAAGAGGGTGTGTGCTATGACCAGTGTGTTTTCTTGACAAAACTCTGTTAGCCTTTGTCCTGCTCCATTTTGTACTCCAAGGCCAAACTTGCCTGTTACTCCAGGTATCTCTTGACTTCCTATGTTTGCATTCCAATCCCCTATGATGAAAAGGACATCTTTTCTTGGTTGTAGTTCTAGAAAGTCTTGTAGATCTTGATAGAACCATTCTTCATAGGTCCCTTTAGGTTTTGGTTTAAACTCATTGTCACTGGCACGAAGACATCCATTCATCCTGTTCTGGGTCAAGTGTTCCTCATAGCCAGATCTTCTCCAGGAGCCCTGTAAGTGGTACACTCTGGATGTAAAGGTTTGAAACAGCTAGGAAAGTTGTGTCTCATTTCTCAAAGATAAAAATAATTGGAACAATAAGACCTGTCCCATAGGGTTTTGATATTTAAATTAGATAATTAATTGGAAATGCATCCTACAGTGCCTGACATGTAGTAAGCTCAATAAGTATCAACTCTCTTTATTCTACTAAAACTTTCCTTTCCTTCAATGTCCAGGCTTGTGACCTGCTTCCCCTCCCCCCCCAACATCAGTTCAGTAATGCAAGCTTCTAGGACATTTACTTAATCACTTACTTTCCTAGAGATAGTCATTATTTTTCCTTATCCTGTTGGTGTGATAGCCAGCTAGCTACACGGATACACTCAGGGTGCTGAAAGGACACAGATGGATCAGGTGAGGCTTGATTTTGATTTCCCTAAAAATAGTAAAATCAAGGATATATTGCATGTTTACTAGCTACTATTGGATATAATATTTCTGAATTGGCCATTCTTATTAACTATTTTCACTTCATATTGATTTATGAGCTTTTAATAAATTCTGCATTTGATTTCCATTTCAGTAATGTGGATTGCATATATAGCCTTCAAGTTGCATTGACTTTCCACTCTCTTAGCAGTGATTTTTAACAAAAAAGACAATCTAAAAATATACTTTCATGCTCATAAGAAGCTTCCTTGACAGTTTCGTTTTCTTTAAAAACTTTGAGAATGCTTTCCTTTTGTGACCACCATTGCTTGTGATGAGAACTCAGGCGTCATTCTTAATGACGTTTCCCAGAACACAGCATATTGATTTCTCCTATTAGCAAGATTTTCTTCCACTAAATTAGACCCTTGGATTTGTCTTCAGTGCCTTGCAAACTTCTGCCAAAATCATAGTGGTGAACTAGCAGAAATAAAGATAAACTTCTTTACTCATCGTTATCACTTTTCACATAGCATTGCTCCTGAATAAGGAGCTTGCTTTATAGGAAGTCAAGTACAACAGTGAGTGGAGGTTCTTGCTCTGACAAAAAGGTTATGGAATGGGTAATAGATGAAGTAGTTATAAATGCAAGTTACAATCATGTGGTCATTTGCAGTAACAAAAGCTATAATAGTTATAAAATTATCTTCATTTTACATGAATATATCTGTGCATACATTAACCATTTTTTAGCTTCTCTCTCCTCTTTGCCTACCTGTGGTAAAAGAAAACAGGCAACTACAATTTAATCTTACATCTCAGTATATCTCAGTAGTTAAGATACAGAATTCAATGGGAGTGCATGATTCAGTGAGATGAGGGAAGAACATCACCCGTAAATGGATAAATGAACTCGGTATTCTCTTTGAAGGAGAGAGCTTGTTTGTTTAAATGAAAAATAATTGCATCATATTAACAGAAAGCATGTTCATACAAATTGAAGAAAGTGGGGGAAAACCACTAGACCATTCAGGTATGACTTAAATCAAATCCCTTATGATTATACAGTGGAAGTGGGATATAGATTTAAGGGACTAGATCTGATAGACAGAATGCCTGATGAAGTATGGATGGAGATTCGTGACATTGTACAGGAAACAGTAATCAAGACCATCCTCAAGAAAAAGAAATGCAAAAAAGCAAAATGGCTGTCTGAAGAGGCTTTACAAATAGCTATGAAAAGAAGAGAAGCAAAAAGCAAATGAGAAAAGGAAAGATATACCTATTTGAATGCAGAGTTCCAAGGAATAGTGAGGAGAGATAAGAAAGCCTTCCTCACCAAACAGTGCAAAGAAATAGAGGAAAACAATAGAATGGGAAACACTAGAGATCTCCTCAAGAAAATTAGAGATACCAAGGGAACATTTCATGCAAAGATGGGCTCAATAAAGGACAGAAATGGAATGGACCTAACAGAAGAAGAAGATATTAAGAAGAGGTGGCAAGAATACACAGAAGACCTGTACAGAAAAGATCTTCATGACCCAGATAATCACAATGATGTGATCTCTCACCTAGCGCCAGACATCCTGGAATGTGAAGTCAAGTGGGCCTTAGAAAACATCACTAGGAACAAAGCTAGTGGAGGTGATGGAATTCCAGCTGAGCTATTTCAAATCCTGAAAGATGATGCTGTGAAAGTGCTGCACTCAATATGCCAGCAAATTTGGAAAACTCAGCAGTGGCCACAGGACTGGAAAAGGTCAGTTTTCATTCCAATCCCAAAGAAAGGCAATGCCAAAGAATGTTCAAATTACCGCACAATTGCACTCATCTCACATGCTAGTAAAGTAATGCTCAAAATTCTCCAAGCCAGGCTTCAGCAATACGTGAACCATGAACTTCCAGATGTTCAAGCTGGTTTTAGAAAAGGCAGAGGAACCAGAGATCAAATTGCCAACATCCAGTGGATCATCAAAAAAGCAAGAGAGTTCCAGAAAAACATCTATTTCTGCTTTATTGACTATGCCAAAGCCGTTGACTGTGTGGATCACAATAAACTGTGAAAAATTCTTAAAGAGATGTGAATACCAGACCCCCTGACCTGCCTCTTGAGAAACCTGTATGCTGGTCAGGAAGCAACAGTTAGAACTGGACATGGAACAACAGACTGTTTCCACATAAGAAAAGGAGTATATTCTGTATATTGTCACCCTTCTTATTTTTTTTTAATTAATTTTTTTTATTATTGTTTTTGCCATACATTGTCATGATATCACCATGGG